>CM038468.1:12247620-12647620 GCA_021464415.1 Lonicera japonica | reverse complement strand
TACAGTATGGAACCTACACGGGGAAATTCCAGAGACAACTTCGCAATGGCAAGCAGAACAGAACAGGGCGTCTTCGAGTAACCCGACCATGGACTTCGTACAAGATGCTTTTCCTTTTCATGAATCGTATGATCACCCTGGTGTTGACAATGCATTTCATGCTGATCCTGTCGCCAAAGAAAAATCGATAGCATATCAGCGTCTCTTAGACGAAGCAGTGACTCCATTGTACGAGGGTAGTCAAGTCACGGCGCTGGCTTCAATGCTTAGATCGCTGCAACTGAAACAGAGTTGCAATATGGCAGATACATCCTTCAACATGTGGGCTGCTGAAATTAATTACCTGTTGCCCGAAGGGAATAAGTACCCTGATTCATACAAAGCTGTAAAAAAGGCCTTAAAGAAGATTGGCATGGGTTACGAGGTCATCCACGGGTGTTACTACGGCTGCTACTTGTTTTACAAGGAGGGTAAAGACCTAGATCAATGTCCTATTTGCGGTGAGTCAAGATGGGAAGAAGAAAATACAGGCGGTGGCAAACGGATTGCCCGGAAGACGGTTCGGTACTTCCCATTGGCACCGAGGTTGCAGCGTCTGTATAGTTGTAAACGTATTGCAAAGGAAATGCGGTGGCATGGGGAAAGAAGAGAAGATACTGAATATCTTAGACATCCAGCGGATGGAGAAGCATGGAAGGATTTCGACAGGTGACGTATATATTTACAGTTCGTACACATATAATTTAATAAACTATTAGTCTAATTATTTTCATATTAAGGAATTTGTCTCGTCATTTTGCAGGTCCCAACCGCAATTTGCCGCCGACATTAGAAACGTACGTCTTGCTCTAGCGTCAGACGGGTTCAGTCCGTACTCTACTACGGCGGTTCCCTATAGTTGCTGGCCTGTTATTGCGATGCCTTATAATTTTCCGCCTTCATTGTATATGAAGAAGGAGTTTAACATTCTAGTCTTACTAATATCTGGCCCTAAGAGTCCGGGAAAGACTCTAAATGTGTTTATGAGACCACTGATTGATGAACTTAAGATGCTATAGGAGACGGGGGTTTCAACTTGGGATCGATACGGTGAAGTGGCATTCAACATGAGGGCAGCCGTTATGTGGACCATCAGCGACTTTCCAGGATTAGGAATGTTGGGAGGTATTCAGACAAAAGGGTACAAGGCATGTCCCATATGTTTGGATGATATTATTGCGGTTCACAATAATGGAAGGATGTCATATCAGGGGGCGCGTAGATGGCTTTCCGAAGATCACCCTTATCGGAGGATACCAGAAAGGTTTAATGGGGAGCTAGAGCTTAGACCCGCCCCACAAAGAAAGTCTGCACGTTAGGTTCTTGAAGCTACCAACAGTTTTTCTTACCCTCAGAATTCTTTGCATCCGCATCCTGACTTCAAACAGGTACGGCTCAAACTAACAGTAGTTGTGATATCGTAATAAGTTAATTTGTGATATTGTAAATTGATAAGTTGTGTTGTACTTAATGTTAGGCATCTAAAAAGAGATTGTGTTGGACTCACGTCAGTATATTTTGGGAGCTGCCTTACTGGACATCATCGAGTGTGAGACATGCATTAGATGTGATGCACATCGAAAAAAATGTATGTGACAACATCTTGGGCACCGTTTTAGGTCTCGATGGAAAGACTAAGGACGATATGAAATCTCGATTAACTCTAAAGAATATGGGCATACGCAGCAATCTTTGGCTGAAGATAGGGCCGTCAGGAAAAATGACGCTACCTCAGGCGAATTACACAGTTCGTCCTAGGGATCTCAGAGATGTATTTGATCGAGTTGCAGCTGTTAAATATCCAAGAGGTAAGATTAGACCGTCTGATAAAAAGTTTTTTGGATTGAAGACTCACGATTTCCATGTCATGCTTCAGCGTGTTCTTCCTGTGGTTATCCGACCATATTTGGGAAGAGACGTCGCCGACGCGTTAGTAGAGTATTGCAGATTCTTTCAGACAATTTGCGCCCGAGAGTTGAAGAAATCAGATGTCCATCAACTACAGACCGATATTTTCATGATCTTATGCAAGTTGGAGATGATATTTCCGCCAGCTTTCTTTACCATCATGGTCCATCTCTGCATCCATCTGCCGGAACAGGTCCTGCTCACCGGTCCCGTGCATTATACCTGGATGTTTTTCACTGAAAGGTATTATTTCAGATCTTAGGATATTATATATAATTGTCTTTAATTGTTTACATTTGTACTATATAATTGAGTAATCTTTCAGGCAGCTTGGAGAATACAAGAAAGATGTTGGAAACAAGCGTTACCCAGAGGGGTGTATTGCCGAGAGGAACATCATGCACGAGTGTGTGACTTTCATCAATAACTATCTACATGATCCTAACGCGAGTGATGAAGTCATACCGGATTCACCTCAGTGGAACATTTCCGTTGTCTCCCACCTCGTCAAGCCCAAAGGTTGTGTCAGAAACATCCGTCTTAGTAAGCAACAAATTGCGACGGCTCACTGGTGTGTTATGATAAACTGTACAGAAACAGAATGGTATATTGAAACTCACCGCCAACAATTTGCGAAAATAGCTCCACACGGCACTGATGCTGATCGTGTGGCGTCATTTCTTGACCACCTCCCTAGATGGGTAAACTTTCAGCCTTAACTTACTTTCATTTGTCGCATGCATATTTACATTTCATTGATGTTCCATATATATATATATTATTATGCAGATGCTCCATCTGCTACAAATACATGATCCTAAATACAATCGGGAGATACAAATCCTTGCATCTCAGCCTATGATGTGCACCATTTTCTCTCAGTGCGAGGTGAACGGTGTCAAATTTGTTACTGAGCATCGAGACCGAATTCGGAAGACTCAGAATAGTGGAGTGACATGCGTGGCCGGTGATCTGACATACTACGGGATTCTGCAATCAGTTGTCCAACTGACTTATGCGGAACGCATGCCAGTTGTGTTGTTCAAGTGTAAGTGGTATAACACCGACCCTACTGTTCCCGGAAGTGTACAGTATAATCGTGGTCTTACTTCCGTGAACATAAATAGTAGTTGGTACGATGACTTTCCATTTATTCTGGCCACGACGGCAACCCAGGTGTTCTATATAGATGATCCGTTGGCTGGTGAGGGTTGGAAAGTCGTCAACCATATGGCACACAGAGGTACGTTCAGTGAGGCCACACTTGCAAGGGACGATATGACCACTCCACTGTATGAAGTAGATGAACCTTATCAAGAACCGGATGCGATATGTCTTCCTATATCGGAGTTATTTATCAACCTAGGTCCAGTACCGTTTGTAAATATTCCTGTATATGAAAATGAAGATGAAGACGAGGATGATGATTATGACGAGGATGAAGACTCCGATGATGCTGAAGGGTTTAACAATGATATATATAGCAGCGATGAGGATGAAGACGATGATGATGATGATGATGATGACGACGACGACGACTCCGATTGAGATTATTATGTGCGTTTAAACCTAGTTGTGGCATAATTTGTGGCGGGCATTTTAACAAGCTTTAGGTGATTCTCTAGATGCAAATCCACCAACTCCATCTGCTGCTCCCCTATCGGGTTATAATAATAATTATTATGATTATTAAAATAATTATAAATAAAATATAAATGTGCAAGTTATAATTAGAACATAGATTATCTTAATAAAATTATTAAAATTAAATTACTATTAAAATAAAAAAATATTAAAAACTCTTAGGCGACGTAGTTTTAATTTATACGTCGCCTAAGATTATCCTAGGCGACGTAGTTTTGCAAACTACGTCGCCTAGGATAATCTTAGGCGACGTATAAATTAATACGTCGCCCAAAAGTTTTTCCCCCTTAAATTTTCACGAAAATTTAAATTATTTTTTAAATTCACTTGAGCGACGTAGGTTTAGTTATTACGTCGCCTAAGATAATCTTGGGCGACGTAGTTTAAAAACTACGTCGCCCAAGATTATCTTAGGCGACGTAATAATTTTTACGTCGCCCAAAAGGTTTTCCCCCTTAAATTTTCACGAAAATTTAAATTATTTTTGGAATTTTGAAATTTACTTGGGCGACGTAGGTAATTAAAGTATGTCGCTTAGGTTATGTCATAGGCGACGTAGATATATACATACATCGCCCAAGTGAATAGTATATATTAAACCCTTCACCCCAATTTCTTTTTTTTTCCGCGCAACAATTTCCTTCTCCCTCTATCTCTCAGTTCTCCCTCCTCCCTCATCTCCGACCACCACCGCCTCGAAACCCTAGCCCCCATTCCGACCACCACTGCCTCGAAACCCTAGCCCCCATTCCGACCACCACTACCTCAATACCCTAGCCCTCATTTCCGACCATCCCCACCTTGAAACCCTAGCCCCCATATCCGCTCACCACCAACACTGCCCTCGCTCACTGCCTCCACCGCTCACCGCCGCTCTCGCTCACTGCCACCACCACCGTTGTCCACGTAAGATTTATTCCCATTCGTCCCTCTTAAATCTCAATCCCATTGCCATATTTTAGTTGATTGCTAGTTAATTAATATTGCTAGTTAGTTAATTATTGCTAGCATAAATTTAAAACCTATAATCTTTTATTTAAAAAAAAAATGCTCCATCGTAAAATTACTAACAGAATGTTCTTATATATATTAGGGAGGAAATTTGATGATTGTCCTTTGCCAACAACTAAATAGACTTTGTTTGTTCTTGTTGACTTTAGTCTGTCATGGTCATGGCTTTAAATGTCAAACTTAGCAAAGTGGTACAATTTTGCAACAAATTATTTTCTTAAAGATACAGGGGTGCAAATTCTATATTGGTAATGCTTAGTTTTGATGTTAATTTCCTTATCTGGAAAAGTGAAGTTCAGTACTAATAAAAAATTCCGCAAAATTGAAGGGGCTTTACTTACTGGTCATTCCACTCCTGATAAGTGCTGTTATTTAGATTAGAAACCTTCAATCAATAATCAAGCCATGCATCATAGTGGAAACATTCGTAATAAGTATGTGGGTCTATTGTTATGGTGAAAGAATGATAGGAAGTACCGTTTATTAATATGGATTATGTTGTACAAATATGATTTCATTGCAATTCCATTTGTACTTTCGGTTGAGTGAGCTTTAAGGGTAACAATTTTGTGGTGTTCCCAAAATTGCCATCTGTAGTTGATGCATCATTAACCTCCTTGTTGGTTAGAGAGTGACCTACTTTACCCGAACCTAACCCAAGTTAAGTTTTTCTTTGAAAAACCCAACCTGGGTCGGCCATTTTGCAACCATCACATTTCTGTGAATACTAGAGCAGGATTTCTTCTGCTTCCACTGTCTTCTTTTCAACCTATTTGTTTTGTTTACTTGCAGATAGCTACTACCGCTGGTTAGTAGTACTTATATCGATCAATTAATACAATTAATGTCAACATTAATGCCTCTGTGCATTGCCATTCAAGTTAATTATTAGTTTCATTAAATTTAATCTAAATCAATATTTTTAAGACGAATGATTTTAGAGTAATAGTCCAAGTGCTTGTTGATTACCCTAATTAGCCGAGGTTGCTGTCTCCCAAACAATTTTGCCTTTGTAACTTGGCAAAGGCCGAACTAGACCATAACAGATCGAGCATATATATATGCTCAAATCCAGTGAAAAAACTATATGTATGTAATATGGTAATTAAATTTATATACCTTAGTTAAATTGAATTGGGCTAGCTAGCTAGATCAAACATAAACTTAATATATATATATATATATCACAATATTATTATAAAAAATTAGACTAGACTACAACTCAATTAACTCAGACTTGGGTCCTCCTTTATATCGTTAGGGAGTTCATTGTACACATATATACACACAAATCCAAGGTAGAGATTTTAGTTTAATATAATGTAGATATAATTAATGAAAATATACCTACTAAGAGATGACGATGACCAGTCTTGTAGTATGTGAAATATCATTGTCGATGAAAGACCAAGTCTAATTGTCTGGCAGTGAAGAGTGGAAGGATTATATATAGACAACAAAATCCAGCTTTCAAATGAGCAAATGAAACCAATAAGAGAAACCTACCAAAATAAGAAGAACTGGCCCGGTTTCAACCTGGATTATATATGTATCATTATGGTCTACTCGAGGCCCATATATGTATAACTGGTCCGGTTTAGTTTTATATGTATTTTTACTCATAAGAATGAAAACTGGATCGGATTATTTTGGTCCACTAATAATTAGTGGATTGGACCTTTATAAATATAAAAATTGAAAAAACATCTTAATATTTGTAAATACTTAATAATAATTTAATCGTAAATACTTAAAGGGCTTTTTTGAGTTATACCTTTTTCTATATCTATGTATACATAAATCACCATTGCCCAATGTAATTGATTCTTTTCTTCTTGTGATGTGATTTCTATAATAATTTACGTCCTCCTTTATATATGTTTTTTTTTGTAATGTGTAAAGTGAAGTTTTATATATATATTGATCTTGAAGTTTACTGTTCTTATGTTTCTTTCGATTTCGATTCAATTCAATTTAAATTTCAATTTTAGTTCAATTCAATTTCAATTTCAATTTAAGTCAATTATAGTATTCTTATGTTTCCTTTCTAATATATGTCAGGATGCCTCCGAAAGATTCTTCCGTAAGGAAGAAATCTCGTGTAGATATGCGCGAGGAGTTCCATCTTGCACTCTTGCAACAGCAGCAGCCCTCGCAGGCACCCCAACCAACGCAAGAGGCACCGCAGGCTCCGCAGGCGACTCAGGATGCAGCCCAGACCTCGCAGCAGGCGCCGCAGCAGGCGGCCCAGGCCGATGGATCACCGGACTCAGCGCAGGAGTCGCCGGTCCTGCCACTTGTTCTGCCCCTCCCTTCTGCACATTCGACGACCGGCAGCACGGGCCCCACACCACCCACACGCAGCATTCGCTGCAGTTTTACTACTACTCACGTGCCGACCGACTCAGGTAAAGTTCTTAATTAGATTTTTTAGTTATACGCTGGCAATTATATTAACTTTATATAATTTACTGAATAAATTTTCTTGTAATATACAGATACTGCCGCCGGTGCCTCCTCGAGTAATAAGACGAGAGGAGTCGTACTCGGGAAGAAAACGGCGGCGATTACGAAAGAGAAGGGCAGAACCTCGGTGACCTACGAGGATTCGATTAGGGGGCCGCCCTTCTCAGTTCGCTCCCGGTTCGTGACGGACCTCTCGGCTTATATAAAAGACCGATGTCCGATGCTCCATCCGACGTGGCACGACCTTCCGGTGACAGAGCGGACGAGGTTGCTGGATTTTTTATCGGTAAGTTTTGCATTTTTCTTTATTTTTTTGTTGTTTGTTATTATTTCAAATTACTAATGTTTCTTTCTTCTTTTTTGCTTTGTAGGTGAACTATGATATCGATCACCGGCGTAGGGAGCTCACTGACTGGATAGACGAGAAGGCCGCCAACTGGTTCAGGCAGTGGAAGTCTTCCTGTCACGCAAACTGGCAGGAATTGGGAGATTCTCCCCTTCCTGTCGAGTTCACACATCGGCCTGCGGAGTGGCAGTGGTTGTGCAACCACTTCAGGGATCCCGGATTTCAGGTAAAATTAATTAATTTGTCTAACTTAATTTAAATACAATTGAATATTCTAACAATTTTTATCTTATATATCTTGCAGAGGCGGAGCGGGCAAATGAAAGCGGTCCGGGCCTCGATAAACAAGAGGCCCCACAGTGGAGGGGCCACGCCTTTTGCAGCTCGGGCTGAGGAGTACACGAAGAAAGGCGAGCAAGCTCCTCACGCGAAGACGTACATAGACATGTACAAGAAATTCGATCCCGAGGGCACGGTAAGTTTATTATTTATTAATTCATTACATTTATTTATTAATAACAAATTCGATCCTTATGCTTAATTATTTGTAATAAGAAATTCATTAATTATATTTATTGGTATTTGCAGTTGCGGGTTCAGCAGGCGAGCGACGAGGCGGTTGCCTCGTTGATGGAGAGTATGCCTCCGATCGAGGATACATCGGATGGCACCTCGCCGGCCTCAGTCACAGCTCCGCCGAGGCTCTCTGTTGATATAGAGATCGGGCTTATGGAGAGGGTGGTCGGTCCTTCGAGAGGGACCCGGGTTCCAGGCTTAGGCAGCGGCGTCGCCAAGCAGCCGAGGACGAGAGGACCATCTAGGCCGGAGCCCCGAAACACCGCGATTGAGGAGGAGTTCGCCAGACTTAGGGCAAATCAAAAGGAACTCGAGGAGCGTCTTCAACAGGAAAGACGAGATCGGCAGGAGCGTGAGAGGGAGCTCGAGAGGGAGCGGCAGGATCGAGATAGGGAGCGGGTAGAGTTCGAAGCGAGGGTACAGGCCCAGCTTGTAGAAATGGCGAGGCAGATGAATATGAGGGCTCCACCATCCGATGGCTCCAACGCATGATAGTTTTAGGTTTAGTTTCTTATTGAACAATTTTATATGATTGTAAAGTTTTTAAAACAGTTTTGTAGGACATTGCTGTAATTTATAAACGTTTTGAACATTTAATTGAATGCTTGAATATTTGAATGATTAGATATTTGAATAATTGAATGTTTTGATATTTGAATGAATGAAAAATATGAACGATTGGGCAGGATGTTTGAATGAATGAAATTGGTTTGTAATGCAGGTTATTTGTATAGAAGTGCACGCGTGGGGTGCACACAGAAACAGGCAATTTTTGTAATTATTTTAATTCACTTAGGCGACGTAATTATTTTACTTACGTCGCCCAATAAGAACCTAGGCGACGTAATTATTTACCTATGTCGCCTAAGGTCAGAGCATAATTGACTTTTGACTGGACTTTGGGCGACGTAAGCAAAATAAGTGCGTCGCCTAAGTAATTCACCTAAGCGACGTAACTTATTTAACTACGTCTCCTAAAGTCAGAGAAGAGTTGACTTTGA
This sequence comes from Lonicera japonica, assembly GCA_021464415.1. Lineage (NCBI taxonomy): Eukaryota > Viridiplantae > Streptophyta > Magnoliopsida > Dipsacales > Caprifoliaceae > Lonicera > Lonicera japonica. The sequence continues at coordinate 12,638,629 of CM038468.1, read as the reverse complement.
CTGGACTTTAGGCGACATAGTCAAATAAGTACGTTGCCTAAGTTAGACGCCTAGGCGACGTAGGTAACTGATTACGTCGCCTAAAGTTTAGACAAAGTCAACTCCGCTCTGACCACACTGGCGACGTATATATTTTTACGTCGCCTTTGATTTTTCTTATGCGACGTACTTATTTGTTTACGTCGCGTATTACCTTGGGCGACATAGCTTAGTAGACGTACCTTAGGCGACGTATCCTACGTCGCCTAAGATTGCGGCGACGTATATCTACACCTGGGCGACGTACAATCTACGTTGCCTAAGTGTACTTTTGAGGTAGTGACTATATATTGATTCAGGCGGTTACGAGTATTAAAATTTATCACAATAGTATGGCCTGGAATTCGTTATATTCCAAAATTTGTTTTTTGTTCATTTTATTAAAAATGAAACAGTGGAATTAATTGATGGATATAGCCTGGAATTCATTATATTAAAAAGATTTAAGTGGAATTCATTATATTAAAAATGAAACTGGTAATTTGTTTTTTGTTCTTCAATTTTATTCAATTAATGTTTAATTTGGTTGTTTGCATGGGTTGTTAATTCTCCACTCATCAGATCCATTTTTGCTTCCTATTGTAAAGCAAGAGGATTTTATTTTCCCATTGAAGATGCTTTTGAATGTGCATTTAGTTTATGCTAAGGTAAGAAGTTGCCATGCCTGTGCCTATCACACCATTATGGTTTATTATATAAATATACCCTTGTTTAGTGAACGGATAATACATTTCACAATAACCTTAAAGAATGAAATGAAATTTTTTATTTTTAATTGTTGATGCACGAATGGTAAGAAGATGCTTTTATTTAGTTTATGCATGATGATTTTATTTTCCCTCTTTCTATTATTTGTATTTTTTTCTCTAAAGTGACATTTCTTTCTCACTTAATTGTAGCTGTAGTTGGTTGTACCTTTCTGCTCTTACCTTTACATAATAACATAATGTAAAGAGTCCCTTAAAGCCAAGTCCAGATCCCTTCCCAAGTAAGTTTATTGTAAAAGTTTTTTTTTATTAAGTGCGCTTTCAATTAAGTAATGGTGTTCCCCCTTCCTTTTGACTGAAAACTGGTCGAATCGCCACAATTTAGGATGCCCAAACACTGTTCTTTAGGCGCAAGTGTGCATTTTTTTTCCCTGAAAATGCGACAATTTTTTTTCTTAATTAGTCGACTCAAATGTAATTTATACAATTTTTTTCCTACATGTATCTTATATCTAATTTATATCTAATTTAAAGAGAATAATAAACATACTTTTTGTGAAAATAAAATAAAATTATAACGATAAAAATTGAAAATCAAAAGAATGGCCAAGATTATTTGGCAGTGGAGTTGTTTGGCAGTGGGGATTTTTGGGTAAGTCTAAAGCTATACCTTTAACCAAACTTCTCTTCCATTTTTTATTTGTTTTCATCATTTGGATGCCCTTTGGTAGATTCCATATGTTTTTTCATTATTTTGGGAGTTTTGGTGAGAAAATGAAAACAAAAGTTTTATGTGGACGCAATAGGTGTTTTGCTCCATTGGACATCAAGGGAAACTTCGATGTCAAAAATTGTTCCTTCTGGTTGTCCTTTAAAACACTCCAATTGACAACCTGAGGTGCATGTTTGCTTTGCATTTGCTAATTTCTGAAGCTTTTTTTGTATTTGTTACATTATTCTTGGGAGGTTAATTCAATCATGCCTGTGCAACTCAACTCATACTCCCTCATTTTGAGTGCCAAACACTCTTTTCATGCTCGTTGGTACACAAGGTTAGTAGACATTTGATTATCAGTTAATTGCGTCATTTGATTATCAGTTAATTGCGTCATTATCCGCTTTGGCTATTTTTTAGCGCCCACTTACTAAAGCATGTATTATTCTAATTCACTGGTGGGAAAAAATGGTTGCTTATATGGACGATAAATGGTTTAAGAACCAATCAGTTGGAGGAAACTAGTTGCCAGATAATGCTTGGGAATACATATCATTTGGCACTTCGTCCAACTTCTAAGTTGATCGATGAGTTGGGCAAACTCCATAAAGTTATGAACTGGCCCAGGGCTTCGCTTACTAACTCTGGTGGCTATTACTGTTATTGGTATGGGAAAATGGGTTCAGAGACCTCCTTTCATAATTTTATACAACAAAAGGACATCATTCATTAGCTTAATGAATGAAGGATTCTTTCATATTATTGTTTTAATGTAAGGACAATTTTGGTTTTTAGATTAGTTGTAAGTATTTTGTCTTTTATAAATTAGATAATTTAAGAATTTTAAAATGACTAAACTACCCTTCCCTCTTTCAACTCATAATCCTACGCACATAAACAAGGAGAAGGGATAGGCGATACAATTCGTTGGGAGAGGCGAGAAGAGAGGGAAAAGCATAGTACTGTTAGAAACTTTATAGGATACGAATTTAATTCTGTATTCCGAATTGATAATGATCAAAATGAAATCGACACTAAAACCGAGTCCTGTGATATCCACAGTCTCCTTAAAACAGTTACGCCGTCCCTCGGTAGTGCTTGGAGGCTGCCGGACGACGTCTGTTTCCCAGGATGAAACGGTACTTCAGTGTTACCTAAGCACCTCGGTACACTGACGAACGAACTGAAGACGTTAGAATCTTACCACCGGAGAAGGAAACCTACAAGCTAGAACAAAAGCGAAGGAGGTTCAATGGAGAGGAAATTTTTGAATTGTCGAATTTTGGTTGTGTTGTTTTGGAATGAGACAGAATCTCCTTTTTAATTCAATCGGGAATAATGGCCATTAAACAAAATAAAACTGACCATTAATCATTATCAGTTTCTCAAAACTGACCATTAAGTGGTTAATTAATCAACATAAATACAATGAATTCGAAATTCAAATTGGAAAAAATTAATATCTCGAGTGCAAAACTTAGCCCGCACAAGGCTCGCTTTTTGGTCCGGCATTCGTGTCCGCAGGTGCGGGCACACATGAGCCACCATTGTTCTAGGCTTATTTCGGTCCATGATTTGCACCCCCCCCTGCGCCTGTGTGCGCGCGAGAGAGAGCCTCTTATCTTGCCTCATTCAATAAGGCATTCTCATGAGCTTAGTTATAAACCCATAGAATTTTTTCCACTTTTCCTATGTGGGACTTCCCACTTTCATTGCATTTTTCTATTTCAACTTGCTCACTTTGAGTGACAATTACTCATTCACCACTTAACCATTTTGAGCATGTAAATACACGATTTCAATGTACTCACGTAGGAGAACACGAATATATTAAGAACTTTCACATCCGAGTGCAAAGTCTTATTACAATTTTGCCCTCAAAATGGTAGAAAATGTGTTTTCTAATACCCATTTTCTAACAATTCCCCACATGAATGATAATTGGAGACCAAGTGCTCGAAAGAGATGGTGGTAAGACTCAACGGTCGAAACCTGCATAGGATAGGTAGGTTTTACCCTTTGAACCCTCCATTGTGATACTATGTTTACTTTACTAATTAAACAGTGGACGCGATGTCCTTGAACTGCTCAGTTGATTATGTAAATGATGACATGGTTCACACAGGAATCTTCCTCAAACATTTCAGTTCTCACTATTATGTTCGTTAATGGCCATGAACATACGCCTGGTTCTGTAAGAGTTTACAAGAATTGTGCCCTAAACAATTCCCTTGGAAGCGGCCCTTCTTCCCTCTTACATAGGTGATGTCTTAATTAAAGGTAACCCGCCTTACCCCGCTCGACTTCTCGACGCATAAGAATCATTAAAAGCTTAGCTTAACCTTCATCCATACGGGCATCACTGTTTGATCATAGGAATGGGTTTGGGAAAAATCCCCACAGTGATCCAACATCGTCTTTATAATTTAGTTGTCCCTTTTGAACCTACATCTTGGGATCTCCAGTCACGTAGGTTGGGTATCCACTATAAAGACTTATTAATTCATGGGCTTTAGCCCCATTCCCCTTGATGATTTCTCAACTAGCTCTCGATTTAACCCTTTAGTTAACGGATCCGCGATATTTTCCTTAGACTTTATATAGTCTATAGAGATAACGCCAGTTGAGAGTAATTGCCTAATGGTATTATGTCGTCGACGAATATGTCTCGACTTACCATTATACATATTATTCTGGGCTCTACCAATTGCAGATTGACTATCTGAGTGAATGCAAATTGGAGGCACAGGCTTCGTCCATATTGGAATATCCTCTAGGAAGTTGCGTAGCCATTCAGCCTCTTCCCCACATTTATCCAGTGCGATAAACTCAGATTCCATAGTGGATCTGGCAATCACAGTTTGTTTTGAGGATTTCCAAGAAACGGCTCCTCCTCCTAATGTAAATACGTATCCACTAGTGGATTTGGAATCTTTTTCACTAGATATCCAATTTGCATCACTGTATCCTTCAATTACAGCAGGGTATTTAGAATAGTGCAGTCCATAATTACGAGTAAGTCGCAAGTATTTTAATACTCTCACAATTGCTCGCCAATGCTCAGCCTTCCAATACAAAGGTTAAAAAATCTGGACCAAACGATTTTTCCGTTCTAGCTCTTTTGCTACGTCTAGGTTCTTCCTCAATTTGCTCATCTTTCTCATAAGAATCTTCTTTTTCAAGAGGATCCTCATTAATGATCTCGTGGGATCTCTTTGAAGAACTTGTATCTTCTTTTGGCTTACATGGGAATACATGTTCAAAGAACGATGCATTTCTTGATTCCATAACCATGTTCTTGTGTATATCAGGTATATTAGATTCATGCACAAGAAACCTATATGCACTGCTATTTTCTGCATATCCAATAAAGATGCAATCAACGGTTTTTGGTCCTATTTTCACCTTTTTAGGTGGAGGCACTGCCACCTTAGCCAAACATCCCCACACTCGCAAGTAATTATATGATGGCTTCCTTCCTTTCCATAACTCATATGGAGTTTTATCGTTTTTTTCTTTTAGGTACCTTATTTAAAAGGTAGTTAGCCGAAAGAATGGCTTCTCCCCACATGTTTGGTGGTAAACCTGAACTTATTAACATAGCATTCATCATTTCTTTTAAAGTTCGATTTTTCCGTTCAGCAATGCCGTTAGATTGAGGTGAATAAGGTGCCGTCAGTTCATGTATAATCCCATTTTTTGAACAAAATTCAACAAATGGTGATTCATATTCGCCTCCACGGTCACTTCTTATTGCTTTGATTTTCTTATTAAGTTGATTTTCAACTTCATTTTTATAGAGAACAAATTTCTCTATTGCCTCATCTTTACTTTTGAGTAGATACACATAACAATATTTTGTGCTATCATCAACAAAAGTAATAAAATATTTATTTCCACCTCTGGTTTGTGTCATTTTTAAATCACATATATCACTATGAATTAACTCAAGAGGTTGAGTGTCTCTTTCAACACTTTGAAAAGATGATCTTGTTAGTTTTGCCTCAATACAAGTTTCACACTTATGTTTAGAATCGATTTGGAATGTCGGTATATGATTCATGTTAATTAATTTGCGCAAAGTATCGTAATTATTCACATGTCCTAGTCTACCATGCCACAAATTGGAAGACTCAAGCATATAAATAGAAGTGCTAGCTTTATTCTTATTATTTTCAACCATGGTCATTACATTCAATTTGAACATTCCATCACTCATATACCCCTTACCAACAAACATTCCACTCTTAGACAAAACAAATTTATCACTCTCAAAGACAAGACGAAAACCGTGCTTACTAAGCAACGAACCGGACACCAAGTTCTTGCGAATTTCGGGCACAAAATAAAGCACGTTGTTGAGAGTTAATTCTTTGCCCGACGTCATCTTTAAGATCACCTTTCCTTGTGCTTGCCCCTTGACTTCCGAGGTAGCAGAATTTCCCATGTACATCTTCTCTCCATTTTCCACCGGCTCAAATGAAGAGAACATCTTCTTATCAAAGCTCACATGACGGGTTGCACCCGTATCGATCCACCATTCTTTAGGATTTGATCCTACCAAGTTCACTTCAGAAATAACCGCCGACAAATTAATGTCACCCACATCACGAGCTATGTTCTCCACCACATTAGCTTGATAATTCTTCTTCGGGAACCTGCAATCCGAAGACTTATGACCTGTTTTACCACAATTAAAACATTTGCCTTGAAATTTTGGCTGAAATTTAGGCTTAGAGATTCCTCCCTTAGGACCCATATGGATCCCTTTTCCCTTTTCCTTTTTCTTTGAGCTTTGGCCATGTTCAACAACATTAGCCTTAGCTCCCAAACCATTACCATTGCCATTACCATTGCCTTTTCCTCCACCATTCCCAACCTTTTTCTGTTTTATTTTATTTTCTTCTTCAATTCGAAGTTTAAGAATTATATCTTCAACTGACATTTCCTTTCGTTTATGTTTTAAATAATTTTTAAACTCATTCCATGATGGTGGCAATTTTTCGATAATAGACGCTGTTTGAAAGCTTTCACTTAGATTCATTCCTTCAGAATGTATCTCATGCAAAATTAGTTGTAGCTCTTCAACTTGGCTCACAACAGTTTTAGAATCGACCATCTTAAAATCAAGAAACCGGCCAACAATAAATTTCTTGGCACCCGCGTCCTCAACTTTATACTTGTGGTCCAAAGCTTCCCACAGTTCTTTGGCTGTTTTCTTGTCACGATACACATCATAGAGTGAATCTGACAAGCCATTCATAATTGTGTTTTTCGCCAAATAATCAGAATGGTTCCAAGCATCAGCTGCACTGACTGCTTGAATATCTTGGGAACCTTCTTCAACTACAGGTTTGTCCTCGGTCAAAAACCGAGCCAGATTCAACGTGGTCAGATAGAACATCATCTTCTGCTGCCAACGCTTGAAATTCTGCCCAATGAATTTCTCAGGTTTTTCCCCCTTTACTGGAGCAGTCGGTGGTTTAGCAGCCACAGCGGGTACAGCAACAACATTGGTTGGATCAGTCATATTCTCTACAAAAAGCAGTACACAATCAGTTTCAACACGAACACAGAATTACAAAATTAATTTACCAATAACTGTTTTAAGATTGTTAGAAACTTTATAGGATACGAATTTAATTCTGTATTCCGAATTGATAATGATCAAAATGAAATCGACACTAAAACCGAGTCCTGTGATATCCACAGTCTCCTTAAAACAGTTACGCCGTCCCTCGGTAGTGCTTGGAGGCTGCCGGACGACGTCTGTTTCCCAGGATGAAACGGTACTTCAGTGTTACCTAAGCACCTCGGTACACTGAACGAACTGAAGACGTTAGAATCTTACCACCGGAGAAGGAAACCTACAAGCTAGAACAAAAGCGAAGGAGGTTCAATGGAGAGGAAATTTTTGAATTGTCGAATTTTGGTTGTGTTGTTTTGGAATGAGACAGAATCTCCTTTTTAATTCAATCGGGAATAATGGCCATTAAACAAAATAAAACTGACCATTAATCATTATCAGTTTCTCAAAACTGACCATTAAGTGGTTAATTAATCAACATAAATACAATGAATTCGAAATTCAAATTGGAAAAAATTAATATCTCGAGTGCAAAACTTAGCCCGCACAAGGCTCGCTTTTTGGTCCGGCATTCGTGTCCGCAGGTGCGGGCACACATGAGCCACCATTGTTCTAGGCTTATTTCGGTCCATGATTTGCACCCCCCCCTGCGCCTGTGTGCGCGAGAGAGAGCCTCTTATCTTGCCTCATTCAATAAGGCATTCTCATGAGCTTAGTTATAAACCCATAGAATTTTTTCCACTTTTCCTATGTGGGACTTCCCACTTTCATTGCATTTTTCTATTTCAACTTGCTCACTTTGAGTGACAATTACTCATTCACCACTTAACCATTTTGAGCATGTAAATACACGATTTCAATGTACTCACGTAGGAGAACACGAATATATTAAGAACTTTCACATCCGAGTGCAAAGTCTTATTACAATTTTGCCCTCAAAATGGTAGAAAATGTGTTTTCTAATACCCATTTTCTAACAAGTACGATTCAAGAGAGGAATGCTATCATCTTAGATTGATGGAAAGCATCATAGATCGACGGGATTAACAAAGAAAAGGAGAAGAAATTTCTTAGCTCCATGGATGTTGAAACACTATCTAGGTATAGCTTTTTTTTTTCTTTTCATGTTTTTAGTTGTGATTTTGCTTCGTTTTGGTTTGTTCTAGCTTATATTTAGAGAATTTGATGAAATAGCGTTCAATCAATTCATGCATATTTAGATTATGGAGGATTTGATGAAATAGCAATTGAATGCTCTGTTTTCGTTTTTCTTTTCCTCATAACTACAGAAAAACTGCAAAACTGATTTTTCAGTTTTTTAGTTTTGATGATATATTTAGATTATAGAGAGCTATCACGTTTTTTGCTTTTATTTGTGTAAAAGTTATAGAAATATTACTTCATTTTGTTTGTTTTAGCTTATGTTTAAAAGATTTGATCCAATAATAAGTGATTGTTCATGTTTTTAAAGTTAGTTTTAGCATCCTTGTGATCTATCTATGTATATGCTCTGTTTTTCCTTTTTTTCCTTTGTGCAGAAAAAACTGCAAAATTGATTTTGCAGTTTTTCAGTTTTTGATCTAAGTTTTTTTAAGTGCATTATTTCTGCATTTGATTCTTATGTTGTAGGTTTTGGTTAGTTTAAATGTGTGATTTCATTTGTGAATGAATGAACATACATGTTTGTTATGCAATGTATTGCTTCTAAATTTTTATGTCTCATTTTTTAGGGATATTGATAGAGGCATTATAGACGTGGTTTATTATAATGGTTGTTCTTTTAAAATTTGATTATTTCTTGGTATGAGTGTTGAAGAACTAAAACGTTTGGTGTGCGACAAGTGGTTCGATATTAATCCCTTGTGTGTAAACCTATTTGTTACTTGTGATGACAAATAGTTTGTTTTAGATGGGAATGATGAAATTCAATGCATGGTTTGTTTCGCAATGATAAAAATAGTGGAAAATATAGATATTTTTGTTAGGCGGGCGGAAGGTTCTAAATTTTTAACGTCAGATGATCAGTGTGCTAGTAGTTCTTCAGGTTTTATGAGTCGTGCTGATGAAATTGAAGCACACGAACCACGTAATTGTAGTGCTTGGGCTAATGCTATTATAAGTATTGGACAAAGATTTCCGGGAGGAGCCATTAAGTTTCGAACAAGTTGGAAAACTTTCTTGTGTCCAGAAGTTGAAAAATGCTTGAAAGAGAAGGTTAATGAGAGTTCGACATGGAGGGTTGTCAAATCATCTGATTCGATCTTTGAAGTTATAAAGCAAAAGTCTTATCGCGTAGATCTTTTGACATGGGAGTGTGGTTGTAATTCATGGCAGATTGATGGCTTCCCATGTTCACACGCTGTTTTGTGTATTTTGACCAATAGGAAGGTTGTTTATGACTATTGCGATCCTTGTTTCTTTACGTGTAACTTTCAGAGCTCTTATGCTCATACAATTTACCCGGTGCCAACTTCTGACCGTCCTACTAATGTCTGTGATGTATCGAAAATTTTATCTCCCGATTGTAAAACTTAACTCGGTCGTCCTAAAAAGAATCGAATTGAGAGCGCTGACTCAAGTACAAAGAAGAAACAGAAGTGTGGAAGGTGTAACCGTTATGGATATCACAATACGAAGACGTGCATTGCATTAATTGTTTAGATTTTACTATGGCATAGTATAATTACATTTAGCGAATTTTGGAATTTTGAAATTCTTGGTATGATGGTATTTGAGAATTTTTTTCATATTCCTTTAGTTTTGATTTTAAAAGAATGTAATTTTGATTTTGATATATGAATGATGATGTTTTTTTATTTTTGTGGAATAAACAATATCAAGATGTTGCTATTCTTTGCAAGTTGTTTATTTAAATGCGAAAGATATTGATTATCTATGCTAAATTGCACTCGGATTTAGTGCAAAAGGGTTTTTGCAGTCAAATATTTTTGGTAAATTGCACGCGGATTTAGTGCAAAATCGTTTTTGCAGTGAAATGTTTCTAAAGATTGTACATGCATTTAGTGCAAAATCGATTTTGCAGTGAAATGTTTCTAAAGATTACATGCGCATTTAGTGCAAAATCGTTTTTGCAGTGAAATATTTCAGTGCAAAAGCGATTTTGCACTAAACGCGAGTGGGAGGTTGATGGCACAACTCGTAATTAGCCAAAAAAAAAGGTTTTTTTTTCTCATTTTGGCTTAATTTTAGTAAGACGCTTGTCACGATTATATTAATTGTCCTTATTTTACAATAGGAATATAAGGTGTCCTTTTAGTGGTTTTAATTTTGTAAGAGACCCTTTAAACCCATTGCCTCTATTGGTATATTTGTTATTATTAGTATTATGGGTGTTTTTGTTGTTATTACTATTGTCTGAGACCAAAATATCTATGAATATTCAGTTTGGGTTTCGGTCTCCCTAATTCTCGCTGAGACCAAAACCGAAAACATCCCTGCAAAATATAATATATAGTAGGTTCGTGTTGTGTTCGTGTGCATGTTGTAAGAGTAATACTTTGTTTATAATAGTTTTGAGTATGCTAAGGTCGTGTTTATGTTGGGTTTCGTTGTGTTTCGGATGTAATCAGTACGTCCTCACCTATGAAACTTCTCCCCCAATAATACTTCAATAGATTTAGGACTTTTTAAAGAAAACCCTATGTTGGTAATTTGTTACTAAAATTCACCAATTTTCTATACCAAATCATCTCCTTTCCAACATAACCAATGTGTCAACAATAATCAAGTGCTTTATGGCTGTGGATTTGTAAGTATTTTTCCTTTTTCTTTTTAAATTTATTTATTGTGGTTTGTGTTTTATTTTGTTGAAGGGCTAATATCCACTTTTCTTTGATATGTTTCTCTCCCCTTGGATGGATGATTTGGTAATACATTCTTTGATGTGTTGCTCTAATTGTTCAAGGGAAAAAAAAATAAAAATTTAAGTTTTTTTCTTCTCATATTCCTTCTCAATTCTTTAACTTCCCCATTTTTTCACCTCTACATGGTATCTAGGAAAGTTTAGATTTTACTTATTGGTATATTTATGGCTTTCCAATTTTCTTATTATGATTTATTTTAAATTTGGATTATTGCTTTTAAACTGTTATCTTGATTTTAAATTAAAGGATTGTGTTAACGTGTACTCTAAGAACACATGTTACATACTTATAAATAGAAAGAATTAACTTATAACATGCATTAAATTAGACACATATTTTCATGTAAAGTACTATTATTTTCATTCAATTCGTAGTATGGTTAACATGTACTATAAGGATCTTTACATTCTAAGCAATATTTTGTTTTCATAATTCAAGACCTAATAATTATTGTGATCTGCCAGGTGTGTGCTAGAAAGGTACTTCTTTTATTATTACCCTCTTTTTTTCTCATTTTTTTTTGCCTTTATGCATGATGAATTTATTTTATTAAGAATAGCTTTTATATCATTTTTCTTATACTTTTAATTTTCCTAATCTGTTCTTGAATTTTTTTTATGTTTAGGTCAAATTGAATTGCAAGAATACCATAAATTGATTAATAAAAAAAATTAATTGCAGTCCAAGTGAGCAATAAATTAAAAGAGGGAAACTTTTGTTGCATGTACGAGTAAAGCTTTTATATTTTGTTGTGCATCTGTACCATAAGCAATCTAGCATATCAATCCGTAAATAACTCACTAATATTTTACTTACTGAATGAATAGGGAATGTAAAAAACAAGTACGTATGTGCTAAATAAATTATTTGGTTTACACTTAGCCTTAGTCAATATAAAAAAGGAAAAAAGAAAAATGGGTATCTAGTTGTTAAAAGAAAGAGGATGAGAGAACAGAGAAATCAGAAATGTGTTACAAGAAATAAATTACTTGGGTGTTTATACTTGGCCTTAGTTAAAAAAAAGAAAGAAAGAAAAGATAAATCTCGATTTAAGTGTAATTGTATTTATTATTTATTATTTATTTTGTTGCACTTTTGAGTTGAGTTTTAATTTGTTATCTCGGATATGCATTTTTTCAATATACATCCTATATCTCGATTGTGCTAAATTGTACTCAGTAAAGTTTTTAATTGATATAAGGCCACTAAGTTCTTCAAAGAATTTAGCATATTAAATTTTTACTCATACATATTATTAAGAAAATTGAATTCTAAGGCATTTTTTACTTGATAGTGAAGGAACACCGCCTACAACCAATCTCCTATCTCTCGTCTCAACTGTGATTGCTCTTTTGTGTAAGATTGCATCTCCTTTCTCTTGCTATTTGTACGTACTACCCCTTTATTTGGTATGAGTTCTTATGTTTTTTGCGTTTCTTTTATATTTTACTTTGGGGTGTGGCCATTTGCACTCCATGAAAGTATTCATGCACTAACAAATGACAATTATTGACACTTTCCAAAGATCTTTTGTGATGTTTTACTGTCCCTAAAAGATTTTTTGGAGTAGTAGAGAATTTTCATGGGCTGATGTTAGCAACACCCTTTTATTTGCTATATGTATGTTCTTATTGTTACCTTCGTGCCAGAGTGTTCTTTAATTTATTTTAGTAGTTTGATCCAATTTCTACCATTATTTTGGTTTCTTTTATTTTGATAGATTTACCTTTCGGTATCAAGGTTTAGTAAATTCTTTTTAAATTTAAGTAAATTTTCATTGTCCATATGCAATTTTTGTAAATCAAAATAGGTAAATTTATACTTCGCTTTTGTTTTTGGCTTGATACAAAGAGGATAAATGGTTTTTTTAGAATGAGTTGTATTTGCCTTATTTTTTTTTTCTTTCTCCTTATGCTTTTCATTCCTTTTTTATTTTTGAAAAATAATAATAAGGAATGTTTAAATTTCCTTATTTTACAATATGCTAATAACATTCTTTTAATACCTTAAATACAAAGACAAAGAGAGAAAAAATTGTTCATTTGTTATTTGGTAACTGAAATTTAATTGATTTTATTTTGTTATAATTTGTAACATTTGTTTTATAGGTACAAATCTCGTGGTGACAAAATAAAGTTAGGAACTTAAGAGTGACGGCATTGCAATTAAGGCTTTACATTATGTTTGCATATAATTTCTCTATCCAAAAGTATGAGTTTACTTTCATTTTCAGAACAACATTAATGTATCGAAATTCATGATGATAAACAAGTTTTGGTTCCAAACCAATGATCTTTGTATGAGTTGCACCACAATGCCTTTGGCACGGACAACACCTAGTAGCTCAATATTTTGTTTGATACTTTGTTTCCTAATGTTCATAACAATTTGATTTTCAAGTTATTTAAGATATATTGGATTACTATTTCTTATTGATTCATGTTTCTTTGCTATAGGTTCAAAATGAGATGAATATCTTGGGCCTATGTTTTGTTCGTATTGTTACATTTTTCATGGTTCGTGTCATCGCTTTTTGTTTATCTTGTTGCCTTTGACCACTTCTTTTGTTGAACTTAAAGATAACGAAAAAGAATGGGGATAATATGGATATATTTAATTGATGTTATTGGTTCTATCTTTTGAGAATTATATTTGAAAAATATATTTGGATTATTTATAATATTTGTAACGTTTATATTTTATGTAGGTTTAATTCCAAAACCAAAAGCACGTTTTTTCAGAATTAAAGATGTAACGTCAATAGAAGCTCGTTGAACTTGCTGGATACTTCATTCATATTTTAAAATCAAAGTTAAATGGGATAAGATGATTTGATTCAAAGTCTAAATGGTGATTGAGCGTTAAAATCTAAAATGAATACTTTTTGAGTCAAACTTGATTTTTAGTGTTTTTACGGCGTTCTCCTGATTTGATATGTTCCAACACAAATTGATGAGGAACTTCTTGAATAATGTTCCTAACATGCTCTAATAGGTGCCACATGAATTTGGGTCGAATCGGAGCTTGAACAAACTTAATATGATGAAAAACTAGCAAAATACGCAAAAAGCCAAAAAATTGGCACAACCCCGCAAGGCCGGACCAATATGGGCCAATGAGGACTGGTCCATGGAAAAAACTACAAGCCAACCCAGTATTAAAAAAGAGCAAAAGAGTCCGAGTGTTGTTTTTTTGGTGGCGGACTTATTTGTGCGTTTTTACGATAAAACTTGTTTTTCAAGGTTTTTTTAACCTTTTTCAAAAAGCATTTGACCAAGGCTTCTTCTATAAATATAACCATCATTGAGGGTCAAATACATATGATTTTATAGAGTTTTTCAAAACTAAAGAATTCCATACACTGTTATCATTTTTAAGAGAAAACATCACCACCTAGGTTTTGTTCATGCCATAAAGATCCTTTGTTCTTTGTTTCTAATTCAAAGGGTATGAGAGGTCCTGGGAGTAGGGGTAAAAACGAGCTGAGCCAGGCCGAGCCGAATGAAGGATTGCTCAAACTTGGCTCGTTCAAATTTCACAGATGTTTAAGCTTGGCTCGGCTCGAGCGACTTTAGAGCAAAGTTGTTCAAGCTCGGCTTGATAAATATTAACTTAGTTCATAACAAGCTTTGCTCCGCTTGATTAGCTTTTTCGAGCTTTTTTCAATTTCAAGTTCGAGCTTGTCCATAAAAAACTTTTGCAGCTTCTATTTTAATCTTCAAGCAAAAGTACAAATTTACGCACACAAACTTTATACAAAAGTAAATTTATTGAGATTTGTTATACAAGTTTTCACTTCAACTTTTATTGGGAAGAAAGCTTCTCATAATTATTGAATACATATATGCATAGAATAGTACAAAGGAACTAAATTGAATAAGATGTGTATACTCAAAAATCTTATATGAAAAATATATATATATATATATATAAAGTAATCAGCACACACAATAAAATAAATAAACCATCTTGAGAAATGACAAAAAATTAAAGCACATAATAAATAAATAAATAAATAAATATAACTAATCAAACAATTTAAACTTAAAAACCAAACATCCGAATACTTTGTCCAAGCCACAAAATATCACCACATAGTTTAAATAATTATGAAAACAATCCTAAATTATTTAAAACAAATATGTAATTAAAAGTTCCCTAAACTATTAAACTAGCTCTAAGCTGCCTTTATAGAAAAAGATTCATCAAAGTCTTCAAGTTATCTCTATACAGAAATGAAAAAAGTTAGAAAGAAATAAATAATGGAAATTATATTCCATTGTCAAGTTTCAAGATATTAAAGATATAACAAAACTAAAGAAAAAAAATTTAAATTAATTTACATACCATTCTCATGTCACACTAGATAAGACAATATGGAACTACTTTAGGCGTACTTCTTACATAGACTCTTCATCACCCTACACAAAAAAAAATAGTATGAATTAACAATCTCATGTATAAAAAAGCTTGCACAGTCTTTACTAATGATATCAAATTCGAAAATATTCGTCTAAAATAAAACTCATCAAAAAAATTGTATTTACATATACTAATTTTTCGACTCCCCAATCACAACGTAACCAATTCCCTGTACAAACCAAAGCTTGCACAGTCTCTAGCTTTAAAGAGCTTCGATATTGATCAAGAACTCGGCCTCCAACATTAAATGCAGACTCTGAGGCTACTATGCTAATAGGAATTGATAATATATCGCTTGCCATCTTTGACAGAAAGCAAAACTTAAGAGTGTTAGCTTTCTACCAATCTAATGCACTAAATTCTACTTTTGAATCATCTTTAGCAATGAAACGTCCTTCTTCTAAATATATGTCCAAATTTGATTTAACTTGTTTGAGCCTAGTTATCAAATTCAACCCTTTCTTTTGTTTTACCTTTTACACTAAAAAGGGTAATAGTGCTAGAAGAACTGCCCACTTGTGAATCACTACTGCTAACCATGCTTGAAGTATAATTAGTAACATCATATTTATTATAAAGTTCATGCAAGGAAAATCTTACCAATTCAATATGCTTATTAGCTTCAAAAGTGGAATATATTTTAGGAAAGCAAAACTCAATTAGTTTCATTTTGTATCGAGGATTTAGAACCGTTGTTATAGCCATCAACAAATTGCATTGTCCCTAATACTTGTCAAACTTCACACTCATTTTGAATGTCATGTTTCTTATGTAATCTCTATCATCCATCAACTTCTCATTTAGAATCTCTTTTATTTTCTAGATTTCTAGAAGAAATAAATTTGAAGTTGGATATGCCGTGCCTAACATGATTATCTTCAATAAAAGCATCTAATAAAAAATTAGAGAACGCATTATGGAATGAATTAGATGTTAGATTTGAAATATCTGAAAAAATATCCATAGCTTTATTAAACACATCCAAAAACTCAGAAACTACTTACGCTTTCTCCCCGCTAAAGATGGTAGCCACTGGTAATAAGGGTCCATTTCTTAGTATCTTGGAAAGACTTCTTTGAATACCAAAGCGCATTGTAACATGCAAATATTGAGTTCCAACGTGTCAATACATCAAGAATAAGAAGCCTTGAAGTTGGAAGTTATAATTGCTTATGTATTTCTGCAAACTTATGAAGCTGTGAGGGTGACATTTTCAAGTACTTCAAGCTTTCACGGATGTTTTCAATCACATCACATATCTTGTGCAATCCATCTTGCACCATTAGATTTAAAACATGAGTACAACAACGCACGTGAAAAATCTTACTTTTAAAATATGGTTTACATTTCACTACAAAGTTGTCCTTTAAGTTCCTTACATCAACGTCATTTGACGAAGCATTATTCAATGTGATTGTGGATACTTTATTCTCAATTAAGAAGCCATTAAAAACTATTATTTGCAATAATAACTATAGTGTGTGGAGGTGTTAAACTACAAAAGTTTAATATACGGTTTTGTAGCTTACACTATAAATTAAGAATTATTTGCAATAACAACTCTAATGTGTGGAGGTGCTAAACTACAAAAGTTTAATATGTTGGAAAATTGTCATTTTGCACCATTTTGAGAGCAATTTTATTTAAAACCAATTGGTCAATTTTGAAAGGTTATTACAAATTTATGTTCTCCTCCGTGAGTACATTAAGATCGTATATTTATTTGCTCAAAATGGATAACGAGTGAATGAGAAATTGTCACCCAAAGTGAGCTACTTGAGATAGAAAATGAAATGAAAAGTGGTAAGTCCCATATTGAAATTTTGTGGGAAAATTTATGAGTTTATAAATGATCACCTTTAACTAACTCATAAGCTTGTAAGAAAAATAAGGCTGTCTCTCGCGCACCCAGCGCAGGGGAGTGCAAATTTCGGACAGAATTTGGCTTGATACATACGGCTTGACACAGGCTTGGCTTGTGTGCGCCCGCACTTGCGGACATGAATGTCACTCTGAAAATGGCCAGCCGTGCGAGGTCATGTTTTGCACCCAGTGGTTTTTTCTTCTCCATTTTCATTCAATTTGAATTGTTGTAACAGTCAAATTAATTCAAAAAATGTTTGAATTATGGCTCCTTATTAACCAAAACATATTTTTGGTTTAATTGAAAAATTTAATACCGCACTCCCTCACCTTTATATAAATTAGTCTCTCTTCTTTTTGCTAAAAACACACAATTAGAGATACCGTTTGTGAAGCCCCGAATCCTGTTCTGAGATTTTCACCTCTGGAATTAGGTTAATCACTGATGCCGTGCATGACGACGGGTTTAAAATATAAAAAAATCATAAACTTTAAAAGTCTTTTTCTTGGATAAAACTTGATCCATTTGAAAAATCCGTCTTATAAAATTTCGGCATGAGGAGTTCGTTTGAATAACAATTCGCCCTGTAAAATTTAAAACCATTTTCATACAAATGAAAATTTCAATCAAAAATCCTCCAATGAAGTCCCACTCCAAATTAAAATACTATATACCATTTCCAATAATTATACATATAATCAACTTGAAATTTGATTATACAAACGATATTTGAAACTAGTAAAAGACAAGTCGTTTACGGATGACTATAAATGTCAAGGGTAATCAGAGGTTCTAGACTTCATAATCGTGCCATCCCTCGAGATGTACATGCAAAACTGGGTTGAAAAATGGGAGTGAGCCAAACACGGGCTCAGTGGAAACTATATAAGTTGCATATATAAAAATATACGGTGTGGAAAGAATACATGTGAGGTGTAGTAATGAAAATAATTTCCTTATTGTAATAAAATCATATTATGACATGCCTGCCAATGCTTTCCCTTCCCCGAAATATCATAAGATATACATTCAATTGAAAATACAATTGAAAGATAGCTACTAACATAAAATAGTTATAAGCCTCACACATACGGTGAAAGAAGTATCGTTCAAATACAAATAGCCTTTAGTAAGAAACACATATATATATATAAATCCATTGGCTAGTTTATACAGCGTGGCATCTTAATTATATCATCTAAAAACCTCTCACTCTCTCAGCGATCATCTTAACAACTCGCAACTATCTAAGCGTCCGCTAAGTCTGCATTTCATGGCCTTTCATCTACGCGGAAGCAGGGCCTCTCGTTCGTTTTCGTGCATAGTTTCGGGTTTTTCACCCAAGAGCACTCGGTCCTAACTTACGGCCCCAACCTTTAGGGACCAACCTGGGACCTACCATGGACTAACGTAATAACACATATATCTATATATGCAACTATGTATCAGCTCAACTGATAAACCACTGTGTCAAATAACTAATATGACGGTTCATATCGAACCTATCACTAGCCAACAAGAATAAAAGTGATGAAAAGCTATCTTTAGTTCAAACATATACTTAATACACCCAAACTTGTATAAAGATTCTAATTATCGCTTACAAAAGAACGGAATATCATAAATCTATATGTTTGGCTCAAAGATATGTTCAACATGTATATACGTCTAGAATACAAATATATATACATATCAAATTACTTTTCAAATATTATATAGGTTATGTCCCCTAAGGACAACTCATAACTCATGTAGCAACCAAGGCTATATGCTACGGTAGTAACCAAATGGTATGTTATGGTGCCCAAATTCATGAAAATAGATATGCATGAATTCTCAAATAACACATAGAATCTCGTTCACATATAAATATAAGAATATATTTTCCAACATATACGTGTATGTTATAGCTTGTGAGTATATGTATATCAAAATGAATTTTCCAACTATCCCACTGCTATACGTGTTCTATATCCTAAACAAGATCCGTCCAGTTCGTTAACCAACGGCTAAATTGGGGATTTAGCTTCCAAATTCATAAATGGAAAAAATCATCAAAACAATATCAAACCGACCCATGATCCGCATAAATCATATTTTATAATACCTTAATATGATATTAATTTCCCCATGTGGTTTTCATTTTGTTTCAAAACCATAAATGGTAAGATAATCTTGCCTGTCATAATTACGGACTAGCGAGGTAAATGATAAATCTCGTAAATTAAGAACCAGTAACTCAAATACAACAACGACACCATAAATATGAATAATTAAGTCCAAATCATACATTTAAACTAAGTATAGTTTTCTATGTACGCGTCTCAACATGTATTGTTCACTATTGTACCCGTATATGAGGGTTTGGTATAAATCTTCCCGAAAATGACATAGAAACTAGGGGTTTGTATATAATCAATAATTAATAGTCATATTAGATGCAAATCAAACCAAAAACCATGATAAGTTAACCCCAAAGCCCCATAAACATGCATATGTTAAAATTATGTACTAATTCATCACTTTAAGCTTGAATTTGGTGTGAATAATTTGTAATAGTTATAAAACAAGTTAGAATACTAGTGTTCCCACCTATTGAGGGTCAATCCCTCGAACAATCGTGGAAGGAACGAGCTGAAGGAGCGTGAATGTGAAGAAACCCCAAATTCTCTTAAAAAAGCCCTAGCCATGGCGATTGAGCTTGGTGAAGAAGATGAAGATGATGATAATGATAATGATAATTTGGTGTGGTGAAAGAGGCTTAGAAAGATTCCTTAAAACCTCTCCCAAAATCGCCTCTCAATTCCACATGAAGAGCTCTCGGGATGTGGCGATGAAGTGAGGAAAAAATAGAGACAACCGTGTATATATATAAACTGCCTTCCAATTTCTATTTTACTATTCACGCGTGTCACTATTTGGGACCTGCAGCACTGAACTTTGAATGTCCATAACTTCTTGCTCAGAAGTCTGATTGAGGTGATCTTTATGTCCACGGAAAGTTTATTCGAAGTCCATTTCTGCCTTACACGCGACTTGCATCGTGATTCTGAGAAATAAAAATACGGGGTGTTATACTATTCATAAACAAACACACTTACAAAAGTTCTTCTCCTCCTATCTGGTGATATTGCTCATATACTTGTTTGGTTCGTTATGAGTAACACTGTTGTGCTTAAGGTAAATACTTTAACCCGTTTTATCCTGAAAAACAGACGCCATAAGCAGCTTCTAAGCACCTCCAGCGAGGCGGCATAACTGTTTTAAGAAAATTGTGTGATACACAAGATTCGGTTTAATTTCATTCTCGTATTCTTCCAATATAACTGTTTTAATCCTGTTTCCACGTGGCATATTCTAACATAATATACGGTTTTATAGCTTACACTCTAAATTAAGAATATAACCAGTAAGACACATATACCCAATAGTCTTATTTGAGGTCCACAAGTCAACTGTTAGGCTAAACCTTTCAACATTTTTAAACATAGCCTTCAAATCAGTTAAGTAAATTTCAAGTAATCATTCCTTATAATTACACGCAACTTTTTATTAAAACTTGGATTTAGAGTTTTACATAATAATATGAAAAACTCATGCTCCACTATTCTAAAAGAATGCTCATGCAATACATTATCTTACTTATTACTTATCATACCTATAAATTGCTATAGTACCGCCTAACTTGCCTCTAAAATTTAGATGACCTAAAGGCGTAGTAATTGATAGTTTTTGTTTATTAATAGTATCCATATGATCTGCACAACCCTCTAAGTGTCTATGAAATTGAGTAGTTGAACCTTAAGCATTGATAGAAAGCTTAGCATCACAATAATTACATTTTGCTTTCTGGATGCTATCTTTAGTAATGACAAAGGACTCTTCCCAAACTTTTGATTTTCTCTTCCTACTTTTTTTTTGGATAGGACTATCTTCTTTATTTTGGCCTTCAATATTCTGAACATCAATGGCTTCGGCAATGTCCTTAATACACTCATTGAGTCATTGACATTTTGAGTGATAGTAGATAATGGGTTCTGTGTAGTAGAGTCGCTTACTGGCTATGAACTTGACATATCTATATATAAAAAAAAATTGATGACTTGTTTTAATAAATTTTTTTTTGCTTTAAGTAAGTTTTTAGGTTACAAATTAATATAGTAGAAAAAACAATAGTGCAACAAGGGCAAGTAAAACTTGTGAACTTAACAATCAAATTATGATTCAAATACATGAAAGCAAAGAGACTGAACATAACACATATTGTTAAAGGTGAACAACACATAAAGTGAGAACAAATTCATAGGAGAAAATAGATAAACTAGCCTTGTAACTTTTGTATTCAGAACAACTTAAGAAGTTTTTTAGGGCAGATTGTTAACCTTGAAAGCTTGAAACTGTGTAAATTGATTTCTTTATGGGTCATTATGTAGAGATTTTGGCCCTAATGTTATAATATGTGCAAAACTGATGTTTATCTTTGGCTTGGTTTGTGATAAAGATAAAAATAATAAAAAGGTTTTCAAAATCTAAACAGAGTTGTGTAAAAGTTGGGAACTAGATAATGCAATAGTCGTAGAGTGAATCGAAAACTTAGGGTATATATTGGATCACGATAAAATCAAATCAGACAGGGGTATGCTCAAGATTAGCTCAAAATTGAAATCGAGCCTCCAAATAGAATCGTACTCAGTTTGACTATGAGATGAATGAACATGAACAAGTTTTTCGGCGAGCTGAGCTTGAATGAACTTCGAGTAGCTTTGATCAATTTTCAGCCCTACCTGCGGGAAAAGCTTTGGCTGCGATGAAATCGGGTTAAGCGAAGCGGCTAACATTACAATAAAGGAGATAGAAGACATGGGTGAAAGATTGTGAATGAGATTGTAGAAGGAGGCAACAGGTAACCTGTTGATGTGAGAAAAAGTTACGCCGAGTTAGCTATGGTTGGATTCTTTGATCAAGGAATTGATGGGACTGTTACGTACATTGTGGGGAAGCAATTGTAGTAAGTTACCGAGTTTGTAATTCTGTTTCGTTCATAGTGAAGCACTGTCGGTTAATCCTACACAAATAAGGATACCTTGTTACTTTCTGGTGTTGTGGATTGCTTTTGTATATTGTTTGTTTGATATAAATTGTTAGATAACACAACGCAGGTTTTAACAGTGTAAAAGTGATTAGACCTAAGTTTTTGCTTTTGCTTATCAAACTTCAAATTGTTTTTGATAAAAATCCTAAAATCAGCATAGGCAATACAATCTGTAAATTTGGAAATTTTTGATTGGTGTCATAGGACGATCCATTATTCTATTAGGGTTTGCATCTAGGTAGATTGTGTCGATTTGATGCTGCTTAATTTGCTTTCATTTTTCATAACTATCAAGATTGATTCATTTAAATCTAAGGTTACTATCATTAATGGGTCTAGTTATATATATTGAAAACTTCGCATAACTATTTATTTGCAATTTTTAGACGAGCAAATTTGGCAAACTATTTTAGAAGATTATATTGCCATCTTCATTTTTCTTTATTTCCTTTTGATATTTGTTCTTTTTCTTTTTAGTGGATTAGTTAGAGGTAAAATGGGTAAATTGAGTCAAAAATTAAATGAGTTAACGGTTGACCACGTTGACTAACGTAATCTGTCCAAATTGGCACCCCAAAGTCATATTATGGTAAACTTTGGCATCCAACATCTAATTAGCAAGAACAAACAGCACCCAAAAATCATTCTTTTAACTATTAATATTTTAAGGATTTTTTGACTTTGGGTATTATTCATAATGCTGATTTTGAGTTTATGTACCCAAATATCACTTTTTAGATTTTGGATACCATTTTTTGAAAGGCGACTAGTTACCGTCTAAAGTCATAATTTTCTTCTATTTTTACCCCTGTACCTAAAATCTAATAAACTACATTAATTAATACCCTAAAATTAACAAAAATTGGAACCACACAACCTGTGAAAATATAGCCGTTGCACTGTAATACATGTATAAATGACACATTTTGGGATCATTAATTCCCAAACACAATCACACATACAGAGCATCAAAAGTCATTCAAAATCACAATAAAATGGGGAAAGGAAATGAGCACTACCAAGATGAAGAACATGGTGGTAGTATACTGGTAGAATGTCAATTTTGTTTCAAACAAAGAACCAAAATGCCCAATGTTAGTCAAAATGCTAGAAGATGCCAAGAAAGGTGCAAGTTCTTCTAAAAAAAACCCCTCACCATCGAAGGTATTTACAACCCTAGCACAAATGCCATCTAATTTGTCTAAACCAAAAGAAGATGAATGCTTTTGAATGCCGCCTGAATGGTCAATTGGCTAGTATTGTCTTTGGAAGAGAATAAATTGTCATATGGGTTGTGAAAAGGGGATGGTATTGCAAACTAATAGAGAATAAATCAACATATATCTCCTCCTACTATTTTGCCTTATGTTGCATTAATTTGAATTGTTATTAGTATTTGAATTTGTATTGAAAAAATTAGAGCGTGCGCATGTAGAAGAAAATTAATTACCTAGGTTTCTTATTTGATGGTTGAATTTTCAAAAACTAATTTTAATTAAATCAAAAATTAACTTAGAATTCTATGAATTTTAATTTTGGAAAACTTGTTTAATCTTTTTGAACATGTATCAATTAATAAAGTAATTAAACAGATAAACAAACACTAGAATTAACAAAGTATCATTACAGTACAGGGCTAATCCTCAATAATCCTTTATATGTACAAAAGTTTACAAACTCGATTAATCTCAAATCATACAGACTTACACAATTTGAATTACAAAAGCCGCTTGCAAAAGTTTTCACCTTCTATGCGTATAATCTTCATATGCAAATCGTACGAATAGATTCACAACGAATCACTCGCCACAGTATTGCACTGTTCTCACTTTGGGATCTAATTTGTTCTTTAAAGAGAGAACGTTTGCTTTTGCATGAATTAAAAATCCCAAGGTGGATTTTATGTTTTGAGGTTTTAATCTCTTTCTAAGGTTTAAAAAACTCTCTTAAAACATATGTGTAAAAGGTGTAAAATTCCCTTACCCTATAGGTTTCTTTATATAAAAATGTAGAGACCAACTCCTTTTAGGAAAATGTTTTATTTATAGTTAAAAGCATAAGTTAATTTTTTTTTTGAAATAAGAAACTTGCTTTAAAAACGAATTTTTGTTATAAAAAAATTATCAGCCTAGGTTAAGTGATGAACCAGTCCACATTAACAAAATAAGAATTGGTCCACCATTATATGCCAGACCAATCCAATAACACAATTGTGTATCGATCCAAATGGATGGAAACCAAATTCCTAGAAAATCTTTAAATGGCAGACTAGTCCAAACACCCAAACCATGTACCAATCCGAATTAGGTTTTTTTAAAACTTTTTGAAAATTTAAAAAATTTATGAAGTTGATTTGAAAACACTTTGAATTTAACTTTTCTGAAAACAACCACATTAGAAAGAATCAAATTCAAATGCCAATGTTCACTGTGTCTATCTTGATGTAATCTTCAATGCATCAATTTGTAGCTTGACTTGGTTGAAATTCTTCAGATGCAATCTCGAATGACTCAAACAACTTACTAGCAAACATGTTTTTATCGAAGGAATAAAGCCAACACATATATTAGACTTTACATGTATCTTGTGGCCTTTCAAATAAGTCCATATTTGTAGGAGTTTGTTTATATAGATATCAATCATATTGCAATTTCACGTATATATATTTTTCATCAGTTAATAAGAAGCTGAAGGCAATATTCTTTATTCTACGTTATTAATCTCTGATTTCCCCATATGGTATCATAGGAATTCTTTCTTCTTCATTGGATATATATATACATTCATATCCTTTTTTCCCTACATCTCAATGATTTAAGATGAACACTCCAATCAATTTAATAACCCTTAACACCAATGAATTCCAACTAATCACTATCAACATCTTTGCCAAGTTCTACTAAAACTATTCATATAATTTGTTCCCTACATCTCAATGATGTAAGATAACCACTCCAATTAATCATACAACCCTCAACACCAATGAATTCCATTTGATCACTATTAACATTTTTATAATAGATATACCTTTTATGACCACAACCTAGAAGGGGAGACTCCAAATGAGTTATTTAAAACTAAAAATAAGGAAAAGAAAATTGAATCTTGATGGCTATGATCTCCTTGGTTATATTGATGGCTCAAAACATTGTCCAGCAGCAAATTTGACTGTGAATTCCACAACAACTGAGAATCCAGCCTATAACTTTTGGGTTTGCCGACACTAGCTGATTTTTAATGTATTTATCGAATCTTTTTGAGTCACGATGATCTTATTTATTGCTCGAGCCAAAAGCTCCAAAGAATACTAGACAATCCTAGCCAACATATACGCCAAGCCATCACATGGACGTATCAAACAAGTGAAAAGCCATCTTAATTAGAATCTGTCCACGGGTTCTCAAAGCATTACAGATTTTCACTAGACTGTGAAAGCTTGGGCTGATGAACTTGCCATCCTTGGTGTGCATCGATTGATGAAGATGATCTCACAGAGAAAATTCTTGATGGCCTTGGTGATGACAACAAAGAACTCATACATGCTGTTTAAGTTTGGGATAACTCAATTTTCTTCGACTAATTCCATGAAAAACTTTTGAATTTTAAAGTGTCTCTTCACGCGTAAAATAAAAAATATTACACTTCCCAGCTTCGCGAATTCTACAAGTTGAACAAACTTGGGTTGGCGCTTTAATTTTACCACAAGAAACAACAGCACCAAATGACGTATATCATCAACTTTTAAAAACAACAATTCCTAGTGCCCCTCGCCAAATAACAACAATCGCTCCCTTGTGTCTTCCTACGCTGGGTCTAATTTTAATCAAAGTAATCGACTTTATGCACGCCATTATCTTGGATTATGCCAAAGTTATGGTATACAGGGACATACCGCTAAGAAATGTTCCCTTTCTAATTATTACCAATTTAGCCCACCACAAATGCTACTTGATAGTGGTACTTCTCATCATGTTATTATTAACCTGAGTAATATATTTCTTCATGCTCCATATTATGGTTCCGATGATATGATGATTGGTGATGGTTTAGGTCTCTGCATTACTCACACTAGTGTAACAAATATGAGTACCAAATGTGAAAATTTTGAATGGCTATGAACACTAGTGGATATGGCAGTGGGTGAATTTCCTAAGTTTGATTTGGGTGAATTTCTTAAGTTTAATTTGGGTGAATGTTATAGTCAAGAAAGTGTAAACAAGTCTATCTATCTATCTATCTATCTATCTATCAATAAAAGAAAGCTTTTCATATTGAATATTGCACATATCAATCATAACATAAGTTCATATATCAAAATTAAACAAAAATACAAGTGCATAAGTTCAACGCTAACACAAACACTAATAAAACAAACTCAAAAGTTTAGTACTTAATAAGTTGTGCAGAATTAAAAGTTTGGTGTTGATGGTTGACTTAATTGAGGACTAGTTACACCCTTGCCCTTTCCCCTTGGCCTATCATTTCTAATATTGGTAAATCCAAATGATGTCTTGACCATTGGTGGGATAAAGTAAGTTATCATTTCCTGGGGTATTTGAAGTTCACTTGATCTCCTTGCATTTCCAATAGCTCTTTCCCTTATCTAGATAGGGTTCCTCTTTATGTTCCTTTACCAACAATTCATGTACCTCTTTACAATAAACAATTTAATAGGATAACTTGACCACATGCTCTCCCAAATCTCAGTCCTTACGTCTTTAGGCTTGTACATTTTATGATTCTTAATATTTTGCTCTATTTCTTAGGCTACCCATCTTGCATTTACATTCTTATACTTGCCATCATGATTTGATATACAAATGTGCTTTGGATATAACTCCTCAACATCATTGTTATTTCACATATAACTCTTATACGATAAACGTACTATTGATAACTAGGGAATTTACACATATACTTAACCCTCAAGTTTTTATTATACTCTTGTTTGTAAGAAAACTTTTTTTGCTATAACATAATTCACTATGTAGCTCATAAAGTCTCCTATTGTTGGCCAAATCATCTTATCATACAACTCCCTAATTTTATGACTTGAACGGAGTGTAAATTCCCTATCATCCTTATCAAATATGTTTTTTAAGACTGCACAAGCTTTTTATAACTCAAAACTTGACTATGCTCTTTTTCCTCACCTAACTCCCTATCTTCCTCAACAAAACCCCATTCTTCCTTAACTATTATTACCAAGTCATTAGTCCTCTCAATGTTTTCTCTTAAATAAAATCCAAAATACCCTCTTCCCCTTGTAAATATGAGCTCTTCATCATTCTCAAATGAATGACAATTGTATGTTATATGCCTCTTCTAGTTCTCTGTCATTGAAGGATCAAATGTAGTGGGTGGTCTTTCATTGAAGATTATGGGTATTATGAGGAGAAAAACTGATTTCAAGTGGCCCCTCCACTTCAGAGTTATCACAAAAGGCCACAACATTATTCTCAATGATGGGTGACATTGAAAATTTGCATAAATATAGTATTTATGGCATGTGTCCGGTTACATGACTCAGTGAGAACAACGCGAGTTATTACACCCAAGTGCAAGTAGTCAGTCAAATAATAAATACTCGGTAAGTCCGATGTCAATCCATGGGGAGGAGGGTAGTTCTTTGAGTTACGAATGTTTCTTCCAAGATAAAGATGAGAAAAGAAAGGAAAAGATGATAGACTTGTGGAATAAGAAAGAAAATTGAAACTAAATTAAAACTACTAATTAACTAAACTAAAACTAAAGAAAAATCTAATCTTATGATGCAAAAGTAAAAAGGAATTCACAAGCGCAAATTATCTACCTAAAAGACTTATTAAATGCACTAAGAGAGCATGCAAATAAACTAAAAATAAATAAAACAAATAAAATAGCACATTACTTAAATAAAACAAAATATTAAATGGAATTAAATCGATGGAAAACAATTGTTAGGGGTATCCGTAGTTACGGAATATGAAACTACTCCAATCGGGTAATCCAAATCAAAGTTTGAACAAGATTTTTCTCTAAGATTCAGTTCCTAGACTCTCCTACCATCCAATTATATTACTACTACAAGTATATAATAGACCGTGCGCGACAAAGACTATATAGACTAGCTTTGAGCAATAGAATTTGACGGTAAAACTTTTGACTTCGAAAAAACATAATTTAAAACCTAGTAATGCTAGTGCGTGATAAAAAAAATTCAATTTAATTCAACTTTTTAAAAATTAGTAGCCTAACACTCCTATAAGATTTGAATAAGTTTAAACGTGATTCAAAACAAATCCGTCTTAAAAAGAAGGCCGAAAGTCAAAATCAGCACTTTTTTAGCACTTATGTGAATAAATACTAAAATAGCGCCAAATCAGACAATTCACATAGAAAAATAACTCAACTAATTAGAGGATAAAGACCATCTTCAAATCAGCCACGTTAAGATTTTGGTGTAAAAATCCATGAATCACCGTTTTTATGGTTCTTAATTAAATGAACTTTGAGCTAACTTGTGAAAACATGTTTTTAAGGCATGAAAATATAACAAAATACTCATTCATTTAGTAGGTGATTTAAAACAAATGAAAAAAATATATTCAAACTTAGATTGGATTATATTCAAAGATTAGTTACACATCTTTCACTACGAACCACTAACTAAGGATTTAGTTAGACATAATTAAAGCAAACATGCAAATAATCTTAGAAATCATGAAAAATAGTAAAATCATACCTAATAATGTAGAATATTATATTTGAAAATGTTTGGCTTTGGAATTTGGCAATTGCAATTTAAAACAAAGATTTTACGACAAAAATAGTAAATAAACTCCAAACTGACAAAAACCTAACAAACTCGACCCAAATCCTAAGGCCTCGTTTGGTTCATGGATTTTAGTACTCCGGAAAGGAAAGTCATTCATTTCTTTTGTTTAGTAAACACAAATTTCGGAAACACTTTCCCGAGAGAAAGGAAAGTAGGGGGTAAAACCATTCCTTTCAAAACACATGGGATTGATTTTTTCATGTGATTTTCAAGCATTTATTACAAAAATTTTAGACAATAATACCCTTACTTAAATACTTTTCATGCTTTACCAAACACAAGAAAGGAAATTTGATAGGAAATTTAGTTTCCCACCTCCACGGAAAAGATAAGGAAATTGATTTTCCTTCAATGAACCAAACGAGGCCTAAGAATTCTGGAAAATCAGATTCATAATAATCAAGGATGAATCACACATGAATATAATGGAAAAATTATAACCTATGTGAATATAAAACAAGAATCAAGCATAAATCGACGAAAAATTGAAAAACCGACAAATAAATATATAAACCTTATAACTAGCCCAAAAAATGTGGGTTTAAGGTTGATTTCAGAATATATATGATCTCAAGTAACTAATCTATGAATATTAAAGCAAATAAACAAATAAAAGCCATCGAATTGAAAGAAAACAAAAAACTAGGGTTTACCTAAAACGCGATTGAGACTTGAATTGGAAACTATATTGAATGATGAATTAAATGTTGATTACAGCAAAGTTCCAGGCTTAAAAGATCATACATAAACTAATCTAAAAATTGTTTAGGGAATTGAATAATAAAACTCTCAAGTTCGATCGACAGACACATCGCAAAAGCTCCCAAGAAGTTATGATGCTCTCAGTTTCGCTGTTAATCGACTTTAAATTGTATCGTACCTTAAAATATGAGATATCATACCCTTTATATGGTACATAAGTGTCTTAAGTCATGGTTTGAATAATCCTTAAAGAAACGGGCCGAAAAGAGCTTAAAATTGGAAACGGGTCAAAAATAGGTGTGGGGATTGATTTTTACATATGGGGATCGATCCTGGTCCATTTTTCTGCTGACTTCTTCTTTTGCTTATAACTTGTTGCTCCGAACTCCGATTGATGCACCGTTTTTGCTTACGCGTAAGTAATTCAAAACTCTATAACTTTTATTTCTAGAGATTTTTTCAACTTCTCAATGAATAAAAATTTTGATTAGCTACAACTTCGGATTTCTTACGGTAATTCTCGGTTTTCTTCAGAAACTTCAGGAATCGATTCAATTGAACTTCTTTTCTCTTGGAATCACTCTTGGATACTTGTATTCTCTTCATTCATGCTTGGAGGCTTGTTTATTATTTTTTGCTAGTGCTTTGGGGTAGTTTGCAGATTTTTCCTCGCCTTGGGCCTTGGAATGGATATTGACTTCTTCTTCGAGCTTTCTTCTTGCACTTTTCCACATTTAACATTCTTTCTTACATCCAACCTCAGTTGCTTAACCACTTTAAGCCTACAAAATGGCTTAGTAACACAAGAATACAATGCAATGCCTTTTGTTTACGCTTAAACTGAATTTACATGTAATTTTTGGTTTTAGACAGTAATTAGAAGCTAAACGAGCCTTGTTTAAGAGATTATAAATGTAATTTCTGAGCCCAATCATTGTATTGTGACCACATGTTGAACAAATTAACATTATATTTATTTTGACACAATTGACTTACATGTAAATAATAATTAACAATTAAAATCACTGTTGTATCCTTATAACATTTAATAGATATACCATCCATAAAATCTTTAAATTGAAGCACATCACTATTAATTTCTCATTTGTTTACAATTTTTCCATAAACATAGTCTTTATAGGTCAAGTCGACACCCCATTATACTAACTTTCACCTAGTAAGTGTATAATAATCACGAAAACATACTAAGATTACAATAATATAGAGCAGAATATATCGTTAAATCATTAATGTTATTAAAAGAAGGGAATAATAACCAGTTTGCCATTGTTGGTTCATTAAAGCTGAAACCGAACCCAAACCCGAAATTAAATTTGCAACAGTCAATGTAGATGAAATAACTTGTAATCCACCTCCAAAATGCCACAAACTTGATTGTAAGGGTTTAATTCCTTCGATTTACGACTGCTCAGAGTTAGGGTTATGCAATAGGGCAATTCGATGCTTGTTTTTTTATAAGTGATAGTTGTTGCCATTCTTGAAACAGACACAAGGGCAAGCTTGAAAGATCAACCTTCTATTTAAAACATTATGGACGAAAGCTTAACACCCGTTAAAAAATAGTACCCAAAATCTAAATAATGATCTTTTGGTACCTAAACTTAAAACCAACATTACGAGTGGTATCCAAAGTTAAAAAACCCCATTTTTTTATAAGAAGTTATAAATCCAGATGATTCTTTAAAGATACGAGAAAAGAAGGAAATCAAACCAAGGCAACCGTGGCACCCTACAAAATTTCGCATGTTTAACCACTTGAGCCCAAGTTGTTATCTCTAGGGTTGGCCACGATTTGGTTACTGAACCGATTTGGTCGGTTACAAAACAGAACCAACATGGTCGGTTTATGCACTATAAAAACCACCACCGAATTGCTATACTTAGTAACTGACTTGCGGTTTTACCAAAAGGGTTGGTTAGTTCGATTAACAATCGACAAAAATCGTAGCAAATAGCATCAGCACAGTAGTTTAGTAGTGTACTGTGCACACTGCAAAGTGAAAATTTAAGCAGGAAGCAGCAATAGTAGCCAAAACTAAACAAAAAATCTAAGTAAATTAAGCAGCAAATGATTTACTTATTACCTTCTTGATTATGCGCACCCATACACTGATTTGGTCTGTGACATATTGACCTCTAAGAGAGGGACAATGGAGAGTGATGGATGCACAGAGTCGAAGAGTGATGGACGATGGAATCGGAGAGTGACGAAGAGTGAAGGCTGTGCCACGGCAGTGAGGGGCAGGGCTGAAAGAGTGACAGATAGATGGATGGAGAGATAAAGGCCACTTCGCAATGAGCCACTTCGGGATTGAGGGGTTGGGAGATGAGATGACGATGAGGAAATGAGGGAGAGGAAATGAGGGTGAACTGTGAAGTAGTGAGAAGTGAGAGTGGGAAGTATTAAGGGAGTGAGGACTAAAGTGGGTTAACTTTTTTAAGTTTTAAACTTTGGTTATTTTTTAATAAAAGTTGTAATTTTATGACTTGGTTGGCATTATTAAAGAGGCAAAGTTCGGTCAATTTGTGATTTTAAACTATTACCCCAAGTTATCTCCAGTTCTTTTATTTAGGGGTGTGCAGAATTCACTCCAATCCGCTTAAACCAACCAATCCAATCTAATATAATCCAATTTTGATTGAATTCGGTGAAGATAGTAGATTGGATTGGTTTGCGTTTTAGAAAACTAACCATATGTTGGATAGGTTTGGTTATTACATTAGCGAAACCAATATCAAACCGATCCAATTCAATCCAACCTCAAGTTAAAATGATAATTGTTCTTATGTAATTTGTTATTATTATACACTAAATTTTTTAAAGCTGGTTGGACGCATGGACAATCCATAGTCCAAATCCAAAAAAATTAAATACTGTTAAATGTCTCTCTCAGAATTGGTTTCGAACTAATCCCATCTAATATAATATTGAATCAGATTGGATTAGATTTTGAAACTAAATCACATTAAATTAATATATTGATTTCCAATCGATGCACCCTACGTATACCCCTACTTTTATTTTTTAAAGCTGGTTGGACGCATGGACAATCCATAGTCCAAATCCAAAAAAATAAAATACTGTTAAATGTTTCTCTCAGAATTGGTTTCGAACTAATCCCATCTAATATAATATTGAATCGGATTGGATTAGATTTTGAAACTAAATCACATTAAATTAATATATTGATTTCCAATCGATACACCCTATGCATACCCCTACTTTTATTTTTTAAAGCTGGTTGGACGCATGGACAATCCATAGTCCAAATCCAAAAAAATAAAATACTATTAAATGTCTCTCTCAGAATTGGTTTCGAACTAATCTCATCTAATATATTATTGAATCGGATTGGATTAGATTTTGAAACTAAATCACATTAAATTAATATATTGATTTCCAATCGATACACCCTACGCGTACCCCTAGTTTTATTTTTTAAAGCTGGTTGGAGGCATGGACAATCCATAGTCCAAATCCAAAAAAATAAAATACTATTAAATGTCTCTCTCAGAATTGGTTTCGAACTAATCCCATCTAATATAATATTGAATCGGATTGGATTAGATTTTGAAACTAAATCACATTAAATTAATATATTGATTTCCAATCGATACACCCTACGCATACCCCTACTTTTATTTTTTAAAGCTGGTTGGACGCATGGACAATCCATAGTCCAAATCCAAAAAAATAAAATACTGTTAAATGTCTCTCTCAGAATTGGTTTCGAACTAATCCCATCTAATATAATATTGAATCGGATTGGATTAGATTTTGAAACTAAATCACATTAAATTAATATATTGATTTCCAATCGATACACCCTACGCATACCCCTACTTTTATTTTTTAAAGCTGGTTGGACTCATGGACAATCCATAGTCCAAATCCAAAAAAATAAAATACTGTTAAATGTTTCTCTCAGAATTGGTTTCGAACTAATCCCATCTAATATAATATTGAATCGGATTGGATTAGATTTTGAAACTAAATCACATTAAATTAATATATTGATTTCCAATCGATACACCCTACGCATACCCCTACTTTTATTTTTTAAAGCTGGTTGGACTCATGGACAATCCATAGTCCAAATCCAAAAAAATAAAATACTGTTAAATGTTTCTCTCAGAATTGGTTTCAAACTAATCCCATCTAATATAATATTGAATCAGATTGGATTAGATTTTGAAACTAAATCACATTAAATTAATATATTGATTTCCAATCGATACACCCTACGCATACCCCTACTTTTATTTTTTAAAGCTGGTTGGATGCATGGACAATCCATAGTCCAAATCCGAAAAAACAAAATACTGGTAAGTGTCTCTCTCAGGATTGGTTTCGAACTAATCCCATCTAATATAATATTAAATCGGGTTGGATTAAATTTTGAAACCAAGTTACATTGAATTAAATTCGGAAGCATAAATTTATATTAAATTAAATTAACTAATAAACTATAAATTATAATAAATATATTAGTTTCCGCCCTATGCACGCCCTAAGCACGCCTCTAATTTTATTTGTTTTAGCTGGTCGACGCACGGACAATCCACAGTCCAAAACTCCAAATCCAAAAAAATAAAATACTGTTAAATGTCTCTCTCAGAATTCCCATTCAACACGTTCATACTCTTTCTCTCCCACCGGCCCCTGTTGACTCTCTTTATTCCAAACATTAAATTTCTCCCTCTGTATCTATCTATCCATCTATATATATATATATACACAGTGGGCGCACACACTCTCCGTCAGTTTCTCTCTCTAAAACTCTTACTTTCTCTCTCTAGAACTCTTCCGTTATGGACCTTGGAAATTTCTAGAGTTTTCTGTGGCGAACCGAAAAATCAGCGGTCGATTTGAGAGATATGATCGTCGAAACTGCCGTGGATTTTCTGTTCCCGTCGTGGTGGGAGGTCAAAGTTAGTGTCGCCGCCGCTTTATTCGTCATCACCGCTTACTGGTTGTTCACTTACGGCGGCGGAGGCGGAGATAGTAATCGGTCCTCCTCCGGCGGTGACAATTCCGCCGGTGACGACATTGATGGTAGTAAATACAAGGTATAATTTCTGTGATATTCTACTAATTTTGTTGATGGTTTTGTTTATTGTGATCAATGAATTTGATGAATTTTGTAATTATTATGAGTTATGTGATTTTTTTTTAATTAAAGTTTCTAATTTGATTTGTTGTAATTTTTCAGTTTCTGTTATTTGATGATTTTTGTTTAGAATTTGATGAATTTTGTAACTTTTATTATGAGATAGTTTTTTATTTTATTTTATTTTATTTTATAAATGAAAGGTTATAGTTTGGAATTTTGTTGCTGCTCAGTTTGTTGATTGGCGTTTTCATGGTATTTTTGTTTATTGTGATCAATGAATTTGATGATTTTTTCTATTAATAATTGTTATGAGATATTTTTGTTTTAAAGGTTCTAATTTAGTTTAAATTTGATGCACTGTTTTGGTTTTAGTAAATATAAGGTAATTCTACTACTTTTGTTGCTGTCCTGGTTGTTGACTGTAGTTTCTATGTTTATTGCAATCAATGAGGTTGATGAATTTTGTAATTTTTGTATTAGTGGTTCTAGTTTGGTTTGAATTTGATGCACCTGATTGGAATCTAGTTAAGGATTGTGATTTTTATATTCGATAATGACGGAGAAGAAAAGATAAAGAATTTGTGTTTGGTTCTGTTGTCAGATTCATATAGAGAGAGAATTTTTTTATTTTTATAATTATTATTAGATAATTTTATGTTAAAGCTTCTAATTTGGTTTGAATTTGATGCACCTGATTGGATTTTAGTTAAGGATTATGAGATTTTGACGTTCGATAGTGGTGGAGAATAAAAGATAAAGAATGTATTTGATTCTGTTGTCAAATTCATATAGAGTTTATTATTATTATTAGATAATTTTATATTATAGGTTCTAATTTGGTTTGAATTTGTTGCATTATTTGGGGTTTATTTAAGGATTATGTTTTCTGATGTTCCGATAGTGATGGAGAAGAAAAGATAAAGCTACAAAATCATATAGAGATTTTTATTTGTATGTTTATATTGATTTCTTAATTTGAGAAAGAAAAACCACTGAGAGAGAAGTTTCCACCCAGTGTAGTCTTTATCGGAGCAAACCTTTTCTTTTCAGAGGAATATTTTGTGCTTCTTTACTTTACTTCTTGTAGTATCTTCCATCTAAACTGCACCAGATGACTAGCTGCTAGAATGACTATCCTAATACGTATCAGCACTGCTGGTGTATAGGATGCTAAAAATTTATTGCAGAACTTGCAGTGGCAAATATCAGTTGATACTAGACTAGTATGGCAGCACTTCAAAGTTAATGCTAGCACTTGTAGCCAGTAATATACAATGGAGGGAATAAAATTCTGGGCAAAGAAAGAAGCTTTGCGGTGAGTGTGGGAAAGAGTGCACCATCGTTGTGGTAGGCTAGTGGCTAGTGAAAGCCAGCCACAATGGAGTCCCTTGTCTGGGCCAGGAGATATTGTTTGTCCAAGTTTTGATTCTGATGGGATTTCTGGTGCTTAAAGAGTGAACTGCTTGTTAGGAATCGAGGAAGACAAAACAAAACTCAATTTACAATTAGGCCTAAGAAGGCCATTTTTCAGAATCTCTGGAAACACTTGGCTCTTGAAAATTTAACCAATGGCTTACTTTGTCTAGCCAATGAATCCAAACAAACAAATAATGCGATAATACCGATATATGAACCAATAATAAGCATAACTGACCTCGTCTTCCCAATCAAAGCCTAAATGATGGCTTGATCACACCCCATTGTTGATCTTGTGCTATAGATGGTTCATGCTCTACCCATTGTTGCTCCACCTCAGCCAGTCTCTCTGCTGTTGCTTCCCCTTCAAGCTCAACCTCTACTGTGTTGTCATTTTGTTGAGCCTCTAGAGAATTATCTCGATTACTGCCTAGAGGATGCACCTCTACTAACGGCACCGTATGGACTTGAACATGATATAGGAACATCGACTGTTCTGGCAGACTGGCACCACCATCATTCGTGATTTCTTCTTGGAATTCCATGTCCTTTTAGCCTGTCCCCCCTCATCACATGTCACATGTTGACTAAAGAAACACATCTTTGCTTAGTATCCTAATGCTTGTGCCCCTTCACCACCTCCTAGAAACGGACCCAAATCCAATGGCTTACAAAAATGCATAAAGAGGACAAGGCAAATAACCAAACTAAATAAAGCTAAAGCTGGAGATTTGGGTTTATAGAACAGCCCATCCCAGAACACCAAGCAGAAAGTATGACTATAACAATAGCTAAAATCACTGCCTATAATATTTTGCAAATACTTTTCATTGCACCTGTACTAGGGGCCTCCTTGGCCTTTTGAATGGCTGGCTGAATTTCCTGATTTTGCTTCTCGTGTTTCTTCTCTTTTTTTTTTTTTTTTTTCATAAACGCTCATCATCTGTTCATTACGCTCTTATTAAAGAATTATATACATGGCCTCATTGTGTATTTGTGTTTAAAAGGATTTCTATCCATTAATCAAATAATGGGCAGGATGTTGAATTTCAGTCAAGCCAATCTTTCCCTTCACACCATGTGGGCTGGGCTAAGTTGAAAAATGTGATTGGTTCAGCTTACTCTATATGACAGCTGGAGGCATATATTTATAAAGAAAAAACAAATGTTACAATGAAGAAACTAATTTAAATAAAAAGACAAAATAGGAAACAATCAAACCCTAAGTTAAGTTAAAATCTAAAGGGATCCCTTATAATTATGGGCTATACAAAAGATAGCCTAATATAACTTAATAACCAAAAGAAAAGATAA
This sequence comes from Lonicera japonica, assembly GCA_021464415.1. Classification (NCBI taxonomy): domain Eukaryota; kingdom Viridiplantae; phylum Streptophyta; class Magnoliopsida; order Dipsacales; family Caprifoliaceae; genus Lonicera; species Lonicera japonica. The sequence continues at coordinate 12,600,935 of CM038468.1, read as the reverse complement.
ATATAATTTCCAACACTCCCCTTAAATTGAAGGAGGTGTTAAACTGAAATCAATTTGCCGTGACGTTCCTTTGATGAAAAACTGTTCCCCCTTAAAGTATTCATATAAATTGCTCCCTTGTCGAAGATTGTTTGCTTGAACGGTGCATGTCCAAGAAAGTTCCTCAATTCTGTAAAATAATGGCAACATGTGCTAAAAGTGGGAACAACATCCACAGCAACATGTGCAAAGGCAGAAAAACATCCACCCAAAATAAGGCCGATAACGAGAACAAATGGCCCAATATAGCCAATAAGACCCTGTCAGAAAAATACTTAGCAACACAAAAGGACCCTTAGTTCATGACAAAGAAACTATGGGGATGCCTCAAAGAGGTCAAAAGGAGAAGAAAAGAGGCGTAGGGACAATTGCATCACAAACAACCCATAAACCTAAAGCTCGATAACATAATAGAAGCAAAAAGGAAAAGGAGGCAATGGCATCTGCTAAAAGGTGGGCAGGGGCAGTCAAACTCTTTGACCGGGTAGATGGCAAAAGGCCGCTTGCCGGAAAAGGTGGAATCTGAAACCCTAGGTCAGAATCGAATCCCTCTGAATAAACCTCAAGCTCTTTAATATAGTTGAAGCAAAAAAGAAAGGGAGGCAATGGAATTGGCTAAAGGTTGGGCAGGGACAGCTGGACAATGTTATTGAACAAATATAAAGGGAGATGAAGGGAAAACTCTTTGATTGGGCAGACGGCGAAAGGCCGCTGGCCAAAAAAGGTGCAACCTGAAACCCTAGGTCAAAATCGAATCCTTCCAAGTTGAAAAACTAGGGTTACAATGAAGAACCTATTTTAAATAAAAAGACAATAAAGGAAACAATCAAACCCCTAAGTTAAGTCTAAATCTAGAAGGTCCCTTATAATTGTGGGATGTCAAAAGATAGCCTAGTATAACTTAATAACCAAATAATAAAAGATAAATATGATTTCTAACAGGCGAATGTTGCCTAATTGAAGGTAACTGTGCCAATAAATTTCCATCCTAACGATAGCTCAACGCAATGTTTCAAAAGGCACGAGGCAACTCTTATGGTTTTGCCTGGATCGCATAAGCCTCAAGGTGGAATGATGCATAAGTGATAAGCCTCAACCTTTTTCTAAATTTGCCAAAATATTATTAAAAAATACAGCAAGTAATGCAACATCATAAAAAGGGGTTCTATGATAACAGAGTATGTAATATGTACAACACATGGTACATCCTTTGTCCTAAATTAAGAGTCCATGTTTGACTTTAGCATTTGTAAGGGATATACTAATTTCAGCACAACCAATAGTTAAGAATACAACTTATTTACTATTGTTAGAATTGGAATATTAATTATGTTTTGAAAAGGAAACCGGACTCTAAATTTTACACGTCCCAGAAAGTAACTGTGGACTCTTTAATTTGGGATATAAGGAGTATTCCATATGATTTAGATATAATATATAATAGTATAATGTATTAGGTGTCCTTGTTCAATTTATATAATCATAATTACTTACTACCCAACAAGGGTGCTCCAGCTATAAGCACCATTGGTTGTGCTGTATTTTCAATGTATAATTTGAAGGGAATACTGCTCTTGAGAGTGAACATGCAACCAATATCGTTGGAATTTTCAATTACTCAATTGGTAGTAATTTCTTCTCCACCATATTTTACTCTACAAAAAGATACATGTTTTGGAATTCTACTTGTTTAAGATGGTTTATGTCACGTAGGATTTGATGTCAAAATGTATCAAGTTGCAGAGTCACTTGCGGAAAGAGCGGCCATCTTGCAAATGATGTTATGTATATTCATTTTTTCAATTCTAGGGGAGCTGGATATAATTAAATTCCATGAAATGACGTGAATTCACTTATTTCTCTAATGGCCTCATTTTAGTGATGATGTTACTTGAAATGTTGAAGAAAATGCATGGGCCTTCTGAATTAGTAGATGAACATGCTGTACGATTATCCATTTTAGTATGACCTATAAGTTTCAATACTTTGAATCAAAATGCCATTCGCAAATCCTTTTATCCTCTCTACTACTTGGAATTGGTTACACAAACCATGATTTGCTATTTTCTTTTGATTTACAAGGCTATATCTTATAACTGAACCACATGGTTTCAGGTATTTCTTTACTTTTTCTGTCTTTCATCCCTATCTAGTATTCATTTGTTCCCTAGAAATACAATCAACATGGCTAATAACCCGAAAACATTAAGAATTAAATGTTTCAGTATACTTTTATTATTTATATTTTGTGATTTAGAACTGGTTGTTAGTAAGATACCATAAATCTTGCTTGCAGGTATTTATTCTTTTCCTTGAATTTGATATACTTTCTGCTTCTCTTGATGCAACGTTACTCCCGAGATTGGAACTGCATTTGCATTATCGTTCCTGTTTGATATCTGTTTCATGAAGTAATTTTCCATTTTTTGACCTGCAGTTCTGCACTTATTTTGTAGATGGGCGAGCTGAAAGGAGACTTTAACGCCAATTCTGCATATATAATTAAGGTACTTTTGTGTCTTGTAAACTTGTAATTGTTTTGTTTTTTTTAATTATGCATTGCAGCAGACTGCTCCTGATGGCGGAGATGGCTTAACGCGCAAAGTTTTATGGTGATTAATAAAAGGTCATCTGGCAGACACAAATACACTACCGCAAAACCCTAACTATGGCATTATCGTTTTTTTGACTAGTTATTTGTGAATGTGACATTGTTTAAGTTTGTCTATTTCAAATTTTTTGTGTCTATATCACTACCTATTTCTATATTTAGACCAAATTTTGTGATCTTTTTAAGTCTAAATTTGAAACTAGGTCTCTCTCTCTCTCTCTCTCTCTCTCTCCCTCTCTCCCTCTCTTCCCACCACGTGTCATTGAAACTAGATTGTTGGGAGGCATGTGTTTGAAAATTGGTGGGAAAACCAACCGAATAGAATTTGAGCATTTCTTAGGGTCCGTTTGATTGCATAATTTTTCATGGAAAATGCCCAACATCCATATTTTCCATCTTTAGTGGCGTTTGGTTGCATTAATTTCCAACAAATCAATTTTCACAGGAGAGAGTGTATGTGTGAGAGAGAGTGTGCCAGAGATAGAGTGCAGGTGACAATGCCTTTGCCTGTGCTTTCGCCCTGATGAGACAAAGTCCAAAGCGTTGACAGTGTGGATCCCTTTTTCATGAGACATTTGTCTCATTCAGCACTAAATTGGAGGGGGAGTTAAAGTACTTCCTGTTAAACTCCTCCGTCCATCTCAAATTGAGATTCCTCTATTTGGGTGACCCGCATTAAGTCTAATATCCTTTTTCAGACAAGTTTTATCCCCAACCATTGATTAGGTTGAAATTAATGTATCCTTGAAAAATTGCGATCAAACTGGACTCTTTATTTGAGAGAGAGTATGTGACAGGCCATGATCTTTGCCCTGTCTGTTTTTGATGAGTAATTAATATTTAATAGTGCCTGCTATGTTCTGCTTCAGGTGGAACTTCTAGCAGCTAAGAATCTTATTGGTGCTAACCTAAATGGCACATCAGATCCTTATGCAATCATCACTTGTGGTACAGAAAAACGATTCAGGTGATTTGATTTTCAGCCTTTTGTTCTTTTGGAAGATTTCATGCTAGAACAGATGCCTATTCGCTAAAAAACACATCAGACCGGGACCCGACCTGAGGCGGGTTTTACATTGGAAAACCTTGAACCTGCCTGTTTACTTGCGTGCTTGGGCCCAGACCCTACTGGGTTCGTAATTATATGGTATTATAAGGGCATTTAAAAGGAAAAAGCAATATATTAGGGGTGGTTCGGATCAAATGGGTTTATTTTACGCAAACCCGAACTTGACCCAACCCAGGGTGGGTGTCACATTGGGGTCTGGTCGGGCCCTTTTGCCATCCCTACTACCTACTTAGTTCCACTCTTTCTTCCCTCAAGTTCATTTGAATGGATTAAAGCTAATGTTATGATTCTCGCGGTATAGCCTTTAGATTTTTACAAAGGTACTGTCTACTCAAAATAGAAGACATCCTCAACCTTCCTGTTTTGAAATGCATTCTTGTGAAAGTAGTCTTCAGAAACTATTAAGTTAGCAATAAACCAATAAGTTGGATTTTGTTAAGCTTGTCATGGAAGGAACAAAACAAAATGAAATCATATGTTAAATTTTCCACTTATTTTTTGCATTATTCTTGCAAGCAAGAGTTTAGCATACCTTTTTTTTTGTACAGTATCACCATAGTTAAATCTGTGTGCGAGTTTGTATTAATTTTACTGCACTTTCCTGCAGTTCAATGGTTCCTGGGTCAAGAAATCCCATGTGGGGAGAGGAGTTCAACTTTTCAGTTGATGAGCTTCCTGTGGAGGTAGATAGCTAGATTTCTAATTACATGGATTTGCATTTGGGAGACCTGAAGTGTGGAAAAGTATTGATAAACTAAGTATCTGCAGTATATTTTTGGTTTGGGTTTTTATAATTAGGGTTTTATATTAGATTAAGGTTTTCTAGGGTTTTCATAGTTTATAAATGATACTTATTATTTAGTGTTGAATCATGATATGAAGCATGTGTGCTTAGGGATTGTGAGCATTGCCTGAGGGCATCTTCTTCTTCATCCTCTCTCGTTTCCTTTTTTTCTTTTTGTAAGTGAAAGGGCAATTATGAGTGCTTTCTTGTAGTCGTGGTTCCAAACTAATTTCTCTCCGAATTTCTGGGCAGATTAATGTGACAATATATGATTGGGATATAATTTGGAAAAGTGCAGTTCTCGGTTCAGTAACTGTTCCTGTTGAACGTGAAGGTCAAACCGGTGCAGTATGGCATTCATTGAATTGCCCATCAGGGCAGGTAACTTAAAATTTTAATTACCATCGTCTTTGATGGACATCTTAAAAATGATATCTTATAGCATTGAAACATATGTTATTTGTTTGTCAGGTTTGCCTGCATATTAGGACTGTAAACTCTTCCAGGTACCGTTCTGCACTTACATTTTTCTCTTGCATAGTTTCATTCTTCAAATTGTTCATCTATACACTTATATAATCATAGTTTGTCTTAATTTATGTGATGAATAAGTTTGGTGAGGATTTTCTTCTATGAAGGATTTAGTGTCTTCCTTTCTTATAAGTTATCAAAACATTGAAAGACTTCCTTCATAGTTCATAGAAACTTCCCACTTTCCCAGTGGCTATTATGTTCGTTTAGAGCACCGCGTGTAACTCTGTTATACCTTAAAGAGGGTATTTGTTTCCTTTATGAAACTGGGCTTCTATACAAATTAAGGCATGTCTACTAAGAGTAATGAAAATTATGCTGATATGTAATATCCCTTCCTGCAATAGCCTACTGACATGGGTCTTTATTTTGGGCTTTTTTTGACTTTGGCCCACATTTTATATGTGAAATTAGACTTAACCCCCCTGTTTTCATGATCATTAGACTTTGCCCCCTTGCATGCAGGGGAATGTCAAAGAATTATATATAAAGAATTATAATGATAGTCTAACAATCATGAAAATGGGGAGTAAGTCGTATTTCACTTAAGAAACAGGGGACAAACTCAAAAAGGCCCTTTTAATTTTGATATTTGTTTTACTGTATCTGAACTATGGTGAATTATTTTCTTTTAGGGGTTTGAATGGTTATACTGGTGGTAATCCTCGAAGAAGAATTCCTTTAGATAAACAAGGCCCCACCGTTGTTCATCAGAAACCCGGTCCTCTACAGACAATATTTGATCTTCCTCTAGATGAGGCAAGTTTCAACTATTATCTTGCAATAAGCTTGTTTATTTTATACTACATATACTTAGCTTCTGTGGCAAATATAACAACTTTAAACAAATTATCTGATTTCATTGGGAGTGTATGTTTTCAGGTCGTTGAACATAGCTATTCATGTGCACTTGAGAGGTCATTTTTGTACCATGGCCGTATGTATGTTTCTAAATGGCACATCTGCTTCCATTCTAATGTATTTTCAAAGCAAATGAAGGTTAGCCTTGTCATACTTCACTGCAAAATAAAGCTTTAACTTTACCCAAATTTGGATAGAATGGCATTTTATACAACCGAGTGCATATAAATATAATTCCTTTTTTTTGGATGTGACTCCAGTTGTTGGATGCCAATGTGACCATGGAAAATTGATGTTTTAATATGACTCTTTTATACATGAAAAATATATGTAATTGTTTTTGTTTTTATTTATTTTTTTTTTTTTTTTTGGGGTGGGGGGGAGGGATTTTATCATAAGAAGCTCAAGACAATTGGTGATTTATTAGGAACGAACCATCTTAGTCCATGTATATAGCAGGCGTATATTAGTCTATTTCTATATACTTCCACAATTTGCATGCATATATTTCTAACTATTTTATTTTTTTCACAGAATTTAGCTGATTTATTATTATTTAGACAGTACTTGTTTCATAGTATAAGTGTGACGTGAGATTTACTTATCACAATAAATTTTGTTTTTGTACTTTACTTCGTCAATAGGGAATATATTTTAGAAGAGTTAGCAGATCCTACAGTAGTCCTCTGGTGATAGATATTGTTTTGCTCACAGAGGTGGTCCCTCCTCAATCCGTTCCCTCTCACAAGTCGGTCATGGTGATGTCTTTTCCTTGTGTCAATTCTTGTCATGTGTTTGGGTCCGTGCTTCACAGATTACTCATCGTCGAAGGCATACATTTAGGTAGATTAGTTAAAACTTCTCTTAGGGAAGTTACAGATTATTTTCATTGATTTTTCATGAGACACAAAATACATTTTCTAAAAAAAAAAGTAAGTACATGACAATCCGAATCATGTATGATGGTTGGAAAACAATCTGGAGAGGATTTAATATTTGAAAGGTAGGATTGATTTGGTGGTTATGGAGTGAAGGTGAAAAATAGGGGATTCAATTTTTGATATCGCGAGAATCAACATTGATAGTTGGAATGTTAATTAGAGTTGTGGGCAGAAATTGTTTACATGGCAATTAACGATGGAAAGGATCGAAGATTGGTGCATCGGGTGTAGTGCTGTAAAATGATGTCTTGTACCTTATGATCAAGTTAATGAAAGTGTTCTGATAGACGCTATACCTCATTCCCGAGATAATCAAGTGGTTAGTCTTAATAGCTTGGATTCAAGTCATTCAAAATAGATGGTGTATGAAATCTGCTGATTTATAAATCATTTAGACCCTATATATAATTTTTATTTTTTGATGCAAAATCTATTAGACATGATTATAATTTTGATTTTACCTTGAATATGCTTTGACCACTGTTGTAACCGTTGCTCACGTTGACCATTTTATGTTTAATTGTGGCAGGTCCTTATACCGCTTGGAGATATAGACGAGGTAATGTAGTTTCTTTTGTATTTCTCCTGATCCTTTCTCTACGGTTACTGTTGTGCATGGAAATGGATTATGCATATAAAAGGCTGTGAGGAACAATTATATGTATATACAGATACGGAGGAGCCAACATGCACTCATTAATCCTGCTATTACGATAATTCTTCGCCTGGGGGCTGGTGGACATGGAGTACCTCCTCTGGGAAGTCCTGATGGTTAGTAGTTTAGTGAATAGGTCTAATTGTTTTTCCCCTTTCTTGTAGAGAAATGCACTTGTGACTTTTCTATAAGAATTGTTAAATCATATCCAAGTCATGCCGTGCTTACAAAAACATATTGGGATGCACTTAATTATGATTTACCACTTACCAGTGCCATTCCATTAGCTTCAAACTCCCCTCCTTCGGGAAAAAGAAAAGAAAAATAGCATATCTTAACTTTTAAGCATTTACTTGTTCCTATTATAGGAATCAGTTTTGTTGTTGTTGTTGTTGTTTTTTTTTTTTTTTTTTTTTTAACTACTTGCAGTGTTTGCTTCCCCCTTCCCTCTCTTAAATAAATAGATTTCGATGTTTATGTTTTCATATGCCTTCATTCTGTCCAAATCCTTTTTGAATGTTTTAAGAGAAAATAGTCTTGAAATTTCAGAACAATAGACAATGAATGTTACTGACTTAGAAACTGAATTCACTTTGCAGTAAGATCATATGATAATACGATTATTAAGAGCAATACTGCTGAATCTCTAATTGTATCCCTTCAGCTGTTGATTTTACAGCTCTAAAATTTAACTTTGTTGGCTCCCAGTTAGATAATGATCCAACAATCCTTTTACTTTTCCAGTAAATCCAGAAACTATATATTTTTAGATCTTGTTCAGAACCATCTCTCCCAAAAGCTTAAGCTGTTAGGAGAAGGAATCGTAATGATTATCATGCTTAACACCCTCCCTCATGTGCGACCCCATACTCGCATGTGGAGAGCAGACAAATTTCGAATTTTGAATTTTGGATTAACAAATAGGGAATGGAGGTGCCAAGGCTTGAACCTTGGACCTCCTAGAAAACGAACCTCTGATACCATGTTAAGAAACATCTCTCCCAAAAGCTGAAGCTATTAGGAGAAGGAACCGTAATGAATATCATGCTTAACATATCTTATTATGTCCCCATCCTTTTTTATGGAATTTGGATAAAAAAAAATCTATTACGAAATGATATTAGATGTCTTTAGTGCAGACACATATTCATTTCTTCTTGTTCTTCTCAGGTAGAGTCAGATACATGTTTGCATCATTTTGGAACAGAAATAATGCACTAAGAGCATTACAACGTTTAGCAAAGAACCACCATGCAATGCTGGAAGCTGAGAAGAAGGTCTGTTTGCTCTGCACTCCATTAATCATTTGCTACTTGCATTATCTTTCTATATGTCATTGGGGCTTTTTTACTTTGCTCTCAGTTCTTAATGCGAAATTCAACTTACCACTCTATTTTCTTTATCATTAAGACTTTTGCCCCCTGCCCATAGTATGTAAACATTTTTTTTTATTTTTTTTGTGTGGGGGTGGGGGGGGGGGGGGGAATGACCCACATCCCACATTGGTAGTGTAATGGGAGATCCTTGGCTTATATGCGGATTCAAGGGGCCCAAATTACAACTTGGGCTAGCCATTTTGAGGGAGAACTTGGGTGCTTACTTTTGGAATCAAAGGGACCTAGGCCACTACCATGTGGATGTGTGGTAATTGTGTATTCTAAAGCTGACAACGAACCGGAATCATTTGGTGTGAGCCCCCCTAATGAGGATGCTAGGGCCTTATAGTGGGAAGTCTATAACAACCCACATCTCACATCCCACATCAGTATTGTAATGGGGAGATCCTATGCTTATATATAGATTAAAGGAACCTAAATTACAACTTTGGCTGGCCATTTTGGGGAAGATACCAGGTGGTTACATAAAATGGGGGAAAGTAAAAAAAGAAAAGAAAAAGAATTCTTGTCAATTTTTCTTGTTCTAGTTAACTGTTTCAAAGATGAGTACATTACATAACATAATTCCAGTTATTTCCTTTTCGTCTACATCTAGAAGTCAGAACAAGTGGCACTGATGAACAAGCAACATAATTTACACTTTGAACGTTTCTTTGTTTTTGGTTTAGGATCAGTCAGTGGCTTAGATATGTGTAATGTTGCCTGTTTAGGACAAACCTTGAAACCAATGAAATATAAGTCGGTAGCTTATCCAACAGGCTTGCATATTGACATGTAGATGTATATAAAAGAGAAGCTAATAAGTATGATACTGCTTTATTACGTATTGACTTTTGCTTCGGTTTTGTAATATGGAAGCTTGGCGTTTTGGCGTAGGCCCCACCTAAAGTGACTTTGAGATTCCCTGCATGCAGGAGCAAAGTCTAATGATTACAAAAACAGTGGACAAGTCTAATTTCACATAAAAATAGGGTGCAAATTCACAAAAGCCCTTTTTATATCCTTTATTGATTCTATTTTTTTCCCTTTATGGCTATGATCTGTTTACTTCCAGACCAATTCCTTTGATTGATCTTTTTTTATCGGTAAACAGGAGAAAGAACAGTCTGCAATACGCGCACATAGTAGCTCTGTCAGGGGTGGTAAAAGGCAGGTTAAGATTCCTGAAGAAAGTGCCCCAAAGTCAGGGAAGCTTCAGCCCTTTATCAGAGAAGAAGTTCTAGTTGGTATATATGATGTAAGAGTTCTTTCTAGTATGTATATATAATTAATGTAAGTGTTAGCTTTAGGGCATCTGTTTGATGATTTAACATCTACTACTAATATTGGTTGGAATCATCTATGCTTCTTTTTTCCCAGGATGTTTTTCCAAGCACAGCTGAGCAATGCTTTGACTTGCTGTTTAATGACGGTTCACAGTTTACAAATGAATATCGTGCAGTCCGAAAAGATACTAATCTTGTTGTAAGTACCAATATTTAAATGGTCAAACTTGATTATTGGTTTCTTTTTAAATTTCATAGTTTATTGTTGAAGATATCTTAACAGCTTCCATTGCCATTTGTGAAGAATCTCTTAACCCTCAAACTTGGTTCATTATTTTATTTCTGAGTTGTTATTATTGGTCTATAAGGCATGTTTGATTGCAAAATGTTTGAAAAAGCATCGAAATATTATGAGAAGTTGGAAAATGAGATAAGAATTTGGTGACATGTTCTATTGCCTTTTTAATTTTCCATAGAATCCGATTCTGTGGACAGCGGGTAAGAAAATTTTCCCATAAAAGATACGGAAAAGATGGAGAACATGTCACTAGGTTCAGTCGTCTCTTTTTCCCACTTCTCATATAAATTAAATGTTTCCCTAATCATTTTTCAACTTGCAATCAGCAGACCCTAAGAAAAAGTTTCCATGAAAGATAAGGAAAAGATGAACATGTCACCAATTTCACTCATCTCTTTTTCCAACTTCTCATAAAAATTAAAAGTTTATCTAATCATTGTTCGACTTGCAATCAGCAGACCCTAAGTGCTCATTTTGGTATGTTCAAGTTTTTGTTCATTCTTTGAATTTAAAATGGTAATTTCATACAGAGAGTTTGAGACCCTTAGTGTGAAACTTATGATTCAACCTCTTGACATGAACTATAAGAGACTTTCTAGTGTGAATTTGCCAATTTAAAATTAAAGGAACGAATTAAAACTCGCACCAAATGAGCACTAAGATTCTGGTATAGGCAATTGCAAAATTGATGATACGGTGAAATAAATTCTGTGTCCTTCTAGTAATGCAGACCAATAACGGAATATAGGAGAGAGATTAAGGGAAGAACGTTACTAACATATCTTAGGTCAAGCAACTGATAATTTTGAATTGAAAAAAATTGGGGAAAAATTAGTTTTAGCATTTTTCTTGATAAGAAACCGTATTTGTTATCATACCTCGCCCCCACTGGGACAAATTTCTGGGTTCAATACTGCATGCTGTAATAGCATTGTTTGGTAGAGAAACAATAGTAATGGTCTAGTCCATATGACACCGTATAATTTCTTCTCCTCCAGGACCTCCACTATGGAAGACTAAGTTCTTCCTTAAAAATCTGCAAGATGATCTATATAATATCTTGCACTATTTTTTGTAGATGGGTCAATGGCATGCTGCAGATGAATATGATGGTAAAGTGAGAGAAATTACATTCAGATCGCTGTGTAACAGTCCTATGTGCCCTCCAGACACAGCAATGACTGAGTGGCAACATGTTGTTTTGTCCCCAGATAAGAAAGCGCTGGTTCGTTTACATACATATCTTGTTCTGTTCAAATTAAATTTTGAATTAGAGGCTGTTAATGTAAAATTAGACTTACGGCTGTTTCCAAAATCATTAGATTTTGCCCCCTGAATGCGGGGAAATGTATAATATTTTTACCGCAATCATTTTCCTTAACCCCCTGGTTTTACGTAATTTTTTGAGATTCCGCTGCATGCAGGGCAAAGCCTAATAAATATGAAAATAGGGGGTAAGTCTAATTTTTCTAATAACGAGGGGCCAATGTCAAGAAAGGTCTTGAATCAATGATTTTCTAAGGAATTTCTATTCTTTTTTTTTCCCATATTGAAAGCAACCCCTAAAACTGACATTCTTTATTCTCTTGTACTAGGTGTTTGAGACTGTACAGCAGGCACACGATGTTCCATTTGGGTCATACTTTGAGGTATTCTATACTTTCGGCATTATAAATATAGATTTAATGTTCCTTGAGGTGTAAAAACTCATATATATGTTTTTTTATCTCCATGGATTCTGTTTTCTTGTATATTTGTTCTTGTTTCTTTGAGCATGATATATATGTTACTTTTCTATACGCGAGTACGAGGTTGAATCTTCTTAAAAAGGACCTAGTAAATAGAGTTTGTTATCATACTTGCAGATTTTTATGAAGATGTAGAACATAATACATTTGATAAAAAAGTTTGAAATTAATGGAAAGATAACTAATTTTTTTGAGAAGTTGGAAAAAGAAATGAATGGTTTAGTGAGAAGTTCTGCACTTCTACTTTTTTCTTTTTATGGAAAAAATTTCTTACCATCCCCCTAAGAATCTGATTCCACGGAAAAACCAAAGAAGTAATAGAACATCTTACCAAATCACCATTTCTTTTCCAACTTCTTATAAAAATTAATAGTGTTTCCAATGACTTTCCAACTTTTTTTTTCTAAAATCAAATGCACCCTTTTGGTTCATTTTTGCAATTCTGTTAAGAATGACACAATATATGCATGATTGCTTCTAGAGTTTTAAATGCAAATTGATCCCACTATAACTAAAAATTACTATGCATTTGAAGTTCTGAAACTGCTATTTGTTGCATGCTTGCATTTTAGTGTTAATCTCTATGTGAACTGTGGAGAATGAATACCTAGTAGAGTTGGTCTTCCAATTCTATACAAAATTATCTTATCATGTATTTTTTCGTTGTTTCGTTGTCTCTTTATAATTGATAGCTGTTTTTGTTGCCCCAGGTGCACTGTAGATGGTCTGTTGAGACCAACTCTGAATCATCATGCACTATTAATATAAAAGTTGGTAAGTGGCATCTCTCTCTCTCCCTCCCCCCTAGGCCTGCAAATGGATTGGATTTCTAGCTGAATCCGGTGCAATTAGTTGGAGATGTTGAGGAACCCCTAATTCATTTATTGGAATCCCAGATTTGATTCATTTATTGGAATCCCAGATTTGTTAAGCCTTTTAACAGAGCGGATATGGATATATACTAATCTGATCTGTTTGAGATCCGATCCGACATTTCTAACTATAATTATTGGTCTAGCAATGAAATTTGACTAAAGTCATGTTGTGGTCAATAATTCTTCAATTTTAGAAGACAACATGCATATGGCTTTTCCTTGTTTAGGAAAACACCTCTGTTCGGTTTCAATGGAAAGTATGTAGAGGGTTTTAAAGATGGAAGTGTTGATTAGATACTCCCTCCATCTCAAACTGAAAGTTCGACTGTTTAATTTTAGTATGTTTTGAGGGAACACTAATGTCATCCTAATCAATGGTTAGAATACACCTTATATTTTATGTTGGTATCTGGTACATTGATTATGTCTCAAAAAGGAAATTGGACAATCAGTTTGAGACATCCTGAAAAGGGAAGAGAGACTATTACGTTGGGATGGGAAAGTGTATTTTTATTGGATTTAGGCTGCTTGTTGAGTTGCTAGCTTTAGAATAACTAGTACGGAAAACTGGATTCCTAACACTAGATTTTAAACAATAGACCGGTTCTTTGGCTCTTGGCTGTAATCTTTGACCAATGAACATATTACATATATCAATAATTCTAGAGAGGCTCAGGATTGTGACTCATGAAAATGACTGGTGATGCGTCAACAATTCAGATTTGATCCCTACTTGCACATTGCGTATCTAGTGTTATTATTAAATTTGACTATGGTTTGTTGTAACCAAAATTGTTATTAGTATTGATAATTTCCAGTCTATACCTTTATGGGATGTAATGAAATTTATTAAACCTCAAGAAGTTGAATAAGTTCCGTTGTTAACCATGGGTACGTTTTTGAAATATTCACAGGCGCCCACTTTAAGAAATGGTGTGTGATGCAATCTAAAATTAAGACAAGCGCTGTCAATGAGGTACGTATGATCGAAACTTTAACTATTTTATTTAAATTGTCATTTATCGTATATTAACTGTCCTTTGAAATTTTGAAAATTTTATTAAATACACATTTATATGAAAAAATAATAAATGCAGTATAAGAAAGAGGTGGAGTTGATGTTAGACATCGCCCGTTCATACATCAAGTCGAGGACTTCTGGCAGTGAAATCGACGATGCTGCTGCCCCTCCCTCCGTTATACAAGAGAATAATAATACGTCAATACCCTCATGAATTCTATTTTTGGAGTTTTTTTGGTCCTTTTCTTTTTATTTATTATAAAAACAATCTTGAACTTTTCTAATATTTATATCTTGTTTTACTTGTATTATGATGTGTGGTAAAAGGAAATGTGTTTTATTGTAATGTTAAGTTGTAAAACAATTGTAATCATGTGTGTGTTCCCATATATGTAATTTGCACCCTTTCTCCGTTGTAGAGAACAGGTGGTGTGCTCTTGTTTTTGTAATACGCCAATTTTGTGTTCAAATATTATGATTGTATTGTACTAGTATATCAAAAATTGTGTTCTATAAAGGACAGTCATCTTTTTAAAAAATGGGCAAATTGATGAACATTATAACGGAAATTTGTGGAGATGATCTCTTTGATGACAATCATACATTACCAATTCAACAAATTATTCATTCTAGAAGGGATATTCTCATTCATTTATTCCTTTAAATGGCTGGTCATTTTTTTCAAAGAGGCGATCGTCCCATATAGAACAAGGTTGTTAATAGAGTTACATATATATGCGCACACGGGAACACACACACATATATATGGAAAATTTCTGGTAATGACCGGTCCCTTATATATATATATTAAATTTACAGATTTGTAATTCAGAAAAGATTTATTATTGTTTTGCTTCCCCGTTTACGGTTCTTGCATTTCTCCCATTTGACAAGTACTCTGTTGTATATTTAGCCTTGTTTTATTTTCTAGAACGTCATAGTAAAAGGTATTTTAGGCAAAAAAAAAAAGTAAATGCTCATTCGGCATAAAAAACATAAAGTGCCTCTTTCTTGTAACACATCCTCTTTCAATACTTCTGGTAAGGGTACTCCCATTGCAAAAGCAATAATTTTTTCCATAGTATTAGTTTGAGAAACTGTGTCGTATGGTTAAAGTCGTACATTAGCGATAATTCTTACACAATAGTATAGTACAATTGCAACCAAAGGGATTGCTGTAGCCGTAAGGGTGAACTTGGGATTGTGTGGGTAGGCGCGTGGTCTCAAATTCAATTCCTTGCGTGAATTTTTTTTTGGGCCACTGGAAAAAAATAATAAAAAAAAAGTATAGTACCATTGTTGGCAAGTCACTATATGACAACAGTATTTTGCTTCAACTATTACCTTCTTCTTAACCATGAGAACTATATTAACTAAATTTAAGTATCATAGTGATTTTATCTTATTTGGCTTCAACTGAGAAGCTTTTTGAACGCCCAAGCAAAATCCTTGTGACATATTTTCCGCAAAGTTTGGGTTATTGGACGATCAATTAAATGGTTGGATAAGCAATATAATACAAATAGTGTTTTCAATCACCTTTCAAATTAAATGATTTCTAAATGTTCAAATGGTTAGAATACAATTTGCAATTTGACATGAGCAATCGCATATTTAAAGACATAGGATCAAGAAAATGTGAACATTAAAATTAAAATCAGATTACCAAAATTATCTTTAATTTAGAATTTTGCAATATTATGTCGGCTTGAAGCACAAAATACAAAGCCAACATTACATCTACTTACAAAGCTAGCATGACATCTATGTTGTAAGTATTTTTGTGTTTAATTTTGGGGGATCATACCTTTCTTATGGGTACTTCATATGAATACTCATGAAGTACCCAACTATAAATTACAAGTGTTCTAATGAAGTACGCAAACTATAAATTACTTGTGTTCTAACTAAATAGTTGTAACTTTATGTTTCCACTGGAATCTTTGATTATTTTCATTATTGGATATTGGAGAAAACTAAAATCTAGATTCACGAAGTTAACCAATTCCGCAAAAGTTCTTTATAATTAATAAGCCAATAGCAATTTTAATGATCGATAAAGTCCGTTAGCTAGAAATAATTTAAGAAAAGTTTTAGGCATAAGACTAAATAGTTTTATTTGGAAAGCTGTTCACACAAAAAGCTTGCTGTTGGGCTTCAATAACTTGCTGTTGGACAAAAAAAGTTTCAAAATTCACATGCTAATGGGGTAGAAAATCCACTAAATTTTTTGTTCGATTACCAGACATCATCGCAAAGGAACAATCTTAGTAACATTTTGTTAGAAGATATTATTTAGTTTCCTTGGTTTCCTTATTCTTTTAGGTTTCTAGTTTGTGAATATAACCCTATAAATATGGCTCTTCTTGTTTCAAGATTAATTAACAAAAAAATTATTCTCTCTTATTTTCAAGATGGTATCAAAGGCAATACGAATCCTCCGTTCAAACATACCCTAGCCTTACACCACCCACCATTACACCACCAATCATCCACCTACTTTTAACCCTTGCTGCTACCAAACCATTTAAACCGTTAAAGCTATGACCGTACTCATATCTCCTTCAAATCACCAAAACAAACCACTAGTCTCATCATCTGAGGAAGATGATCAAAATCATGAAAAAAATCACCCCAGAACACCCTTGAACGCTCCCACACGCGCCGCCGCAATCCTCATTTGTTCGATTGTCTAGATTTACATCTACAGAAGCCCGATCCTTAAAATTTTTGTACCAATCCCTTCCTCTCTCCAAGATGATCTCGTAACCGCAAAAATCAACCTGAAAATCAATATCACGGGCCGTCGTAGAAGTTACAGAGTTCTGCCACCACGCGCCGTCCATCTGGCTGTTAGCTTTAATGGCATCAATTAACGGTGTTAGCCGTTACCATTTAAACTAACGGCCATTACCGATCGTCATCGTTAATTTTAATGGCGTTATGCCCAGAAGTTCTGATTATTTATAGTTTGACCCCGGAAGTTTCTATTATTTACCGTTTGACCCCGAGAAGTTTATGTAATTTACATTTTGATCCAAAAAAAAGAAAAAAAGGGGAAAGTTTATGTCCTCTTTTTTTTAATCCACATCGATTTTACAATTTCACTTACAAAGCTATACAATGGCCGACAACCACATCTTCCAGAATGATTCTAATTCAAAGTACACACTTTGTTCAGAATGCGAAAAAACCGGGCATTCAAAGAAGAGATGTTATGAAGTAATTGGTTATCTGGATTGATGGGATCATTCTCGAAATAGTTGTCCAAATCAAAGTAATGCTAAAAAGCATTTAGGATTACTTACAACCACTAGAACACTTGGTAAGGCTTTAAATTCTGCATATGTTTTGAATAATACATGGATAATTGATTTTGGTGATACATATCATATGACATTCGATTCTAGATATGTCACCTCTCTTAACCCTGTATCAAAAAAATTTATTTCCACAGCTAATGGTGATCCAGTCCCTGTTATTAGGGAAAGGTCGGTTCATTTATCAGATTCCTTAAACTTAAATTTTGTACTTGTAACCCCCTCAGTAAAAAAAAACTTATTGTCTATTGCTTAGATTACTAATGTTTTGAACTGTATCGTTATTTTTTGGCCCTCTCATTGTGTCTTTAAGGATATACAGACTAGGAAGATAATTGGTTATGGTGTTTGGCAAGGAAACTTATACTACTTGAATTTGGCATTGAAAAGCATGAATCAGCTACATCAAGCCTTGCAAACTGATGTGACTCAAGAAAAAAGGAAAAGAAAAGGGCTGAGGACGAGATTTGGTTATGGTGTCGCCGATTAGGTCATGCATCCTTTAGCTATTTAAAAAAGGTTATTTCCTAAAACTTTTAGGAATGTTGAGCCGTCTAATTTTCGTTGCGAAACTTGTGAACTTGCAAAGAGCCATAGTACTTCCTTCCCACCATCACTTAATAAATGTTCCGCTCCGTTCATGATAATTCATTCTGATGTATGGCGACCTTCTCCTACTTCGTCTTTAAGTGGTGTATGTTGGTTTGTCACTTTCATTGATGATTGCACAAGAATGACATGGGTATGTCCTATAAAGTCTAAAAGTGAAGTAAGTTATTTGTTTCAGAGATTTCATAAATAGGTTAGTACATAGCACAACGCCACTATTCAGGTGCTTTGAAGTGATAATGGAGGTGAATACATGAGTACATAATTGCAGGAGTATTTCAAGCATCATGTAATTGTTCATCAAACAACATGCCCGTATACACCTTAGCAAAATGGTATTGCGGAAAGGAAGAACAGGCATTTACTAGATGTGGTACGTTCGTTACTAATTAGGGCCAATGCTCCAACATCTTATTGAGGTGAACCACTTACTTTTAGTCACATGTTTTTCTTTTATATTTTTTGATGTGGGATCTTGCTATTCCTTAATACGCACTTTCACGTGCGACCCACATATCGAATCACACACATATCGAATTGGTAAATTTGGGAGCCAACGCCACTCTTTTCGAAGGGTCCTGGAGCCAACGCCATTCTTATTGGAATGGAACCTTCCTCTGATACCATATAGAATTTGAGCTTGGTATGATCCACTACCATCACCGATACTGTCCCCGACTTAACCACCTATCACTAGGTGTGGGGTTTTTAACTCAAAAGGCCTCGGTGATATTGGAGGTGAACCACTTACTTTTAGTCACATGTTTTTCTCTTATATTTTTCGATGTGGGATCTTGCTATTCCTTAACACATTTACACATGAAATCAACCCATATAAATCTAACAATGCATACTGAAACAAGATACGAACTCTAGTAGTATCAACTCATGATTAATTGTTGTTCACAGCTAAATAAAATCAACTTTTATATTGAATCTTTTATGAAATTAGAATTGAAGTAATTAAAAATTAGCCTACAAATTTTTTTTTTGTTCTTGGACAAAGAATAATTTGTTCATTTACAACCCAATAATTTATTTATTTTATTTTTTTGGGAGAAGCTTAAACGTTCAAACCCGTGCACTTAAACTACCTTTTTACTACTCCAACAAGCACAACCCAAAACAACCCAATATTCTTAAATATAGGGGTTTTGAATTAATTAGTAGTTTAATGTTGTATTGAAGAATCAACAACTACTTACGTTGCACCCCTTCTAGTATTCAATTAAATAGTTCATCTTTAAAAATGATGTGTTTTGAAAGGGTTTGTAGTTTCATATTATATTGAAGATTCAAGAACTAACCTTATGGTATTTAATTAAATAGTTCATCTTGAGAAAAATTAAGATTAACCCATAGTTATCAACCAAAATTCATTGTGCGCTAAGCGAAATAATAATCACAACTAAAGCACATCAAGAAACCACTAGAAACTACTACAAAATTGCATTAGAATTTCCCAAGAGGACCATTATCTATTGCGATTTTAAGAATGTAAATTTTGATTGATCTTCGACGTTCCTTTTGGATGATATTTTTGATATGGGCAACTTATATGCATTTAACACCTCTAAGATATTAGGGAAAAAAATATATGATACTCCATTTGGGAACATAACTAGAAAAAACAACAATAATAAGACGCCACAGTAATTTGTTTTCTTATCCTTCAGGTAAAATTAAAAAACCCTATTGCTTCGTGTGTGTATATATATGCATTAAAAGCACCAGGACAACTCAAATTCAATGCTTGACAAAGACGAGTAAAAAATACTCAGCAAAAACCATAAAACTAGATCATAATTAAATCTAAGAAAACGAAATCATATTAGCATGGGAGTATACAGGGGTGGTGCCGTGTAGCAGTAAGGGGCAATTGCCCCCCCTTGATTTTCATTTTTTTTACTACATTTGGGATATTTTTTGTATATATATATATAGGGACCTATGTGTAGAAATTTATACTTCAACGTGCCTAAATGTAAGAGTCTAACCTTTGGGGCCATTTGAAACTTAAAAAATAACTTTAAGTCCACGTACCATACAATTCATAAAAAAATAATTTATTGCATCCCATTAGGTCCATTTATTGATTTCTTGATTAATTGTATAATATTAGGTGATTTAGGGCTAAACCCCTAATTATAATTAGCTCTAAATAGGAAGGGAGTTATTGTAATCTGTAGTATTGTTCACATTGCATATTTGAGTTGTGTGCGTGCCAAAAAATTTGGGTCTCCCCACTTAAGGAATGTCAAAGCACAAGTCAATCAAATGAATAAGCAAAAATGTAATATAAGTAGGTTCTTCTGGTAGCACTTATGATATTCTGGCAGTACATCATGTAACACTCTGTGTTTATGTTAATGTTAATCATGTTGTATTAAGTAAATGTTGTGTGGAAATTGTTAAAGAATGGTTTTGGTAGCCAGTTAACGGAAATTTGATCGTTCGGTGACGTTATGGCCGAGCACTGTCTTCGATGAGTTTCTGAGAATTTTTCATCCATAATTTGAAAAAACTTCCTCTTAGGAAGTTGTAGATCTTTGAATTATCTTTCTGTGGACATTAAGATCACATCAATCGGAGTCTCGAGGAAAAGTTATGACCAAAATAAGAATAGTCCAAAACCAAGGCAAATTTACCCGTGGACCGGTATTGCGATTTTGGCATACCATTCCGGTAGTTAATTTTTGGGAAATATGTGACATGTGGACCGGTATTTGGTATTTGGCATACTAGTTCGCCAGTTAAGCCTGTGCACCGACTTAAGCCCGTTTTAAAGCAACTTTTAGTCATTTTTCACCCCAACTTAGAGACAAGCTCCCACACACATCTAAGGAAAGCTCTAGAAGCTTCTAGAGAGAGAAAGGAAGATATTTCTACACATCTATCATCCCAATCCAAAGATTAAAGCTCTAAATCATCCAAACCTCCTTCTCTTTCACTATTAATCATCTTCTACCCTTGCTATCTTCCATGGGAGCTCGAACGTGAGCTAGGGCCGTGCGGATTAGGGTCTAAGCTTTATCTATTTGGGGGTTTATCCACTCTAGGAACGTGTTGACACAAAGATTTTAGGATTTTGTCGGACGGGCTCCGATTATCATCTTTCTTCTTTCTTTGGGTCCACCAATTGAGGTAGGGGTTTATATGCGTTGAAAACTCGATAATATGGTTTAAATTTATGATAATCATTTTGTTTGAGCTATATTTGATTTAAATATTACAACATGGTTGAGTTAATGATAGTTTATGACGTGTAAGGCCATGAGCATGTAACTTGAAGCAAGATATACCATTTAATCTTGATATATGTGTGTTATTTGAATCATATGACATATTCCTTGGATGTATGGATGTTATTTGTTGATATAATGATTAGTTGATGAATTTTACACACCTAGAAATGTGGATTGAAACTTGTTATAGTGTATATGGCATAGTTGTTTCAAGTACTCATTCATATGCATGTTTATTGTAATTGATAGTATAAAAATGTTTAAACTATAATTAATGAGTGAAGCAATATATGCCATTTAAATTAGAGACTTAAGTATTGTTCGATCGCTATGGTTGCCCTTGGGGGTATATACAAAAAGATGAGGAAAACGGGATAATAAATGGTTGTGTATACACTGCAAGGGACATCAATGAATGATTAAAAGGGTTTACATGGCATATGTTGTCTTTAGAATACATATAGAGCATGTTATGCATGAAATACATTATCTTGGTGTTAACCCGGACTCTCGGCAACATTGAAGCTTAATTATATATATATCTCTGTTCGGATGCTACGAGGATTCTTGTTTCTTATAGCGATTCATGGAGACTTCATTATTATCTTGATATTTTCTTCTCGGATATGATCGATTAACAGATTTCTTGATAATGATTATATCTGGTCATGGATGACTATGATGATGTGAATTCCATAAGAATATCTATTTGAATGGTGCTTGCCGGGATGGAAAAGAAGTAGGGCCCGGTGCCCTTGGGTTAAAAATCCCTTTTCTTGATGCATATTATTGATGTATACTCTTTTCTTGATGCATATTATTGAGGAATATAATAGTACCAAAAGTCATAAAAAAGTTCCCAAGGAAAAATGATTAGTAAATTGAAGTATAGTTTAGAACGATTAGTTTTCCTTCATTCCTTCCTTGAAGCTGTGAGAACTTATTATTGTTTATTAACATTTAACAAGGCTGCTTGGTGGTGGTTCCCCTTTCCTTGTCAAATTTAAAAGTCAATTAAAAAGCCATTCCTCTATTTCTTCAGGTTCCCATAAAGCTGAAAATCCTTTTTCTTTTTTTATGTGGAAAAGCTGAAAATCAATTATTTTCTACAATTGAATACGTCAAATTATCTACTTTAGTTTTCCGAGTGAATTCATTTCTCAATTGCGAAGTATTAGAAAAATTATCTCCTTTATCTCATTTAACTCTAAGTCTGTAATGATTAATTTTTGTTCCAGCTAAAAATTTTATTAATTGGTTATAACTTATAATTAAGAACATGTATATAAGTGGGATAATATTTTTATCTAATATAAGTGCAGGATTTGACTAAATTCACCTTATATATTTAATTAGTTTAATTGGTTGATTTGTTACAGACTTGAACAAATGGGCAACATGTTGTATATTATCGGTTATATATGAAAAGTGCTAGCTGCTTTTGTTTACTAAAATTTGCGAAGCCCATTAATAATGAACTAATTCACCAAAGTAATGAAATTACTTAAATTAGTAATGAATTAATTATCCCCAAAGTAACCTGTTTTTTCTTTTGTTTAAATTGTGATAAGGCGTTTTCAATTTCTTTAATTAAATTTTATAATTATAATTAATCATCTAAGAAATTCAATTACAATTTTAATTTTTCTCTTTTTTTTCATGAATATAGTTTATTCATTAGAGGCAAGAGCAACAAGAACAAAAGTATAAAGGAAAGATATCAACCATAAAGGTAATTTTCTTTAAATCTTAATCTTTATGTATCTCTTTTTTTTCCTTAATCTCAATTAATCTTGGTTTTATAATTTTGTTTGGCCTTTTGGGTATTAAGTAAACAACTAAAGATGAATTGTAATAGCCATTCACTAAATGCCTCTACTAGTACACCTTCCTCCACCAGTCAAAACTTACCCCAAACTTTTGAATCATAAGCTCAACCCCAAACACAAGTTCAAGTTGAAGAAGTAGATGATAGTGTAGAAAGTGGCAGCAAAGGGGGAAGATCATGGGTGTGGGCACATGTTAAGCGGGTGAAAAGAATAATAAATGATAAGGAATATACATATCATGCAATATGCAACTATTGCAAAGCCGAGTGTTCGGCCAATCCTGTTAAAAATGGAACGTCAAGTATATCATATCACCTTAAAAAAGTGTGCAAAGATTCGCCTATTTATGTAAAAGGCGATAAAACCCAATCGACCTTAACAAAAGATACCATGGGGGTGGAGTGGGAACCCACACTTTTAATCAAAAGAAGCTTGAGTCGATGGTTTTCATGTTTGTTATCAAGGATGAACAACCATTTAGGGTGGTTGAAGGGAGTGGGTATATAGGAATGATGAAATAGGTCGAACCTCAATTTACGATTCCAAGTGGGAAGAAGGTTGCGGAGGGTGTGTGGGATTTATTTATATTAGAGAAGTCAAATATATTTGAAGCCATCCATGATCAAAGGGTAAGTATCACAACCGATACTTGGACTTCAATCCAAAATATCAACTATATGGTTGTTACCGCCCATTTTATGGATAGTGATTGAAAATTGCATAAACGGATCATAAACTTCACAAAGATCACAAGTCATAACGGGGAGGAAATAGGGAGGATTCTAGAGGTGTGTTTGAACAATTGGGGGATAGATAAGATTTTTAGTATTACGGTTGATAATGCTTCCGCCAATGATGGTGCGGTTGATTACATAAAATGGAGGTTGAAAGAAATGAACACTCTCTTGGTTAGTGGGAAGTACTTACATTTGAGGTGTGCTTGTCATATCTTAAATTTAATTGTAAAAAGTGATTTGAAGGAGCTTGCTAGCTCGGTTGAGGGTATTAGAAATTGTATGAAGTATATCCATTCTTCGGGGGCTAGATTGACAAGTTTAGGGATTTTCTATTTTGTTCAAGATGGATACAATGTCAAATGTTCCTATGGATGTGGGTACAAGGTGGAATTCAACATATAAAATGCTTGATGTTGCATACAAGTATAGGAAGGTGTTTAGTAGGATGTCGGAGGTGAATGTGCAATTTCGGGATTATTTTGAAGAATTGGAGAAAGATGCTAATAAGAATTTGGTCAAAAGAGTGGGGCCTCCGATAGAGAGTGATTGGGAGAAGGCACTTTCCTTTGTGCACTTTCTTAAGAAGTTTTATGATTCTACGTTGAAGCTTAGTGCAACCAAAACGGTTACATCAAGCTTGGTATGGGAGGAAATGGTGTCTTTACAAATAGAGATAGACGTAAATTGGTGCTTTTAGTAACCCTACATTGTAAAGGGTGGCTACTTCAATGAAAATAAAATTTGACAAGTATTGGGGAGATTAGGAGAATGTGAATCCATTTGTTTTTCTAGGCTAAGTTCTAAATCGTTGATATAAACTTTAAATGCTTAAAATAAACTTGAAAGAGCTTGGAGGGTATCAAAGTAAGATTGAAATGATGGTTAGGGAGATTAAAGTATGTTTGTTTGACTTGTATAATGAGTATACAGGGGGTTCTACCATTGATTGTAGAAGGGAAATTGTTCTACAAAATGAAGATGCCATGCTTGAATCTTGTGGGGGTGATTTGAATAGACTTAAAATGTTGAAGGCCCTTGTCTAAGAAAGGAGGGAACAACAACTTGATGAAATCTTTAATGAAGTTGATGGGTATTTTGCCGCTCCTTTTGAAAATCCTTTGAGCGGTGATTTTGATTTATTGAATTGGTGGAAAGGAAACACAATAAATTTTCCAATCCTTTCAAAAATTGCCAAGGATATTTTTGCAATACCCACTTCCACTGTTGTAAGTGAGAATGCATTTAGTTTAGGGAGGAGGGTTGTGGATCCCTTTAGGGCGTCCTTAACTCCTAAAATGGTAGAGGCGTTAGTTTGCACTAGTGATTGGCTTAGAGCGAAAAAATTCAACTTCTACAAGGAACCAGCTGATGAGATGCTTCAATTTTATAAGGAAATGGAAGACGTGGTATCAAGTAAGATATGCTTTAATTTATGTAGTGATTTTTGTTATTAAGTATTTAAGTTTATATTCAAATTCAATTCTTACTTTAAATGCAACTAATATGTAATTATGTTTCATTATTTTTGTTTTATAGTTTTAATGTAGGTGTGGCCTCTCAATCTTCCGCAAGTTCAATGCCTCCTCCGAGTGCTTCTTTATTTAAACGTTGATTAGTTGAAGAATTGGATATTTTATTTACTTTTTGAATTGGAGTTTGGCATGTAACTTTAACCTTTATACTTTTTTGTGGTATGTTTTTGTATAGGCTTATTTTGTGCCTTGGAATTGAACAAGGGGTATTCACAAAGGCTTGTTTTGTGCCCACTATTTTGTGTTTTCACTGTTTTGTGCCCACTGTTGGCTTTAGTTTACAAAAGGCTATTGTTAGGTTTATTCAAGAAGGCTTGTTTTGTGCCCATTGTTCTGTCTTCTATGTTTTGTGCCCAGTGTTGCCTTTAGCTTACAAAAGGCTATTGTTACTTTGTTAGGTTTATGCTAAGTAATATGGAAATTAATAATTGCTTTGTTAGGTTTCTGCTTGTTTTTCTTTCTTTTGATAGGTTCCAATGTTCCATAATGAAATATTGAAAGTAAAAAAGCCTATGTAACCAAAAGAAAGTAAAAAAGCCTATTGTTTTTTCCACCTTATTAGTAAGCTTGACTTTTTGGCAATCTACCATACCATACCATATACCATACTAATTTTTTTGGTATACCAAAAATTTTGGTACGACAGTGGTAATAGATTTTGGCGTACCAAGTTTTCGGTACGGTACATGGTACATTCGGTATGGTATGGTATTGTACCAAATCCACCCTAATGATGATGGTATGACACCTTACGACAACAGATTCTATAATGTAATTCCAGTTTGAGTTCTCATTAACAAAAACTATGATTATGTTACTTTCTCTTGGAGTGAATGGATTATGTAAGGCCATCTTGGCTTGGATTCTCATCATCATGTATCATCAAGGTTCAAAAATGGGTTGACACAAAGGGAGGTAACCTGCATTTGCATGAGTATGCATTGTTTTAAGAAATCATGGTATTTAACTGAATTAATGGTTGAAGTATAAATTACTATCGAATTGATAGTTATGTTTTTCAAACATAATATCCCTTTCCCCCTACTGAGCGACACGCTCACCCTGTTTTTAATAAACCATTATAGGTACACAAGAGACGAGTGAGGCTAACAAAATGGCAGATGCAGGGACGCAATAGAAAGCTTTGATACATACTTGTTTTTGTTATACATATGTTTATACGGCAAGCCATGGCTAGCCTAAGTTCTGTACATGTTTAAAAACATGTTGACTTGGTTTTTGTATAACTCTTAGACATACATATATATACATTTGTCACACACCTGTTTATTACGACCATCATCAATATAAAAATGAAGTGGTTGTTTGGCACATATTATCTGAGTTCACTACTTGTTTTAAACGCATTTTAAATAGTCTAAAGTGGGTTAGTAACACTCCAAGTCTTAATTACGGGTGTTATCCTATCAATTAAGGCGGGTGTGAACACCCCAATCCACGACTCTCGTGCGAATACTGATTTTCTTTAAGCATCCTGCATTTAATCATGAATCATCATACATGTAGAAAGACTGATAGGAAAGACTCCAATTTTGGACGCGTTGGGAGTCTAAGATAACCCTTGTTGCCTCTTCACTTACTAGAACGGGGATCGACCTGCCCGGTCAGGTCGCGGGGCAGCGCCCCGTTAGAAAATTTGGTTTTTTCTGAGCGCTCCTGCGCATTTTTTATAAGCCAGCCGCACCCCCCTGTCGCACGCCCAACTGTACGGCTACCTGCCAACCGTACGGTTGGCACCTCCTAACCGCACCCCCTAGCCGCACGCCCAACCGTACGGCTACCTGCCAGCCGTACGGCTGGCACACCCCTGTCGCACGCCCCAGCCGCACCCCATGCGGCTACCCCTGCGGTTGGCCTCTTTTGGAGCGTTTTTGGCGCAAATGTTGCTATAAATAGGACCCTTGGGATCCCATTTTAGGGGCATCAACATTGAATAGTATTTTTGGTAAGTAGGAGCTTTGTCAAAGTCTCTAGAAAGTCATTTTTAGAGAAATTCTGAGAGAGAAGGCTAGTGAGAGAGAAGGCTAGTGAGAGAGAAGGCTAGTGAGAGAAAGCTTTAGAGAGAGAAAGCTCTAGAGAGAGAAAGCTCTAGAGAGAGAAGGAAGTCAAGGCAAAGTCCTCCTATCTTCTTCAAGCGCAGCAGGTATAACTTTCTACCAAATCCTTAATTTCAGTACTGCATTTAATTTCACTTTTAATACAGAAAATTAGATAACTTGCAAAGAAGTTCATTGCTTTCAAAACAAATCCTTTCTAAGTTTTACAAGAAATCTAAAACCTGTTTTGACACGTTTTCAAAACAAAAAAAAATACAAAAAACAGTTTCCAAAAGAAAGGAACTACGAGACTCTGATTTCATTCTACGAATGAATACGTAGGCGCTCGCAAAGCTCGAGTCTGATTTCAAAATATTGTGTTAAACTAAATTTATCCGGAAAGGACTATTCTAAAAATCATTCGAACTACTTGCAAGATATCTAAAAAGGGAATTAGATACATGATCCATTAAGAGACCGAAAGGGCGAATTGGGTGCCTAACACCTTCCCAATTCGTAACGTAGTTCCCGAACCCTAGCAAAGTAAATTTTCAAAATAATTCTCTGGTTTCAAACGTATGAAAGATAATTCGTTTTCGAATTGTCCTTCGTACGATCTTTTGTTTGTTTTCTCGTAAAACAAACTGGCGACTCTACAAAACACGTTTTCAAATGAAACCGAGAACGAGGACTCTTTTCTTTAACGGGGGTATGGGTCCGGATTCTCACAGTGGCGACTCTGCTGGGGAGTATAGAGAACTAAGCTCTGATATAATGGATCATGTATTTAATTACTATTCTTTATTAGATATAGGTGTTGCAAGCCTTAGTCCTAGGATAACATAGAAACGATTTAGGTGGATACCCTGATGCCTTTATTTGCTAATTATGTGAGGAAAATCTTTTTCATAATTAAAATTGTGTAAATTATCATAACAAACCCTAAAGCATTGATCAATAATGGACCGCCATATTGTTATTTTGCACGCACTCACGTCTTATCATGCATTTTCGCGAGTGTGAATTTACCCTATCAACCTCGGGACCAGAGTCGTGACTAGGCCGTGGACTTACGGGTCTGCACTAGCCGAAAGCGCCTGGGACCACTCTCCTTGGCCAAGTACTTACCGAGGTATATAGAGTGACGAGAACACTCACGTACCCGGGATGTATATTAAAAGGTCCTTACACGTACCTGCGCTCTTGAGGTATATCGTAAGACCTGCCAAATAGGAGGGAGCCTTAAACCTTACCCTCTTCAACCACGCTTGCATATAGGGGAGTCAGCTTAGAACACAAAGATTTTCTGCATTATTTTAATGGCCGACAGTCGTGAGAATCTAGTGAGCGGAAGCCCTGATTCCATGAACAAAGCAACTCATGAGGAGAGACCTTCCCATATTTTCAAATGTTTTTTCGAAAAAACTATTTTCAAAATGATTTCCCAAAACTATAGACGGTCAGGGAACCCATGTAATTCTATTCCTACCCTACCGCTATACGGGACTCTCAAGTTGTCACCGTTGGTCTGTTTTCGATCTCACCTAAAGAAAAACTTTTTTGTGCGTTTATTTTCGTCCCGATCGATGTATTTCTGGATAAGGTCCGGCAATTTTTAAATGATATATTGTTGTTATTTTTCCGGGGGAATGCGCGCGATCGAATTTGTCCTTTTTTCCTGAGTAACAGATATTCATCCTGGCCTCTGTGTGGGCTGGAAGAGATAGCACCGGGAGACTCGTCAGACCAGATTTCTCTGAAAACATGGATCAGAATACCCCGAACCGGAATGTGAACAACCAATTGAACAATGCAGCGGATCCGCCGCCCGGTCCTTTTTACCCAAACCCGGGAATGCCGCAGAATAATACTGTTGGGGGTCAGCCGCTACATCATACTCCATCTGTGAATGTTGATCCAAACCTAGCCAGTTCGAGTGGAAACGTGAATGTTCCATTACCAAATCCCGAAGATATGTATCGAATGTTGATGAACTTGAACCAAAGCATGACCATGTTATTAAGTGACAATAAAAATACTCGTGCCAAGTTGGACGAGTTGGCTAAAGGGCGCATGACAGAATCACCAAGAGAAACTCCGGTTATTCTACCACCACCACCGCCACTCTCAGTTCATACCGAAGTACCACCGCCGTATGAACAGTTGAACCAACCCAAACCCATGCCTGATCCGGTCGGCAATTGGTTACAACAAGACCTGACCAATCAAGCCCCTCCACAGATGCAACCGATCCATGAACCATACCACGATCCGTATTATGACCCAATGAGAAGGCCCATGAGTATCCAAGGGGAGGGCCCCACGCCAATAGAAACTCACCGGGGGGATAGAGACTTGTCTGAGCTTAAGGAGCAGTTGAAAGCACTTACCCAAAAAGTAGCTGAGAGTTCGAACGATTTGACCCAGATGCAAAGCTACAACTTATACCCTGAGGCTCATTATCCCGTGGGTTTTAAGATGCCCTCCATCCCAAAATTTACAGGCACTACACCTCCAGAACTCCATCTGAAATCTTATGTCCGTTCAATGAGAATTTATGATCTCGGTGAGGCTGAATTAGCCAATTCCTTTCACCTCACTTTGGCAGGACCGGCCCAGAGTTGGTTTTTGAACCTTGAAAAGCATCGTGTTAGATCATGGTCCGCCATTGTCCAAGAGTTTGTGTCACAGTACAAAACTAATGAGGAACTTAAAGTTACAAGGAAACATCTAGAGATGGCTAAGCAGAAGGAGAATGAGAGTATTAGTGAGTTTGTAACAAGATGGAGGGAACTGGCCGCCCAAATGGTGGAGCGCCTAGATGAAGAGGAACAACTCGGAATGATTGTGAAGAATTTGAAACCAGATATTCGGACCCAAATGGGACACCAGTTCTTTGGCAGGTTCAAAGCCCTACTCCACGTAGGCAACGAAATTGAGGAGGAATTAGCCAAGCAGGCTGAAATCAAAAAATCCGCTTCACAGTACAAGAAGACTTCCACGTCTGCCATCAATCAAGTTACGTCTTCTGGGTCCTACGGTCGGGGGTATTCCGGCAACCCCTTTGGTCAAAACTCTGTGAAAAACATTGGAGATTTGGGATATCGTAACAACAACAACAGTAATCTCAGGACATTTGATCAGAATCGCTCACGAGATAGACATTTTTCGCAATTACCGGGACCGTTGGGAAAGGTTTTCAAACAACTGAAAGAAGCTGGGATTATGTATCCCATGAATCCGAGACCATTACCACAACAGATACCACCTCATTGGAACATGAATGAACATTGCGAATATCACCAAGGTTTCGGACACACTACCGATAGTTGTATGGCCCTGCGGCATGCTATCCAGAACTTAATCGATAGCAAAAGAATTCCTGATCCGTCAGCCCCGAATGTCGCAAGGAATCCCCTTCCTAATCATCGGATCAATGCTATCGAGGAGGATTCAGATTTACCAGATCCTGTACTCTTGATTAAACCCGCCGGGAATACGGAAAATGTTGAAGTTTGGAAATTCAGCTGTCCAAAGCCTTCGCCCACAGTCATTCAATATACTCCACCGAGGTCCCAGAAATCAGTTGAAGAAATCGAGGATGAAACATTGTTGGGGTTATCCGTTGATGAAACATGCACCATGCAGTCACAAGAGATAGTTAGCCCAAAAGTTATGGGCTGGATGAAACAAATGCAGTTCATGCCAGGTTTTGGGCTCGGTAAACAGAATCAAGGGATCGCCCACTTTCCACAGTTTAAAGGCAACCCGAGGCGACAAGGGCTCGGGTATAACCAAGGAAAAACAATAAAAAGGACACCCATCCAAGAAAGAATTGCTCACAGATAAACATGATCACCTTCGACTGGAACACAGTTTCGCAAGTCAATGAAAGGTCGCCTCCAAATCCAGTTGAAACACCTGAAGGGGCAAGTGATCCAGTCGCGACATGGGTCCAACAATTGACCCGTTCTGGGAGAGTGTACCAACCGCCAAATACCAAGCAACCTATTGATGTCGCTCTTCCCAACGAACCTGCAAAAGACCCGGAAGAAGGGCGTGTTGTTGAACAGTTAAAGAAAACACAAGCCCAAATTTCAATCTGGGGACTCCTGGTAGCATCCAAGCCACATCGTATGGCACTAATGAGAATGTTAGATGAATCGGTTGTTCCTCTTGAAGCCACCCCAAATGAGTTAACAGCGATGATCGCTTCAATGGGGGTACAAAAACAAGTTCTTGGGTTTTCTGATGAAGATTTATCACCACTGGGTCGGGATCATAACCAAGCTCTACATATCACCGTTGTTGCTTATGGAATGTCTATACCGTATGTGCTTGTCGATAACGGTTCCACGATTAACGTATGCCCGTTGAAAACTGCTGTTCGTTTGGGTATTGATTTAACTGCCATGGAAGAATCACCAGTCACAGTGCGAGCATACGACAATACCAAGCGGGAGGTATTAGGTTCCGTCATGCTGAGTATGCAAATAGGACCGGCTTCATTTACCACTGAGTTTCAAGTCATAGATATCCCTTCGAGCTTTAATTTGTTATTGGGACGAGTTTGGTTGCATGAGGTTGGCGCACTGCCTTCTTCCCTTCATCAAAAAATGAAAATACCCTTCAACGGGGATATCATCATCATCAAGGGAGATCCTGAAAGGGCAATAGTCCCAAAAAACTCGCCAGTATTAGGAATCGGAAGCCAAGATGTCCAACTCGGGGGATTTTCGTATGAGCCAAAGGTGCAAACTCTTACCATGCAGACTGTGAATTATCTGCCCCCTGATGATATGTCAACCATGAATACGCAAGTGATAAAGATGATGAGGAAAATGGAATTCTTACCGGGGATTGGTTTGGGAAAATATCAAGCCGGCATTGCCCAAATGATCGAACCATTCCAACAACCGAGTCCTCTTGCCGGGTTGGGATATGTGGGAGATGATAGCCGAATGAAAAGTGCCGCATCTGCCGATAGTTCATTAAATGGATGGTTTATAAAAGAGGGTGAAAACTTTCCTTACTGCGGGTTTCAGGAACCATGGGTAAATGAAGAGGGGAAAAGACAACCGGGATTAGAAATTTTCTTTGAAGAAGACTTATATATCAGTGAAGGATTTACTCACACCTTCTCATCTCGGTTAAAGATTACCCGGCCACCTGTCGAGCCACTGGAAGAGGAAGATATGCTGGGTAATATGTTTGAGGTCATGGCAATTGAGGAAGATTACCTTGGGGATCCTGTGCATCTTATACGCCCTATCGAAGGAAAAAATAAGCAGAGAGAGAGAAATATTGATAGAAATGTACGAAATTTAGAATGTATGCTATCTGTGCAAAGTGATGTTTCTATCAATAAAATTGCCAATCTTTTCCCTTACTTTGATTCCTGTGATGTTGAAATTATGAATGAAAATTTGAATGAGGAGCAAAGAATACAACCCATTGAGGGAGACACGGTCACAATAAATTTGGGAACAACCGATGATATAAAAGAAATAAAAATTGGGGCCGAATTAAGCCATGATGAAAAAACAGACTTAGAAAATTTGTTGAAAGAGTTTGTTAATGTTTTCGCTTGGTCATATGCTGATATGCCGGGTTTAGATGCCACTATTGTGATGCATGAAATACACACTAAACCCGAATGCAAACCTGTCAAGCAAAAGTTAAGAAAACTAGTACCTGAGTGGTCACTCAAGGTAAAGGAAGAAGTCACAAAGCAATTGGATGTCGGATTCATACGGGTTGTTGAATACCCTACTTGGTTGGCCAATATAGTGCCGGTGCCAAAAGCCAATGGCAAAGTACGGGTTTGTGTTGATTATCGCAATTTAAATGCTGCATGTCCAAAAGATGATTTTCCACTGCCAAACATTGATCTCATTGTCGACAACACTGCAAATCATGCTTTAAAATCATTCGTCGATGGGTTCGCCGGGTATAATCAAATCAAAATGCATCCTGATCATCAGGAAAAGACGGCCTTTATCACACCATGGGGTACTTATTTTTACACCGTCATGCCATTTGGGTTGAAAAATGCCGGGGCCACATATCAGAGAGCCGCAACTACTCTATTTCATGATCTGATTCATAAGGAAGTAGAGGTGTATGTCGACGACATGATCATCAAATCATTAGACCGGGCAAGTCATGTGGAAACTCTTCGTATCTTCTTTGAACGGCTTATGCAATTCCAGATGCGTTTGAATCCTCAGAAATGTGTATTCGGGGTCACCAAAGGCAAGATGCTGGGGTATATAGTCAGCAGAAAGGGAATCGAGGTTGATCCGGCAAAAGTTAAGGCAATTCAAGAAATGCCAGTTCCTAAAACTGAAAGGGAAATTCGGGGTTTCCTCGGGAGGTTACAGTTCATCAGCAGATTTATTTCACAATTGACTCGAACATGTGAACCAATTTTTAAGTTACTCCAAAAGAACTCGGATAGGCAATGGAATGAGCAATGCCAGGAAGCGTTCGATAAGATCAAGCAATATTTGTCTAATCCGCCAGTCTTAGCACCTCCCCAAGTAGGCATTCCATTGATACTATACATGTCGGTCAATGACTCCTCAGTTGGAGCAATGTTGGCACAACATTTGTTACAAACAAGAACTGAACAGGCAATATACTACCTCAGCAAAAAGCTTTCTCCGGGAGAACAAAATTATACGTCTTTAGAGAAATCATGCGCTGCGTTAGTTTGGGCTACCCAGAAGTTGCGACATTATATGTTGGTATTTTCCGTGATCTTGATCTCTCGTCTAGATCCCTTGCGGTACTTGTTCGAAAAGCCGATGTTGACTAATCGAATGGCTAAATGGATGTTCCTGCTTTCAGAATTCGACATTTCTTATGTCACTCAAAAGGCCGTCAAAGGGCAAGTCATAGCAGATCACTTAGCAGGCAATCCAATCATTGATGCCGAGCTACAAGACTTTGAATTTCCCGATGAAAGTATCATGGAGATTGCCAAAGACGATGAATGGAAAATGTATTTTGATGGGGCTTGTAATCGGAATGGGAATGGAATTGGGATCCTGTTAATTTCGCCAGATCAGACACATGCACCTATGTCTTTTCGATTAGAATTTCCATGTACCAACAATATCGCGGAATACGAAGCTTGTATTGTCGGGTTAGAAATTGCTTTGCAGAAAGGGGTTCGTAAAATTCAAGTGTTTGGGGATTCCGCTCTCATTATTCATCAGATCTTGAAAAAATGGAAGATCAAAGAGGAAAAACTTGTGCCTTTCTTAACCCAACTCGAAGAAACTTCTGAGAAATTTGAGTGCATTGAATTCTTCTACATCCCGAGAACACAGAACAATTTTGCTGATGCCTTAGCTACTCTGGCCTCGATGATTGAAATTCCGGGGGAGAAAGAAGGAATTCAGATTCAGATTCAAAGGCGAATAAATCCGGTATTTTGCCTATCACTCGATGTTGAACGTGGAAATGAGATCGATCAGAAGGTTTGGTACTACGATATCTGGCAATTACTCAAGCATAATGAATACCCATCACATGCTGACAAAACCACTCGGGTCACGCTTCGCCGCCTTGCATCCCGGTTTATCATTTGTGCCGGAAAACTATACCGAAGAAATGATGACGGTATACACCTTCAATGCCTCGATGAAGAAAAGTCCCGAGCAATGATGGAACAAATCCACAGTGGAGAGTGTGGCCCACATATGAGCGGTCATACATTGGCACGAAAGATAGTTCGTCAAGGGTATTACTGGTTAACGATGCAAAAAGATTGTTTTGAATACGTCAAAGGGTGTCACCAATGTCAAATATACGCCAAGGCACAGAAGCTCCCTGCAAAAGAATTATACCCTATGACATCTCCTTGGCCGTTTTCCATCTGGGGTATTGACATAATCGGTAAGATCTCGCCAAAAGGAAGTAATGGGCATGAATACATCCTAGTAGCTATCGACTATTTCACCAAATGGGTTGAGGCCGAGTCTTACAAGGATTTGAATGCCCGAAAGGTGGCACGATTCATCCGACACAACATCATATGCCGATACGGGGTACCGCATGAGATAATATCCGATAATGGTACGCATTTTGAAGGCGCAGCCAACGAAATCATGGAAGAATATGGAATTAAACGCCACAAATCCTCACCATACCGCCCACAAACTAATGGGGCCGTGGAGGCTGCTAATAAGAATTTGAAGAATATCATTAGCAAAATGGTTAAATCCGGTAGAGATTGGCCCGAAAAGCTCCCGTACGCACTTTGGGGATATCGAACTACTGAGAGAGTTTCTACGGGATCAACGCCTTTTTCACTTACATATGGCATGGAAGCGGTTTTACCAGTGGAAACGGAAATACCTTCTTTACGGGTTATCCTGGAAAATCAAGTCACTGAGAATGATTGGGTAAAGGCTCGGTATGAAGAGTTGGCAATGATTGATGAACACCGATTGAGGGCTTCATATCAACATCAAGGATATCAAAAACGTGTTGCCAAAGCCTTTAATAAAAAGATCCGAGATAGGAAAGGAAAGGAAAGGAAACTGAGGGTAGAAAGGAAAGGAACGAAAAGCACTTCCCCTAGCAAGCAATTCTCTCTAACATATCTTTTTTCGGAAAATCAAACAAGGCAGTGTCTGAGTAATAGAATCATGGCAACAAGGCCAAGAAGGGAATTTTTCGAATTCCTGAAAAGATAGGAATTCTTCGCATTCCCCACGATGGGAATTTCTCCGAAACCCCTTTCCCCAAGAAGGGAAATAATGACTCCACGTGTTCCCCAAGAAGGGAATTTTTTCGAATTCCTGAAAAGATAGGAATTCTTCGCATTCCCCACGATGGGAATTTCTCCGAAACCCCTTTCCCCAAGAAGGGAAATAACGACTCCACGTGTTCCCCAAGAAGGGAATTTTCTTCGGATTCTTCAAAGTAAGAATTCTTCGCATTCCCCACGATGGGAATTTTCTCCGATCCTCTTTCCCCATGAAGGGAAATAACCTTTACCGCGCATTCCCCACGAAGGGAATAACTTTGTCTTCGCATTCCCCACGATGGGAATCTTTTTTCTAGAATTCCTCACACATTCCCCACGAAGGGAATCTGATTAACATTTCCAAAGATGGAAATTTCTCTTAGTACCACACCCCACGAAGGGATACACCACAAGACCAAGAATATTCTCTCACTTCTCCCTAAGAAATGGGAAAACTTCAAGAACACTCATTTTCCACCACGATCATTTGGATTCGGTAAAATGCCAAGCCCCCTCGTGTAGTCCTACACACTGAGGGTGGTGTGCCACTGAGGGTAATCTATCACAGAGGATAGATGGAAGAAAAGGTTGATGTGTCGTGTCGCCCGGCCAAAAGGAAAGGGGCAATTTTTTGGTTGCATCACCTGAAGCACAAAAGAATCCGCATGCCAGAAAGGGTATACTCTGATTCACCCGAGAGTCGTGAATCGTTGTCTTCTTATCATCCCAGTATTCTTGGGGACAAGAATCCCGGGACGAGAGGGTCTGTGAACACCCCAATCCACGACTCTCGTGCGAATACTGATTTTCTTTAAGCATCCTGCATTTAATCATGAATCATCATACATGTAGAAAGACTGATAGGAAAGACTCCAATTTTGGATGCGTTGGGAGTCTAAGATAACCCTTGTTGCCTCTTCACTTACTAGAACGGGGATCGACCTGCCCGGTCAGGTCGCGGGGCAGCGCCCCGTTAGAAAATTTGGTTTTTTCCGAGCGCTCTTGCGCATTTTTTATAAGCCAGCCGCACCCCCCTGTCGCACGCCCAACCGTACGGCTACCTGCCAACCGTACGGTTGGCACCTCCTAACCGCACCCCCTAGCCGCACGCCCAACCGTACGGCTACCTGCCAGCCGTACGGCTGGCACACCCCTGTCGCACGCCCCAGCCGCACCCCATGCGGCTACCCCTGCGGTTGGCCTCTTTTGGAGCGTTTTTGGCGCAAATGTTGCTATAAATAGGACCCTTGGGATCCCATTTTAGGGGCATCAACATTGAATAGTATTTTTGGTAAGTAGGAGCTTTGTCAAAGTCTCTAGAAAGTCATTTTTAGAGAAATTCTGAGAGAGAAGGCTAGTGAGAGAGAAGGCTAGTGAGAGAAAGCTTTAGAGAGAGAAAGCTCTAGAGAGAGAAAGCTCTAGAGAGAGAAGGAAGTCAAGGCAAAGTCCTCCTATCTTCTTCAAGCGCAGCAGGTATAACTTTCTACCAAATCCTTAATTTCAGTACTGCATTTAATTTCACTTTTAATACAGAAAATTAGATAACTTGCAAAGAAGTTCATTGCTTTCAAAACAAATCCTTTCTAAGTTTTACAAGAAATCTAAAACCTGTTTTGACACGTTTTCAAAACAAACAAAAATACAAAAAACAGTTTCCAAAAGAAAGGAACTACGAGACTCTGATTTCATTCTACGAATGAATACGTAGGCGCTCGCAAAGCTCGAGTCTGATTTCAAAATATTGTGTTAAACTAAATTTATCCGGAAAGGACTATTCTAAAAATCATTCGAACTACTTGCAAGATATCTAAAAAAGGAATTAGATACATGATCCATTAAGAGACCGAAAGGGCGAATTGGGTGCCTAACACCTTCCCAATTCGTAACGTAGTTCCCGAACCCTAGCAAAGTAAATTTTCAAAATAATTCTCTGGTTTCAAACGTATGAAAGATAATTCGTTTTCGAATTGTCCTTCGTACGATCTTTTGTTTGTTTTCTCGTAAAACAAACTGGCGACTCTACAAAACACGTTTTCAAATGAAACCGAGAACGAGGACTCTTTTCTTCAACGGGGGTATGGGTCCGGATTCTCACAGCGGGGGTATTACACATCATGTTTTGTGTGTGTTTCTGATTAACTTTAAGGTAATAACTAAAGAATGATACAAGTTACCAACTTTCTCTCTCTAGACTTAATTGCATAAAATTTAGGACCATTGTAATGAGGTTACCCTCTTTTATTTATAGGTATAGAATTAGGGATACAGATGAGTCATTAAGTTGAATTAAAATGACTACAAAAGGTAAAACTTGGACATTATTTTAACACTTTACAGGTGTCACTGTTTTTATCCATAATCCATGTTAGCACGGCCATGTCATCATAATAATGATGTTAACAACCATCTCAACGTAATGATGACATTAGTACGACCATTTTGTCATAAATGAGTTTCCTCGGCATACTCCTATTTACATGGCTAATAGCCTAACTCGTATTCTACACTTGGGTTTCTTTTAGCCAACAAGTATAGGCCAACTTGAGTTAGGGCCCTTTTGGTTATACTGGCCTAATAAACGCTTGTAATTTTTGGGCTCCCTCAAGTTGTATAAAGTATTTTTATTAATACTATTTTGTTTGTGTTAAAATTTTATGGCTTTACATATGTATTTGTGTGCTTTGAATTTTGCCCCACCTTATATGGATTTCTGG
The DNA here is from genome assembly GCA_021464415.1 of Lonicera japonica. Classification (NCBI taxonomy): domain Eukaryota; kingdom Viridiplantae; phylum Streptophyta; class Magnoliopsida; order Dipsacales; family Caprifoliaceae; genus Lonicera; species Lonicera japonica. Next base: position 12,562,036 of record CM038468.1, on the reverse strand, counting down.
CCCCAATCAACACGTACAACCACTATCTTAACATTTTATTAAAAAATATATATAAGTGGCTGAATTAAACCCTGAAATTTATATCTTAAAGTCAAAATTAGCAAACCCCTCCCCGCCTTAGTTTTTTCTTCCCCTCTTTTCCCTACCTTCTCTTTTTCCTTCCTTTTCTCATGATCTTCTTAGGATTCCATCTTCCAGAGCAGTTTTAAATTTCACTTCTACAATTTGTATGTCTTTCGTGTAGAATCATCCAATTATTTGATGCATTGTTTGGTAGGCTATAATTTAAGCTCTTTATACTTGACAATAATTATTTTCTTAGAAGTGATAATGCTAGAAAGTAAAATGAATGGGAAGAAAGTGAAGAAAAATAAAGTTTCCTCACGTATTTAGGTTCCTCATGACTAGTATGTGTCTTATATTCGAAATCTCCTAAGATTTAGTTTTGTTCATTATTTGTCAAATAGAACATTAGAAAATATTTCGTATAGTAATATGAATATAAGAAACAAAGTTCACGTATGAATAGTGGGATTATGGATACTAGGTTTTATTTTTTATTTTTTTAAAAAAAGTAATTGGAAAAACATGTGTAATAATTTATTTCTATGATATTCTATGATTTTTAAATGATATTTTTTTTATTACTGTGATCACTTATTTGTGTAGTGTAAAGTCTATATTTTGGTTGGCTTTATTCCTTTGACAAAAACACGTTTGCTTGTAAGTTATTTGAGTCGTTCGAGATTACATCTAAAGAATTACAAGCAAGCCAAGCTACTGAAGCGATGCACTGAAGAATTACATCGAGAAAGATACGATGAGCATTGGCATTTGAATTTAATTTCCTAGGTGGTATTTTCAGAAAAATCCTGCCTTGCTTTTCTTACTGGTACAGTGATTGTACTTGGACTGGTCCAGCGTTTAATTTCTCAGGAAATTGAATTCCAAATTTCAAAACCGGTACATGAACTGTGGTTGGACCGGTCCAGTTCGTCAGTTTTCTTACACTGCGGACTGGTCCAGCTCTTGATAACTTGGACCGATCCGGCAAGGTTTTACTGGGCAATAATTTTTGATCGTAAAATTTTCTTTTTAAAGTTATTTTCCTAATCCAAAAAGGTTTTTGACTTATGTTTTTTTCCTATAAATAAAACCCATTGCCTTGAGTCAAGGATACACTTTTTGATACACTTTTGAGCACACTTTTTTTACAGAGTCAAGACAAGGATACCGAGTCCTTCCCGAACTCCGATCGTCTCCATTTTTTTATAGAGTCTAGAAGACTCATGTTGGCAATACATATCCAAAATTCAGCATGATCCAACGGTTAGAACCTGACTTGTCGTGCAAACAAGGGACCTTGTCTACAACAAGTACCTTTCCTACGCGGACACAAACTCTTCGTACCAATCAAAACGAAAGGGAACCTTACGGAAATATGATCGACCTGAAATTTTTACAAAATCTAGAAGAGTTCTATTCCCAACACATATCCAAAAATCAGGATGATCCAACGGTGGGAAGGTTTCGCGATAATTTCCAAGAGTCCTAGTTGCAATCTCTTTTCTTGCTCTCCAAGTATTTTGACAACTATAAATAGACCCCCCCTCCATTCATTATTTTCATCAACAATCAAGGGGATTTCGTGGTACACACCAAGATATCCTTATTCTCTCCCCCAAGGAGGCCCGGGTATAATTTTCTCTCTTCTTTTATTTATTCGTCAGTTTTATAATTTATATTCTTGTCTGCATAATTTCTATCACTTGATAGCTTTTCAAAACCCTTTTTCAAATTGTTTTTCAAAACCAAAGGCGTATAATAAACCCTAATCCAATTCCAAAATAGTATTATTACTTTCTTACTTTTTCAAAAGCCCGGATTAGCGGCATTGTTATACGAAGGAATCGATAATCGCTATATATCCAATCTAACTCATAGATTGCGGTGTGTATGTGATAAACACTCGATTATGAGAGCAGTACTGCCATCTATACCGGTTTAATCAATAGACTATGGTATACGATCGGTCAAGTCACCTCATATCATATCGAGTATAAGATTCCACATTGAATCAGTTTCCGAAAAGTCCAATACTTTACAAAATCACTTGTTTCATTGCATTTATTATTATCAAACTCTATTTTTTCAAATCACACACACACTTATTTTTAAAATCATGGGCGAATTAGGAAACACATCGTTTTCATCCCAACCCCAAAATCCCTGTTTCTAAGGTAAGCAAAGTAATAGCAATAGCATGCAAGAGCTAAATTATAACACACACATATCCTACTCAAGAGACCGAAAGGGCGAATTGGGTGCCTAACACCTTCCCGATTCGTAACTTAATCCCCGAGCCTTCGAATCAACTGGTTTCGCATACATTGTGTATAAGAGGATATTTAGTCCATAAATACGTCTCTTTTACACAAACCTTTTTTGTTTGTTTAGTACAACAAACTGGCGACTCTTATTCTTTTCAAAACCGATTTCCAAATCAACAACGGAATCGCCACCCATGAGGACCCCCGGGCGTCGAGAACGCGGGTTCTCACACAAAGTAATTGTTATTTTTATAAAGAACAAATAAGATCCCAAAGTACGTGTGATTTACAAACGGAGTTGAAGAATTGTGTGATGCCATGGCGAGTGATTCGTTGTGAATCTGTTCGTGCGATTCGAATAGGAGGACTGTATGCGCAGAAGGTGTAGACTTTTGCAAGCGGCTTGTGCGATTCAAGTTTTGTAAGTCTGTGTGATTTGTGATTAATCGAGTCTATAAACCTTTGTGCATATAGTGGATTGTTGAGGATTAGTCATGTACTGCAGGGATACCTAGTTAATTCTGGTGTTTGCTTATCCGTTTAATTACTTTATTAATTAATGCGTATTAGAAAAGATTAAACAAGTTTTTCAGAATTAAAATCCATAGACTTTTAGGTTTTACCTTTTGATTCGATTAAAATTGATTTTTGATAATACATCCGCCGAATAACAAACCTAGGGTTAATTTGTTTGAATCGCTTTCGCACGATTGCCCTGGCTTTTTTTTTTTCAATTGGTATCATGGGAGGTTACCTTAAGTTGCTAGGGTTAGCTCATAAACTAGGTTTGTGTGTTTTTCTTGCTTGCTTTTTGTTTGTTTACTATGGGTAAGGATCAAACATCTATCGCTCCTATTTTGGATGGTTCTAATTATTCATACAGGAAACCTAGAATGCGAATTTTACTAAAATCCAAAGATGAACGAATATGGCTTGCAGTAGTGAATGGTTGAAAAGCAGAATGGTTGGAAAGCACCCACCATAAGTACCACCGGTTGAGAATGTTATAAAAGTTGATCTCAAACCTCTTGACTTGTGGACTGCTGGTGAATTAGAATCGGCTAAATGGAATTCTAAAGGATTGAATTTAATCCAAAGTCATGTGATGAAGAATGAATTGAAAAAGATTGCCACTTGTGAGACTTCAAAAGAGGCATGAGAAATCTTAGAGGTGGTTTATGAAGGAACAAACACTGTCAAAAATTCTAAAATTCAACGTTTAACTTAAGAATTTGAAACAATTCAAATGAAAGACAGTGAAACCATCACAGAGTTCCAATCTGAATGAAATAATTCCTGAACACAGAATTGTAAAGAAAATTCTACTATCTTTGCCAGACTAATTCATTCCCAAAATTACTGCTATTGAGGAGAGTAAAGATTTAAATAATTTGAAAGAGAATGAACTCTTAGGATCTCTTCAAACTTTTGAAGCTAATACTCTTTCCAAATCCTGATCACAAAAGAAAGATAGCATTGCTTTCAAAGCTGAAAATTTTCAAAATTCTGATGATGATGAGGACCTTGATTTTTATGAAGAAGAGATGGCCAAATTTGCTAAAAGTTCAAAGAACTCCTTCAGTTGAGAAAAACTTCCAAAAATTCTTCTAAACCGAATGAAAACAAAAATATTGATTGGTCATCAAATCAGAGAAATCAAGGGTTCCAAAAGCAGTCTGGGAATAATGGTGCTTAAAGCGATGACTGCTTTGAATGTTATGGGAAAGGTCATCAAGCTTAGGAAAGAGAATCAGTCTAATCATGCCATGCATGCTACACTTAGTGACGATGAGGATGATTTGCAATCCTATCAGGAGAAAGAATATATGGCTTTTGTTGCTGGTTGTATGCCACACGAGTCTTCAAATTCTAAGGAAGAAGAGACAATCGATTCTAACTTGTCTCACAAGTCAGACGATACTTCCGATGAAGAAGTTGAAGAAGAGCTTGATCTTCAAACAACCTATGACCAGCTGTGTGAAGAATTGATTAAGGCCAAGAAGAGAGAACTCCATCTCAATAAAAAAGTTAAATTTTTTTGATGAAAAGATGAAACAAATTCAAAAGTGCGAGGGTTTGATAGGTCAATTGAATGATGAGAAAAGTGCACTCTTGGTTAAAGTGTCTGAATTTGAACTCACAAGGCAGTCTCTCCTTGATGAGAATGAGAAGTTAAAAGACAACTTTATCTCTTTGGGCAAAGACAATGATAGCCTTAAAATTGAAGTTACACAGCTCGAAAAAGAACTTGATAAGGCTAAATTTGTCAAGGTTGATCTTGAGAATAGGTCTGAAAAACTCAGTCACATGCTTACAGGTCCTGTTCGCTTCTCGAATAATAAAAGTGGGTTAGGCTTTGATAAGTTTTCTTCTAGTTCAAATTTCAAGGAAAAGGTTTTCAAGGAAAACCCGACTTTTGTTAAGGCAGACACAAAAAAGAACTTCGTGAAGAGAAAACACATTAGGCAAATTCAGGCCGTTAGAGTTCTTAAGCCGGTTTCTCATACACAAGAGGAAGTTCAAGAAGTGATCTCATTTGAATCTTATAAGCACACATTACCACAACCTTTTTGGTGTGATTTTTGCAATCACAAGGGTCACTTAAGAAAGTTTTGTTAGCGAGTGAGGAATTTGTTTCCAAGGAATTCGCCAAAGTTTATCCCCACTAGATCTAAACCCAAACCAAAGATTAGATCTTTCAATTTTGAGAATAGGGTTAGAGTTCTAATTTTCGAATCTACTAGGATTATCAATGAACTTAAGGCTTTATGTTTTGGTGGTGGTCCTAAAGGTAGGCAATTTGGGGGATTTGGGAAGGTTAGAACTCCTAGAGTTTCACAAGTTTGGATTCTAAAGGGGACCGTTTCACCCAATTAGGTGATTAAGAGTTCGCCTAGCATAAGGGGTTCGGTTGGTTGGCTATGCTTGGTAGTTGCGTATAGGATCGGTCTTGTTTTAGCTCATTGCTTAGATCCCAATCTCTATACAAGTTTGGATTTTCATTGTGAAAGTTGCTAGACTATTTAAAATCCAATATTTTCTTGAATACTTGCATGCAATGTGATTGTTACTTTTCAATTTATGATATCTCATGATTTTTCTTATATAAATGCTTAATTTGAGATATATGTGCTATATTGCCTTAACTTGATTAATACCGGTGGTATATTATTTCAATCACATAAGAGTATGCTAGTATATCCCGCACACTACACTGCACGATCTACATTGGAGTATTTGAATAATCACATGGGTTAGACATGGTTCTTTAAATTAAAAATCTATAAGCTCCCATATATGGACTATTTGGAGATAAGTAGTCTAAGTGTTGTGATTATATGTAGTGAGTTTTAGAGATGTAGTTTTGAGTGAAAATTTAAAAAGACAAACCAAGTGAGAAAAAAAATGTAGAGGGGATGGAAAAGGGTTACCATAATGGAAGGAAAACCGAAAGCTCCCAAAAATGGTGTATAGCTGGCCTCCACTAGTGGTGAAAGTCTCCATCAAAATTGAATGATTGCTTGCATAAAATCATCATCAATTAAATAAAAAAATGCATGTTTGAGGGAAAAAGATTGGTTTTGAGGGAGACAAAGTTGAAAATCTAATGTCTTAGAGGCTTTCTAAATTTTCATGCATATGGGTGCACGAATCTTTCAAAACCTATGTTTATTCGAATTGCACTTTGTATGATCCAATTTGCATGCACAATGGAATGTATTTGAATACTCTTTGTTGTTTGGCGTATATATGCTAGCTAGTTGATTATCATACTTTGGCCATAGTACATGTATCAATCTAATGGAAATCACAAGTTTTGATCTTAATTGATAATTTTCAGATTTGATATATTTACATAACAAAGCATGTTAAGTTGTGCTAAAATTATTTTTGTTTGGCAAATTTTTGTTTCAAATCTCTAAACCAGTTTTCTTTAGGAGTTAAAGATAGTTGGTTTTCCTGTTTTGCTACTTTTAGTTATTCTTTCCTAGATTTTCTTGTCTTTTCTTGATATTAGGAGAGAGATTCTATATGTTTCAGGGAAAGAGTACATAGAAAGATGAAGTAGTTAAGGGGGAGAGATTTGAATTCCCTGCATATTCCATTGTTTTCAATTTGTCTATTCCTCACAAAAAGGGGAAGAAGTAGTTATAGAGGGAATTGTTGGGTTAAGGGAGATTTTGAATTCATTGATTTCTTTGTTAATTTATCTCTCGCATAACCCAGATGCTTCTCAAAGGTTTTGTTTGATCTTTGGTGTTTCAGTTTGAAGTGCAGGATGAGGAGAAGCATGATTTTGAAGCAGCCGGCTAAGAGATTCAAGGTGTTGGCATGTCATGCGTCCTTAGTTATTTTGTAATAGGCGAGAATTGATTTAGTTATTGTAATTGCATATGGATAACGTAGTTATAGTGATCGAGTCATCGAGTTTGCTAGGCTGTATGTGTTTTATCTCGGAATAGCCAAAGGGGGAGATTGTAAAGTCTATATTTTGGTTGGCTTTATTCCTTCGACAAAAACACGTTTGCCTGCAAGTTATTTAACTCGTTCTAGATTACATCTAAAGAATTATAAGCAAGCCAAGCTACTGAAGCGATGCACTGAAGAATTAGACCGAGAAAGATACGGTGAGCATTGGCATTTGAATTTAATTTTATAGGAGGTATTTTTAGAAAAATCATGCCCTGCTTTTCAGACGAAGAATTGGTAAAAGGGGAGAAGAAGTTATAGAGGGAATTGTTGGGTAAAGGGAGATTTTGAATTCTTTAATTTCTTTGTTAATTTATCTATCGTATAACCCATATGCTTTTCAAAGGTTTTGTTTCAGCTTTGCTGTTTCAGTTTGAAGTGCAGGATGAGGCGAAGCATGATTTTGAAGCAGCCGGCTAAGAGATTCAAGGTGTTAGCATGTCATGCGTCCTTAGTTATTTTGTAATAGGCTAGAATTGATTCAGTTATTGTAATTGCGTATGGGATAACGTAGCTATAATCATTAAGTCATCGAGTCTGTTAGGCTGTATGTGTTTTGTCTCGAAATAGCCAAAGGGGAGATTGTAAAGTTTATATTTTGGTTGGCTTTATTCTTTCGACAAAAACACGTTTACTTGTAAGTTATTTGATTCGTTCGAGATTACATCTAAAGAATTACAAGCAAGCCAAGCTACTGAAGTGATGCACTGAAGAATTACATCGAGAAGATACGGTGAGCATTGGCATTTGAATTTAATTTTCTAGGTGGTATTTTCAGAAAAATCCTGCCTTGCTTTTCGGACCGGTACAATGATTGTACTTGGACAGGTCCGGTGTTTAATTTCTCATGAAATTGAATTCTGAATTTCGAACCGGTACATGAACTGTGGTGGGACCGGTCCTGCAATTATGTGGTTCCTCAGTTTTCTTACACTGCGGACCGGTCCAGCTCTCGATAACTTGGACCTGGTCTGGCAAGGTTTTATTGGGCATTAATTTTTTATCATAAAATTTCCTTTTTAAAGTTATTTTCCTAATCCAAAAAGGTTTTTGACTCAAGTTTTTGTCCTATAAATAAAACCCATTGCCTTGAGTCAAGGGTACACTTTTTGATACACTTTTGAGCATAGTTTTACACATGTTTTGAGAGAGTTTTCTATACCTTAGAGAGAGATTAAAATCTCAAAACAAAAAACCACCCTAGGGCTTTTTATTCTTGCCAAAGCAATCGTTCTTTTTATAAAGAACAAATAAGATCCCATAGTGCGTGTGATTTGCAAACGAAGTTAAAGAACGGTGTAATACCGTGGCGAGTGATTCGTTGTGAAACTGTTCATGCGACTCGGATAGGAGGATTGTACGCGCAGAAGGTGTAGACTTTTGCAGGCCGTTTGTGCGATTCAAGTTCTGTAAGTCTGTGTGATTTGTGATTAATCGAGTCTGTAAACCTTTGTGCATATAGTGGATTGTTGAGGATTAGTCCTGTACTGCATGGATAACTTGTTAATTCTGGTGTTTGCTTATATGTTTAATTGCTTTATTAATTGATGCATATTCGAAAAGATTAAACAGGTTTTCCATAATTAAAATTCATAGACTTTTAGGTTTTACTTTTTGATTCGATTAAAATTTATTTTTGATAATACATCCGCCGAATAACAAACCTAGGGTTAATTTGTTTGAATCGCTTCCACACGCATGCCACGACTCTTTTTTTCATGTACTTTATGAACATAATTATTTGCCTAAGAGGCAATTAGGCATAAGGGCTCATTCTAATAATAACATAATTATAAAGGACACTTATAAATTATCCGTAAATTAAGGACACTGTATAAAAAAGACACTAATACCCCTTCCTTATAACATCTCACGTCTAATCAGAATTAGTGCTAAATCTGTTTAGCACCATTCTTTATAATATCTCACGTCTCATCAGAATTTGTGCTAAATGGTTTTAGCACCAATGGTGTTACATTTGTTTAGCACCATTCTTTATATCTTCTCACGTCTCATTAGAATTGGTGCTAAAATTCCTTATAACATCTCACGTCTCATCAGAATTGGTGCTAAAATTTCTTATAACATCTCACGTCTTATCAAAATTGGTGCTAAATCTGTTTTAGCACCAATAGAAAACAGGGAACAACAAAATTCATGGGGCTAAAACAAATTTATCACTCATTCAATGCTACACATCAAGGTGATTTTAGCACCAAAACCACCAATGGTGCTAAATAAAACATTGGTGCTAAAATGGTTTTAGCACCAGCACAAAACAGAGAATAAAAAAGTTGATGAGATCATCATCCACTCAATTTATTTATATGTATATATATATGGATCGGCATAGGGTTTGTAAAAAAAAAAGAGAGTTGGGATCAAATTTTTTTTTCAAATCCCCCTGGGCTGTCGAAATTGGTTGATTTTGATAGAAAAATGACCTTGATCGTCTTGATTTTTTGCACTAATTGGTAACTTTGTCTTTCGAACAACATATCCAAAAATCAGCCCAATCCAATGATTCGATCAAAAGTTATATCTGTTTTACAATTGCACCTACAAAAAAGAAGAAGAAGATGAGAACGGTGCTTCAGAGAGTCGGGGGGTGGTGGTGGTGGTGGTGGTGAAAGAGGGGAGATCGTTGGTGAGGAGGTCGGAGAAAGAGGACAACTGTTTAGGGGCTGAGAGAGAGAGACGGGAGTGAGTGAGCGAGAGAGGGGCACTACTTAGGGTATTTTTGTCCATCAACATTTATCATTTTTCTTAAAATAAATTAATATTATGAAAAGTGTCCTTATTGTAAAACCAAATTATGAAATTAGTATTACTTCTCCTTATTAAACATGAGTCTGTCCTTAGAGTTATAAAATATTACGAAGCGAGACCCTATAACCCATTATCTCTTTGCGTAAAGGGAAAATATAAAAGCTAGATTTATTAGTTGTAGATAGACTTTTAGGGACGAATTTCGAAGAGCCATTACCGTAGAAAAATGTGTGCCTGATATGCTTGTTGTCTATTTAAATAAGTTATATATATTATCTATTAAATGGTGCGCCCTTGGTAGTAAAAGAACATAGTAAACTTTAAATTTTTACTTAATTAGATGTCCCCTAATAAAAAATTTGACGTCCCCATACTATTAGTCATCAATTAAATTGTTGGATTGGTGTTAGAATCAGAATGGTATTAATTTTCAATCTCCTTTCAAATTAAATGATCGAGATCAAATAAGATTTGTAATTTGACATGGCATATTTGAAAACATAGAGTCAAGGAAATATGAACGTTTGACATAAAAATAATATGACAAAATCATCTTTAATTTGGAATTTTTTAGTATTATATTGGTTTGAAGCATAAAAATGAAAAGCCAACAAGACAACCATATTGTAAGTATATTTTGTGTGAATTCTGGAGCTCACGCCTATGATATGAGTATGCATAAATAAAAAACTATAAATTACTATTGTCGTAAATAGTGGAGAAGTCCGCTAATGTTGGTACTAAAAATCATTAATTGTTTTAATATTTGATCTATTATTAAAATATTGGAGTAAATTAAATTTTAATTAATCATTCAAGTATAATTTTTTTGATTAAGAAAATAATATAATAATTATTATCCTACTTAATTTGTATTAGACAAATAACTTGAAAAATGCTATCGCTATAAATTATTATAATTTTTTTTTCAGTATAAATAAAATCTCCAATAGAAATAAGCTTGACTAATTTTTTAAATATAAATAAAAGTTAAGCATATTTGTAGATTTTTCAGACGGAATAGTGTTGAAATCAATATTTTATTTACGAATTGCTATATCACTGGCGAGCAAATTTTTTTGTAATTAGTTTTTTTTTCATTGTTTTGTTTTGTGCTAGTGTGTTTTGGATTGGATAATATATAAATTTTAATTTGAATTATATTTTGATTCGCTAATATTTTTTTATTGAATTTATTTTACACATTAATTTTTATGTGCCAAATAAAATGTGCTCCAATAAAAAATTTGATGTGCGATACTAGTAGCGGTCAATTAAATGGTTGGATTAGTGTTAGAATCGGGACCGTATTTTAAATGACCTCGAAATGTTAAAGTGGTGGGATCAAATAAGATTTATAATTTGACATGACATACTAGAAAACATTGAATCAAAAAAATATGAATGTTGACATGTATGACAAAATTATCTTTAATTTGAATTTTTTTAGTAATATAAAAACGTGACAATTATGTTGTACATATATGTTGTACGAATTTTTGGGCTCGTACTTCTCTTATATGTACGCATAAATGAACTATAAATTAATGATGTTAATAGTGGTAAAGTCCCTTAAAGTTCGTATTAAAAATCATTAATTGTTTCCATATTTGACTTATTATTGAAATATTTGAGAAAATTAAATTTTAATTAGTAATTCAAATACAAATTATTTGATTAAAAAAATAATGTAATAGTTATTATCCTACTAAATTTGTATTCGATAAATAATTTATTTTTTTGGCCCGTTTCCCACAACCCATCTATTTTTTCAAATATTAACTACAATTTAGGGATATTTGTAGGTTCATGTGATGGATAAAATTGCAACCACTATTTTATTTACAAATAGCTATGTTATTGGTGAGCTAATTTTTTTACGAAGAAAATAAATTTCGAACTTTAATCTTATTTTATTCCAATGAGTATTTGAATGATTGGTCAAAGCTAGCATCCATGAAATATTAAACAATTTCTCAAAAATAACTTGTTTCATTAGACAATAGAACCAAAGTTACGTCTAGCTATGCATAATCAACCGAGCTATAGGAATATCAGTATTACTAATTTTCCGTACGATCTTAAAGTTGTTAAATGTATAAGTTGCCATAACCACAATATTTTTGAAAAGAAGTATTGCATTTCGCAACAAATAACGGCCCTCTGGGGGAATATTTCTTAGGAAATTATAAAATAATAATAATTAATTTAAAAAAATTTATAGTAGATTCTACTGAGTTTTCCCCCAACTTTAATTGGTGATTATTATTTGGCTTCAATTGTAGAACACAATAACTAATTGTTTAAAATTGAAATAGCAATAGTGAATAATTAGATACTGATGAGCCCAAGGATAGCACTGGAGCTGAATCATGGAGTGAAGATTATGTAGATCCCATCCGGGTTCCAAGTGGTCCAATCACCCGAGCTAGAGCCAAGAAGATCAAGGAAGTACTTTTGGCAATGGTCCAAGAGATGATTAGCAAAGCTGAAGTATGGAGGAGCATTGAGAGGGACCGGGCCCAAGAATGAAAGACATTGCTTATTGAAATAGCAGCCCAAGAGATTAAAGGCCTAGCTAGAGGTGTTATGTTGCAAGCCCAAGGCAAAGAGAGTGCAAGAATCTAAAAACGTGTATTTGATAAATGGGCTGGGCTAGACTTTATTTACTTTATGTTTTAGCTTTGTTTGGGCCCAAAGTATGTGGAAAATTATTATTTTTCATTTTTGTTTATTTTCCTAAACCTAGTAGGGTTTGTTACTCCTTTATAAGGAGGGATTCGTGACTGTTAACAAGAAGTTTTTGTTTTGATAATAGATTGAGCGCGTTTTCACCTTTTGTGTTCTAAGAACATCTCGAACGGCCAGAATAAGGATTCTTGTCGTTATTCGACTTATCAATCAATTAATCCATTAATTGATTGTTTGTCTATGATTATACCAAGGTTCAACTTTCATTTGTAAGGTTGGGTTAAGGTTCCACCTCCATCTGCTTCGCTTGCTTCTAGGGTTCTTACGTATTCAACGTCAAGGGTCGAGTATTCATCATATTGGATAGAAATACGGTCGCAGTTCACATCAATTGGTACTAGAGCGAATTTTTCTATCAAGGTTTTATCTTTCGTTTGATTTTATGTTTTCTTTAATTCTTGCCTACCTGCTGCTGTTCATATCTTATTAAACTAGGGTTCTCATATTGGATTGTGAAAAAAAATAAAAAATAAAAATTTACATTATTTCAAATATGTTCTTGATTGCTAAGTATACTCGAATTGCACCTATTACGAATTTGTTTATTTTGTTTCATCTGTGGTTTAAAGTAGAATTCCTTAAATTGTGTTTCTGAACCTTAACTGCGAATCTGTCCATCACAAGCTGCTTGATATCGTAAATCAGTTCGTATTGCTTCTGCCTAGGGTAAGATTTTCGGCACAGTTAAGGTTAGCTTTTATTGCATATAAACCCTAGTTGCTAATACTTCGATTATTGGGGTTTTATCGAGATCGGTCATTGTTCGATTACCATATATAAACCCTAGTTGCTGAGCGTAAAATTGGAATTGCTGTTACATTAAAGTATTGATCCTGCTTTTAGATTCGATTTCAGTTGAGTTTCGAATTTTGCTTATTATTTTGATGAATTGTCGATATCTGGAAATTTCCACTACATCAGATTAAAGTAAAGTTTGAGAGACCCATAATAAAAAAAAACATTTGTTTTTTTTAAAATAGATGGTTTATTTAATTATAAAAATTGTTGGTTTTTTTTAATTAAATAAACCAACTATTTTATATAAATAAAAAAAAAACAGTTGATTTTATGAATTAAAAAAACAATTTTATTAGTAAATTTAAAAGGTGAAAAATTACCTCGAGACTGAATTTTCGCACTTTTTTCGATTTCCCCCCTCTTATTGCGTCTATAATTCATTGGGATTCCTATTTCTTGAATTCTTGGTGAAAACGTACTTTTCATAGCATACAATTGATCTGTTTGGGTTGTGATTGGTCTGTTCGGGAACCAAGGAGAAGGTTCTTGTTTTTCGATTTGTTTGAAAGTTCCAAAAGGTGAAAATTGAGAGGTATAACAGTACTTTTGAGAGCTAAACACGAGCGGTAAAATCAGAGTGATATTATTTTGAGTGAAACATGTAAGGGAGAGCAGTGAGGTAATTTTATTCCTTTATATTGTGCTAACCTCTGTTTTGCAAGAATATGTCTATCGATAATAATTTTGATCCTAAGCTATTCTAAGAAGTTATGATGAGCACCTTACAAAGGATTATGAGGGAGGAATTGGGTAGCTTTAGAGAGAAAGTGGATGAGATGAGTTATGAATTGAAGCAAATGCGGGTGAAAGTGGAAAGAATTGAGAGCACTCAAATTGAGCAATCTAGCAAATCACGTAGTGCTCAAAGGAGTGGAAGACCGCAGCCTAGAGAAAGGAGGGATGAGAATGATTTTTATAATTATTACCGGGAAGGCTTAGACGATGGGGATAGCGATGTCGATTCGATAATCGCTAACCAACATAATGGTAGATGGTTTGGTGGGGGATCTAATCGAGAGGATGACAACATGAATGGGATGAAAATGAAGATTCCATCATTTCAAGGGAAAAATGACCCCAAGGCCTATCTTGAATAGGTTAAGAAAGTCAAATTAGTATTTGCTTGCAATAATTACTCCGAGTCCAAGAAGGTGAAATTGGCGGCTATTGAATTTTTTGATTATGCACTTGTTTGCTGGGATCGCTTGATGACAAAGTGAAGGCGTAGTGATGAAGGGCCCGTTGAGACTTGGGATGAGATGACGCTACTGATGAAGAAGAGGTTTGTATTCGATCACTATTATTGGGAATTGTACAAAAATTGCAAGGGCTTACGCAGGGAAATCGTAGTGTTGATCAGTACTATAAGGAAATGGAAGTGGCTATGATTCAGGCCAAGGTTGATGAGAATAGAGAAGCTACCATGGCGCAGTTCTTGAGCGGGTTAAACTGAGAAATATCCAACGCGGTTGAATTGCATCCATATGTTGAGATTGAAGATATTATGCACGCGACAATTAAAATAGAGAGGCAGCTCAAGAGGAGGGGTAGTTTCAAGTCAAGCTAAAGTTCTTATTCTGCTCTATGGAAACAAAGTCTGTGAAAAAAGGATGACAAAACAATCACTCTGAAATCAAAAATCAATTGGAAATCAGAAGTTTATAGTGGAAGCCAAGCTAAGGCATCCCCTAACACCACTAATACTCCTACTACCTGAAACGAGGACGTTATTTGTTGAAAGTGTCAAGGGAGAGGTCACGTTTCCACTCAATGCCCGAACAAACAAGTAATGATGATTATGGATAATGGGGAATATGAGACGGAAGAAGAATGCACTGAAGCTATGCCACCTCTAGAGCATATCGAAGAAGAGGAGAGCGCTATCCAGGGCGACTTGTTAGTTGCAAGAAGAGCCCTTAACGTGCAAGCAAGATAGGACGAGGAGCAGCGCGAGAATATTTTTCAAACTAGGTGCTTAGTGCTAGGCAAGGTGTGTAGTTTGGTGATAGACGTAGGTAGTTACACTAATGTGGCTAGCACGACGATGGTGGATAAGTTAGCATTGCATACGACTAAGCACCCAAGGCCCTACAAATTGCAGTGGTTGAATGATAGCGGTGTAATTATGAGAGATATATGGTTTATAAGGGAAAATTATGTAATTTCCAAAACATGAGGGTATTTTAGTGTAATTATGAGAGATATAGGGTTGTAAGGGTAAATTATGTAATTTCCAAAATCTGAGGGTATTTTGGTGTAGTTATGAGAGTTATAGGGTTATAAGTGTAAATTATGTAATTTCCATAATCTGAGGGCTATTTTGGTGTAATTATGAGAGATATAGGGTTTACGGTGGTAATTTATGTAATTTCCAAAAATTTGAGGGTATTTTGGTGTAATTATGATATATATATATATAGGGTTTATAAGGGAAAATTATGTAATTTTCAAAAACCTGAGGGCATTTTGGTGTAAATATGAGAGATATTAGGGTTTATGAAGGTAAATTACGTAATTTCCAAAACTTGAGGGTATTTTGGTGTAATTATAAGAGTTATAGGGTTTACGGGGGTAAATTATGTAATTTCTAAAACCTGAGGGTAATTTTGGTGTAATTATGAGAGTTATAGGGTTTATGAGGGTAGATTATGTAAATTCCTAAAATCTAAGGGTACCACAAGTAAAGTATGTGTTATCTAAAAATCGGATATTATTATTAGGTAAACATATGTACTAATATAAGGATTGTTTAACATTCAGGAAACAAAAAATGGTAAAAAGATGAAACGTGCATAAATACACAAAAGGAAGGATCTCGAAAGAACGAAAACCTACCAAATGCCGACGATGGATCTCATGAGAGACTGGCTCCATGAGTAGCCATGGAACAGCTGGAAGGGCCCGAGTCACATCTCGATACACTACCACGCGGCCGCGGTCCACCTTATCATCCTCGTACCAATCGATATCAGCCCAGTCATCATGATGAGGGCTACAGCGTAGGACCCCTGGGCGTCCGTAAATGTGACCTCATCCTGGTCACCCTCCAATCAGCCCGGATGATCTACGTGTGCAAGATCCATGATATAAATAACAGGACGAGGGGTCGATAGAAACCTAAAGCGGTAGGGCTTCCGCGCTAGAGAGAAGAGAGGGCTAGAAAAAGAAAGAGAATGAGAGAATAAGGTGGGATGAGTTTAGACACGTTTGTCGCTCAACAAAGGGCCATTTTTTCACGCGGAAAATGGCTTGCCACCAAAGTGTCTCGTGACATTCTACCTATAACACCCCATTCTTCCGTTTTTTCGTAGTTGCATTCATTCGTTCGTAAATTTCACCTCGGGTGGTGAAATCGTGTATTGAGGAGCCTCATAGTGTTCTAGTATCCTATATTAGTCATATCAGTCTACCTACACTCGTGTGAGTGATCGTTTAGTGATTCGGGTGGTTTGAATCAATATCGGCTCTTAAATCATGAGTTTAGGCCTTATGCGATTTTTTGTTTTTAGCCAACTTTGGAGCAGCGTAACTTCTTCGTCTCTTATTTGATTTGGCTTCCATTTGTTCCTACTTCTAGGTTTCATATCATTCTACAACTTTTGTGTTTTTGCCGAAGTCCAATTCGTACTCCTCGATAGTCAAAATAGGGCCCGAAGTAGGCCCATTGCTAAATTCCTGTTCATTCGGTAGTGCTTCGGCGAATTTCTGGGAATGATCCGTCCATAATTTGGGAAAACTTCCTTCTATAAAATTGTAGATATTTGAAATACCTTTCCGTTGACATAAAGATCACTCTAATCGGAGTTTCGAACGAAAAATTATGGCCAAATTACGAACAGTAGTCCAGAGACGCAAAATTATAGCGCGGACCGATAAGGCAATTTTGTGGACCGGTCCAGCACTTAACCTGGGCGTGTTTTTGGTGTATAAACCATATTTTTGATCCCTCTTCTTCTCTTTTTTGAGATACACACAAGAGAGGAGTTAGAGAGAGATGAGAGCTCATTTTTAGGGAATGTTTGAGAGATCATTGGGCATCCATCATCCATACACAAAATCCCTACATAATTAACACCAAATCATCATCCTAACACCACTATTCATCATCTTCTTCGTCATTCCTTCCTCCATGGATGCTTGAGCTTGAGTAAGGGCTTTGCGATTCGGAGTTTACGCATCTTCAACCTTAAGATATGGCTACTCTAAGGTGGGAACACTAATACCAAACTTGTTTCTCAAATTATTATATGTTGATTTAGAGATTTTTACAACAAATGGGTATTTTCCAAAATCCCTAGGCTTGTTTGTATTCTCATGTGGGTTGGGTTAGTAATAGCTTTGATTGATGGTTGGTTTGGCTAGATTATGACGTTAGTTGTATAATTAAACAACCACATCCATATTTTTAACTTATATACTACATGATTCACTAAGAACCCATGTTATACTTACATGTTAAACCTAGGAATTTAGGGTTTTGTGTTTGGTATCTATAGGATGGTCGTTTGTGGATTATTGATGCTACAAATACATAGATATGCCCTTAGATGAGATGGTAGGACAATATTTATGGTATTTACACAATGAATCCACTTTTACACTATAACATTGGGTCTAATGCTTTGGATAGAACATAGTTAGCACCAAAGGTGAAAATACAAGCCTAGTACACCATAGAAATATTATGTCTTTGGTTTAGTGGGTTATAGTTTTTCATGGCTTTAAGTATAGAAAGTTAAGCTTGCCATAAACTTACCGGTTAAACTAGAATCACATTAGTTGATGTTTAGCTTAATATAGTGATTGGCGAATTATCATAAAACACTAATGGTCTTGGTTTTATACACTTGATGCATTAAATAATGTGAGAGGTTGATAGATGGACATGATGTATGAATAACCTTATAACGATAAGCCTTTAGAAACCATACGTGGTAACAATGCACATATAGATGAAACTATTAGCCGTACGGTAGAAGAACAATAAGACGACAAGACCTTGGATGAAAGGCCCAATAATGATGATAAAATGAATAGTGGGCCGTGATGGATTGTATTTATATATGTAATATGCCATATGTGTGATGATGATGATAATACTCATTGTGAATAGATGTGATATGTATTTGTTACCGCGATCACACATATGGGCTGGATTATTAGACCCAGCCTCGGGTTACTCCCGCGTGGCTCGAAGATGGGCCGCCTATTTTCCACCCTTGGGTGAAAATCCCTAAACCGTGCACAGGAAAAGAGCTAGGTAACTTCGCCTGGTGGTTGAAATCTCCACAAAAGGGAGAGCTCACTCTATGCATCTTGCTTTTCGGCTGACTAGGTGTCCCCGGGCTAAAAAGTTTCCTCGACAGCGGAGTAGGTCCCGCGTGCCACTACTATCCCATTTGGTGAGTTTCCCGAGAAGTAGTTGGACTACTAATGGACTTCAGCTTGCTAAGGTGCCTCCTGGTGTAGTTCTTTCAAAAGTGTTAATGTGGCTTGTATGAGGTGTTCTCCTCGTCAACTATTCGGAGTGTCATCCCTGGGAAAGTGTCCTGCATGGGTTATCTCCGAATGACTTGCTTAGAGAACCAAGTGCCTGAGCCACTCCTCACTTGGAAGAGACATGGACAAGAGCTTCGAACCCTTCGAGATCCGTTGTTATGGGCCTAAGCTACCGAGGGGTGAAACTAAGGCATTATGCAAGAGATATGATATGGATGATGTATTGTGATGTATGTTATTATCATTATTATTATTACTGTATCATATGTGTGTTGTTTATTATATAATGCCTCGGATGTGTTATGTAGGATGATTAATGAACTCGGACACTTATAGAGCAGAACATAATATACTTAGGAAAGTGACAGCCTTTTATAATGTACTAATGAATCAAGTAAAAGCTATAATGTCTATGGCCTTAGATAAAGAATACAAGCATAAGAACATGTGAGATTCATGAGGTTAGATGGCCTGATCATAATGAATATAAGGTACTAATAATCATGCGACAATTGCAGCTAACGGATAATTAATCGAGGAAAACTGTAGTACTATGGCTTAGAAGGACGATAAGAGCTAAATCCTATTAGTCAGCCAAGCATGAACCATCATAATGAACTAACTCCAAAAAGGATCAATGAATGCTGGCTCTTAAGATGTCGTCTCTCGCTATAAGTGTGAGGTAATGGGTGACTTTATTGTAAAAGACTTTAGAACCATTCTTTCATAAGCATGGAGAACCTTAGGAAGCGAGAGTGGGTACGAGGTGGCTTAGACTAGCGATCCTCTCGGGTTTTGGAGTTCACTAGAGGTTTATCTTATGGGGGTAGTTAGAGGAGAGATTGGGTAGTCGGGTCGTTAGCTTCCGCTGACTAGGATAGGAATCCTAGCAGGGTTCGGCATGCACTTGTGTATGAATTGTATTGCATTGCATGGTTTCAACTATTTCATCAAAGAAAGTATTTTATATATAAAGAAGCATGCGCCTGTGTTTGTAATGTGTATTTTCATATTCAAAACCATTATAGTTCCCACTGAGCTCGGTTTTGGCTCATCCTATTTTCTAACTAGTTTTGCAGGCATAGCTTTAGGGATTAGCGTGTGGGTTACGAGTTTAGAAGGCTTCTAATGTCCGTAGTCCACTTTTGGTCCTTTTTCAGAAAAGGACACTATTGTATGATATTTTGCTTTTTATATTCTGTAGAAAGACTTTTGTATAAGTACTTGATATCGGTTTTGGATGTGTAAACTAGATTCTTTGATATGTTGATAAAGTGGTTTTCAATATGTGGAGGGGTTTTGAAATATGAATGGTTGCCATTGTATTTGTATAAAATGGCTTGGTTTGACACACGTTGGTTTGTTAAGTAAATAAACTCCACGTGCCAAAATTTTGTAAAACAATATTTTTACTTGGATCATATTTTATTGAGAAAAAGTTTTTAAAAGTTGTGTTTTTATTATTTTAAACCCGTCGTCGCGCACGGCATCCGTGATTAACAGGGTCCCGGAGGTGAAAATCTCAGAACGAGATATGGGGCGCCACACTGCCCCTCGCCCTGATTTTTTTTTATCTTTGTCTCATTTTTTCTCCTACGGGAATACATCGGAAAATAGTTTTCTTAGCATTCATACAAAACCACACACTCAAGATGATTATTGAGAGCAAAAATTTCCAAGTCATTTCTCCAAGAGAAATAGCAAGAGTAAAGATCTATTAGCTAAGGAATAGAAAGAATTAAAGAGTAGAAAAGAGAAGAATCCCGCATGAGCGCCCAGAGCAAGCGAGAGAAACAAAAATGAAAAGAGTGACAGGGAGAGCCACGCCAAAAGTGACAACTAGGCCAAAACTAGTCCAGGGCTTCGTCTTGGGTGAGTAAGGCTCCTGATCATGCAAAAAACGAGACAAGAAGCTCATATCCAAAAATAGAAAAGACTAGGAAAAGCTTCCCCGATCAAGGGAGAAATAAGGACATCGAAAAACAGAAAATGATGTGGGCCCATAAAACACCTCAGAAAGGCCAAATGTCGAAAAAAGATTAGAGATTCTTTTAATCAAATTTTCTTTTCAGCATGAAGATGGAGAAGAAAATTGGGAAGAACCATGAATCATCATAAGAAATGCAAAGAGTATAGAAAACTGTTTATTCTGAAGAGCACCCCATTTAGGGAAAGGACAAAGCAAAATTTTTAAAAAAGGGTTCCCTGGAGGACTGGAATTTGGGTACGAATAAACTCCTGATTGAGTTCTCTTCACCTACAATGGATCCCTCCCCCTCTCTCACTCTAGCAGTCGAAGCAAAGCACAAACACAAACCCTCCGCGGAGGCAAATCAATCACGAAGTCCTCCCCAGAGGCAATGCTAAATATTTTTTTCAGGTTTTCAAGAAAAAGTCCTCCCGAAGAGGCAAGTGGAGCAAAAATTGTGACATCCCGTTTAATTATCTCTTGCAAATTACGATTCATATCATGTATAAGGCAGAATCGGGCTTCGGATAGCTAAATTGGGTTCTGTAAAGGTTGGCATGATTCTAAAACTTCCAATAAGTAATATTAATGTATTTAAGTGTGTTATAATGACTATAAGTCATTTTGGGTTGCTCAGACAAAAATCGGCTCGAAAATCATAAGTTTCGGTCCTACGCGATTAATGGTTTTTAGTCGACTTTGGATGTTCATATCTTCTTCATATGAACTCCAAAAGAGTCCCCATTTTCTTCTATATTTAGGTTTTGATCCACTCTACAACTTCCGTGTTTTGGCCGAGACCCAATTCCAACTCCTTGATGATGAAAAGTGTGACCGAAGTCGGTTTGGTGACCAAAAAGATGAAGGAAGCAAGTCCTAGGCCATGTAGTCGACTACATGGAAAAGGAAGTAGTCGACTACCTCATGTAGTTGAGTACATGGGTAGCAAGTAGTCGACTACTTCGAGCTGGGCGAGATTTTTATATCTCTTTCCTCCCTTTTCCTTCTCATTTTCACCCAACCAATTAGAGAGCTCTTAGAGAGAGATTGAGGGGTGATTTTGGGAGAAATCCCACGATCATCCAAGGAGCTTCCTTCCGCATCACACCCACGCCATCATCATCATCTTCATCATCATTTTCATCTTCTTCCTCATTTGGTTCACCATAGCTAGGGTTTTAAAGCTCAATTTGGGGGTTTCAGCGACAACGCTTCTCCGGCTCATTTCTTCTGCAATTCTTTGAGGGATTAACCCTCAATAGGTGGGAACAATAGTATTACAACATGTTTTCAAGTTATTATAACATATTTGTACCAAATCAAACAAAACTTAGGGTTTTTACCGAAATTGCATGCTCATGGGGGTTTGAGGTGTTTTCTTTCGATTCTTTGATTGATTTACATTGCGTATGACTTAATTATTATTTTGATACAAAAAGTCCCAAATTATAAATGGATTTTGAGGATGATTCGTATGTGATCCTCATTTACGGTTACGATAGCACATAACAAACTTTGATATGCATATATATGAAAGTATATATGGTATTAAATGTATAATTTGGGTATAGTTACTTGTGATGGTGATGTGATTGTTGTCCTTAAACTGTTACCTTCTAATTTATGAGAATTGCTAATTACTTGCCAGTCCGTAACTATGATGGGCAGATTCATAAGTTTATTCTGTATAAACCAAGTACATAAATCATATGGGAAAGTTTATATTAAACTTAGGGTGCGTTTGATTGCAAGCATGGGATTTGCATGTAAAGAAAATAAGTTCCAGGCAATTGAATTGCCTAGAATTGAGTTGCAGGGAAAATGTCAATTAAATGTGTTTGATTGCCTTAATTTTCTACCCGGAAAACATTGGTTGTATTATGGCATTTTTAATGTAGAAAAAATTATTGGTATTTTTTTTTACATAATTCTATAGTAATGATGGATCTTGTTTAATTGATCTTGATTAGTAGATTTTAAATATTAAATTTTTATTAAATTTTGAATTTTGTATTTTAAGTTATAGCATTTTTAATGTAGAAAATGGATAAAATTTTGTCTCGAAAAGTGTGCAATTGCCTGGGAAATAAAAACAAGCCCCCTCCTAAGAAAACATTTTCCTTCTTTTGGTGGAAAATATAGCAATGATTGCAAAAAGATGGAATTTGACTACTTAGAAAATATTGGTAATCAAACACACCAAAAGTGTCAACTTGGGTGGAAAATCTCCATTTTCCATGGAAAATTATGCCAATCAAACACACCCTTAAAGTTTATATATTATGTATTATACTTGGCTTGGAGCCTATGTGATGTAAACCTATGAAACTTCCCACACAAATGATATTTTTAACTAAGTCAATAGTTAATGGACTTGGCGAAGTAAGTTTAAGTACAACAACAACACTACCATTTGATCTACTGTATATATAAATGTATATACATATAATGTATATATATACACACATATACATATGAGACACATACATATATGTTGGTATATATATTCTTATGGTTTATAAATGTTTAACAAGATTCTCATATTTAGATGTGAATAAGATTTCTTATGCGTTGTTTGAGGACCTATGCATATATATTACATGGATTTGGGCGCCATAACATACCGTTTGGTTATTACCCGTAGCGTATAGCCTTGGTGGCTACGTAAGTTATGATTTGTCCTTGGGGGACATAGCCTGTGTGGCTACTAAAGATTATTATTCAGCCTTGGGGGCTAACCACTAGGTGGACTTGGTAAGGGGTCCCTGCCTTGGGGGCAGAAAAACCAGAGTTTGCCGGCTATCTCTATGCATAGTAGATCTAAAATCCTAGTTGGTTGATTATATTGATGACAGTTATTGAGACATGATCGTCCTTGGGGGACGAGGTACATGGTAATGATATGGTCGCCTCTATTTAAGATATTATCTCTGGATGATTTAATATAAATTTCACATATGTCGCTTTACGAGGATTTATGTGTATCTTAGAGATACCTATTTTACAATCTATTACTAGTATTCTTAATGACTTACATTCTATCCTATTTTCTTGTGATTTGGGACGGGGATAGCATTAGCATGCATGTTACAAAATGGTTTTCATGGCATTAACATATTAAGGTATATATATATATATATATATATGTGTGTGTGTTTATATACATATGCATGTTCATTAAAGTACAAAGTGTTATACATATTGACACGCACTATGTAAACCAAACTATTTTCTTATATAGAAACCTTATAGTTCCCACTTGAGCCCGTTTGGCTCACTCCCATTTTCCAAACCAGGTTTTGTAGGTATTCCCTGGGGATGGTGCGCTTACGAAGTCTAGATAGCTCTGAAGGTTGGAATACCAAAGTCGTTTGGGAAATGACTTGTGTCTTATTCTTTAAAGTATTCATATTGTATTGTACTGTATTCTTAAGCCATATATGTAAACTTTTATGAGATTGAGACCTCATTGGAGGAATTGCCTTGTGTTGGGTTGGTGATTTCTATTTGATAAACATTTTACAGATGTGGAGTTAATGTTTTAGTTAAATTTATGTTTTATATCGCAGGTGCTGGTTTTATTAAAAATAATACAAACTCCACATGCCAAAATTTTCCAGAATATATGGCTTGATCCGTAATTTCCATTTATATAAGTTATAAATTTTATACCTTAACACCCGTCGTTGCTTCTGAGACCGTGATTAACCGAGTCCTGGAGGTTAAATCCTCTAAATGGGATTTTGGGGCATCACAAAAATGTCCTCCCAGAGAGGCACGTGGAGCAAAAAAGTCATCCTAGAGAAAAAAAGTCCTCCCAGAGAGGCAGGTGGAGCAAACAAGTCCTCCCAGAGAGGCATGTGGAGCAAAAAGTCCTCCCAGAGAGGCAAGTGGAGCAAAAAAGTTCTCCCAAAGAGACAACTGGAGCAAACAAGTCCTCCCATAGAGGTACGTGGAGCAAAACAAAGACCTCCTGAGAGATAGTCAAGTAAGAGAAGCCATCTCCAGGAGGCAAACACCAGCACAAGTCCTCTCCGGAGGCACTCACAAACACCTCTGCATATATAAACTTTCTTAGAGTTCTTACGGGAGTCATGGATCATAGTCTCTTCTAGTCACCTTAATTCCTTGTAGGCAAGGAGCTTGAGTCGAGAGGGTCTGTAGACACCCCAATCCGTGACCCCCGCAAGAACCTTAAGAACCTTCAATGGCACCTTGTTGTGAGTCTAGAACTCACCCAAAAGTACTAGAAACTGCTCTGGGAAGTTTGTAGCCCAACAAACTTATTCCCAGAAGGATTTGTCATACGGCAAATCCATTTCTTAGGTGATTTGTCCCACGACAAACCAGATTGTCGCACGACAAACCTTCAGATGTCGCACGAAAAACCCCTCTGACCCAGACCATCTACTCCCTGACACATCAGTCTGTCAGGGACATCACTTCAGCCGTTTGTCTGGCGACATTGTTCTAAATGTCACGCGATACTTGCCCTTTTTGTAGAAATGTTGCGCAACAATCTCCCCTGAGTAGTATAAATAGGCCAACACCCCCAAGGGTTTAAAGACAACAACTTGAATCTGAAAAATATGAGGGTTATTATCTCTAAAAAATATGATCTTCTAAGAGTTCAGCTTATCATGTCTTCAAGGAATCTCCGAGTTTTCAATACTCGACGTCTTGAATCTCAAAGTTGAATTCTCGACTGTATCTGGAGAAGAAAAATCTATATTCACCGGATCATCTTCGGTCATATTATATTTTCTCTCTTATCTTATTTATATCGCCGGAAAGGTAATTAAAAAATATTCTAGTAATTAATTAAGATATCTGCTTATTGGTTTTACTATATTTTATAGACTTGTTTAAATTCTTATTTAAAGTTTACTATATATACGTACTTGTTATTTTCGGAAGTACTATATGTTAGAGTGATATACTAAAAGCCATAATTTTGTTGTTGGTTTGGATATGTTATAAACTTGGTTTTGCTATTTTAATGAGAATCTTTATGGGCAATGGTTGCATTATATTATTTATTTAAATATTGTGCATGTGTGTGTCTTTTATTCCATATAGTAGATGATTTGGTGTGTAGAGTATAACTTACACACAAAAGATCATATCATCGGTTCTTGTGGAATATAAGTTTAACGGTTCACAGTCTTAGATGGAATTGGACACCCATCGGTAGGATTGTAGCATAAGTTTTAGTAGTTTATCTTAATTACATGAAACGATATAGTTTTAACTCGTTGTGCTAGTACACTTAGTGTGTATTGAATATGACCAGTTTGGGTTAATTGTTTTTATACTGACTATATAAAATAATTTAAAATCCCATGGTTATTATGATTACTTATGCTCTTGATCTTGAAATAATTAATAGACATATATATGTAGTGTTTGTTGTTTTGACTCATTAAGAGTGAGATTAATTTATGGATCAATAATCTTCGTGAATTGGATGACGACACTATATGTATGATGAATATTAATTATTGACGGAATCAACGTCTCGGTATAGGGATTTATGATAGCCACTTGAGAAGCTTATAAGTTTTAATCATGTTAAACCCTGCAGGTGGATTAAGTTAATCCGACATGTCAAATAAGTTAAGTGGTAGGCTCAATGATTAAGAAGTCATTTAAATATAATTGTCAGTAATTTAATTTAAATTACGATTATCTGTAATCTTAACGTGGGGAGAATAATAACTATTTAATAACAAGGAGTTCAAAATTAAATTTTGAGATAAGGACGGGAGTGCAATTATAATTCTTTAGTGGCGTGAGTTATAATTTATGGAAGGAACTAATTCATAGTGGAATTATGATTCCAACTTTTCATAGGAAGCCCAAACACTTATTTTTCCTTAAGGTCCCTATCGTAGCCTTATATATATACCGGCCTTGTCTCTTCTTATCGTAACAATAATTCTCATGAGTTAGGGTTTGTTGTATTGAGAGAGGAGAAAATCTTGGTGATACCGTAGCCCACACTCGGTGCAAGATTTGATGGCGGAAAGAATACGATAGAAGATCTTTAGGTTTTCGGTACTGTAGTCGTAAATCAATCGTAACTTTTGATCGCATCGTTGGATAGGGCTGATTTTTGGATAAGTAGTTCGGAACGCAAAGTTACAAATAAGGCGTGAAAAATCAGGATGATCAGAGGTCATTTCAGTGGCAAAAACAATCAATTTTCGCAATCCAGCAAAAATTAAAAAATCTGATCAAATCGCAATCTGATGCTTTCAAACCCTAG
The DNA here is from genome assembly GCA_021464415.1 of Lonicera japonica. NCBI lineage: Eukaryota > Viridiplantae > Streptophyta > Magnoliopsida > Dipsacales > Caprifoliaceae > Lonicera > Lonicera japonica. Next base: position 12,535,182 of record CM038468.1, on the reverse strand, counting down.
TCTCCTAATGTGGATCCTCTACATGATCCACAAAGGTGAAATCTTTTTATTCTTATAGGGTTTTAACAAATTTTTTTTGTTCAATTTACATGCAATATCAAACGATCCTATTTTTATGTCTCCATCACTATAAGTGAGTAGGGAGTTGGCTTGCTTGGGCCAACATAAACCGAAAGCATTTACTTCCATTATCCCTTACATTAAGTTTTTTTTGTAACTTGTTATATTTGTTGTTATGTCCGCTTTCTAGCTGGGTAAACTTATTGTCATGTTATTGTTAGTTTATCGTTTTCAAACAAAACTTCTTTTCGAAACCCTGATAAAACTATTTTCAAAAATCAAAAGAAGTTAAACTTTATCGTCAAAATTAAAACTATTTTCAAAAACCTGGACGGATCAAAGTTTACTTAGGAATTAAGATCGGGTATATTTTGTCTTCCACATAGACTGCAATATATCTAGTACACTCTCCTCAAAGAGTCCAATTCGATATCAAATTAATTCCGACAAAGATCCGATCTTTTCTAAATTGACTAAACTAGATAATTAATATTATTATCTGAGGAAATAATAATGAATCACTCTTTTTTCAAAAATAGATTAACTTTTGTCATTTGTAATCAAACTTCAACAAAACCAAAACATCGGATTACGGAATACAAAGTTTTCATCCATTTCCCCGTTTTTCCCAAAAAATATGATTTCATGAGTTATTTCCAAAAAAACAGTAAAATATCAGTAAAGGCATCCAAGTTTTCCAACATAGAATAAACAGATAAAGCCACTAGATACTGAAAAGGAGGAATGGGTGCCTAACACCTTCCCAAACCGTAACATAGTTCCCGAACCTTATAAGAATCCAAGTTTCATAGATCAAACATGTTGGGATAAGGCTTGCTTTGGCCTTTACCCCTACGCGGACTTTTTGTACGTTTTCTTGTAAAATGTGCTAGCAACTCTGAATGAACCCATTTGTGTTTATAAATAGATAATAGAACTTATATCTATAGATTGAAGTGAATGAAATGACATAATCCGTTCTGATGTTTTAGACACCCAAAACACGGGAATGAGACCCGGGGGTCGTATTTGCGGATTCTCACAGTCTCTAGTCAAGAACTATAACTCATGCTTGTGTATATTCAAACCAAACCAAACATGTGTGTGTATATTCAATCTCATGCTTTGACTATCAGATAAGTGACTGTACTAAACCAAACAAACATAGGTAATCTAACTTTACTAAACCACAAGATATGCAACCAAACAAGAAATAAGGCATACTTACATATATATATACATAATCAAAGAGTACCAACATGGGCATGAAAGAGTACTGAATAATAAAGTTCAAATTGCTTAAATACACAAATAAATTCAGATTCATATATTGCCCTAAATTCATGCCCAAAAAATTCAGTGTGTGTGTGTGTGTCTGTATATTAGAATTGTAAATTATCAAGCCACAAGATATGCAACCATGTACAAGCATAAACAACACTGGTACATTATCTTTTTTCTTTTAAATCAATACATACAAAAGTAAAGTGTAAATATATAAATAAAGTAAGCGTAACTAAATAATAGCAAAATGTAAAGTGTAAAAGTTTTTACCGTTCCCTCGGGGTAAGTGGCCGAATAGGCGTCCATATACGCCTCCAAGTGAGGGGCCACTTTGCCATCAATCCTTTGCATCTTTGCTAAGTGAGCGAACGAAACCTTCCCAGCAGTGTGGTCCTTCTTCTTCTTCTCGGATTTCTGGGCCACATACATTTTCGCCCCCTTTTCCTGCAAGATACATGTACATTTATATTATAAGACATACTTTGTCAACATTTTTTTTATCATATTATGCAACTTAATCAATGATTCGGATTTGTTTATGATTAATAAAAACAATTTCAACCCTTAAATATATTTTTAGGATGTCAAATCATTAAACATCAAATCAATTCTACATTTATACACAAATTTATTAATTTTCTCAACTCTCTTTTATTTCCCAGGGGTATAGGAGATTTGAAATTCAAATTTGAAATTATTTTATTTTATTTATTATTTTTTCAAAAGTACACTCTATCTCTTGTTATTATTTGCCAAAAATATTGTTCTCTAAGAAAATACCCGATTGGATTGAGATTTGAAGTGGGCGCAGAGGGACTCCCACTGTGTAGGACAGTGGGTGAACTCGAACGAAATGGGACCGTCCTTGTATTTATCCCACTCTTTCTTGCAGTCGTGCTCCCATTCTCGAAAACGCCCGGCAGCCTTCGTTTCGATCCAATCAATGAGGTTATCATCTTTGGGATTGATTATATAGCTCTCGTACAAAACAAAATAGCAGAAACATTAGTCTAAATCAAAAACAATAAGTAAGAAAAAAAAGTTGACAAGAATGTCTGTAAAGTAAAGTGCACTTACCGATAAGTAATTGAACACTATCATCCTCGACTCCACAGGCATTTTGCTGTATTTAAGGTGCGTCATCGGGATTCGGTCCCTCACACATGATCCTATGTCTAACACCACCCTCCCCTTAAGGTGTTGATCAGGAATCCCCCAGACTATATGTGATCTCGCCTAGTCCTCCATTATATTCAATCGAGGAGAATTGTGAATTACTAAATCGAGGCTTGATTATGCTTATGTGCAAGGATTGGGTGTGGAGATACAAGTGTCTAAGCATTTAATTAATCATACTAGAGGATGTAAGAAGCTTAAATGATGATCATGCATTCCATGGGGTTCCTAAAGATTGGGCATGGAAGTTCAAGAGGTTAGAACGACAAAAGAGGCCCATTAGAATAATCTAGAAGATATTAATTTAAGTTGTTTTTAAATTAATAGAGCTTCTTGAGTCTCATTATTCAATTGGGAATTAGAATTAGTAGTTTCTTTTTTGAATAAGTTTCCTTGTTATTTTATTTATTAATTTCCTTATTGTAATAGGAATATTCTAGGTGCTATTACTTTCTTTCCTTTTTCAAGTAGGAATTAGTTTCCTTTTTGAATTAGGTTTCCAAGGCTTGTTTACTCTTATTTAAAGGAGGCACAATTCTTGCATTCAAGGGTTGGGTTTAGGTTCCGTGTTCCATCTTTTCGACGAAATTCCAAGGTTCTTGCACTTTAATAACTCAAGGGTTGAGGATCCATTAGCCTGGTTAGGAAAGACGATCCGGGATCGCGTCAAGACCCATAGGTCGTAGCTTAACTTGTTGAATTGTTTGAAAAACAGAGAGAGAGGCGGGAGCGATGTAGAGGTGGCTAATCTTTGGAACGGGATGAATAACTATATTAGATTAACGAAAGTGCTGTGCTTGGATAAGGTAATTGAAGATGTGAACAAATATTGTAACACTCCCGCCTTAATCTATAGGATAACACCTGTAATTAAGACCTAAAGTGTTACTAACCCGTCTTAGTAGGACTAAGACATGTATGTAAAGGATAAAATTCAACAACAATATCTATATATATATATCAGGAAATAACAAGCATGAGGTACAAAAATGATACCATAACTTATAAACATGCATCATGGATATACATGGCCAAAGCATATGAACAACAAAAATATAGATAATCTTCGGGCCAACTGTGGCTTCCCGGACAAATATCTCCATTACAAAAGAGAACTATAGTATCAGAGGCTTCTACTTCGTCCCCGAACCCATCGTCTCTTTGTCCCCTTGGGACTCGTGAATAACTGTAATATTTTAAAGACATGGGGTGAGCTATACGCTCAGTAGGGGTAAGTAATAACGAAAGCATCACGTGTAAAACACAAGTCAATTTAAAACCGTATGTTCATTAAGAAATGCATGCATATGCCAATGCAGGTTACCTCCATTGTGCCAACCATAGAACCACGCAGCTAGAATATATCAATGTTAAACCAGAGTGTAATCTGGGCCCGACCGTTCGAGAATAGAACCCGATAATAACCATAAGTTGGCCCAATGGCCTCATAGAATATCTGATCCAACGGCCTCAGAAAATATCACGAAACCATAACCGAGTTGGACCACAAGTCCACCAATAGTATCATAGCAACAGAATCATCAGTGCCTTACAGTTATCTAGATTTTTAGGCTACTCATCGCTGGCTTTAGACAGCCGACGCGTTGCTGCCCTCCAGAGGTTTAGGGATTTTCAACCCAAGGGCACCAGGCCCTACTTATTTTCCAATCCAATAGGCACAAATCAATACAAAATCCCTTCACCATCCAAAGGTCACAGTAGAATCATAGCAGGATGCATAACATGATCATATCATAATCATAACCATACAATAACCATAACTAGCTTCCATCATCATAGAGAGGAGATATATGCCCAATGTGACGGGCCATACGAATGATATACATATGCCAAAAGTCTCCATGCAATTGGTTGACACAATAATGATATGTATGATATGCAAATCATGCTATTTCATGAACACCAAGAAATTTATGCCATATCCACTCCCATATATCTCATACCATATCCCTTGGTGTGTATAGCCCGTCAACAAACCAATTTTGTCCGCAAACAACATTTACACAACCAAGGGATACCACATATAATTCAAATATCCCTTCATAGCAAGTGTATATAGCATATCTTGCCTCAAATCATGCAATCACAGCTTTATAAATCATAAGAACAATATGAACACTTTTATATTCAAGTTTCTCAAACACATAATAATTAAAAACAACGATTCTTGAATAATAAAAGCATATTATCAAGTTTTGAAAGACAGAGAACCCCTACCATGTGTTTATTAGCCAAAAGGAAGAAAGTAGAGCGAGGATCCTAGCCCCTTCCAAAGAAATCCCAAGGAAGAAGACAATGAATAATAAGCTAGAAGAGGATTTTGATGATTTGAAGCGTAAATCTTCGATAGGAAGCAAAAACAAGCAGATATCGCTTAGGAACTTCTCTCTTTCTCTCTCTAGAGGCTTATAAAAGTGTTTGGGTCGAAATAGATGGAAAAATAAACAAAAAGCACTTAAAAACGAGCTAAATCGGTGCAGTGTTCCGTATGGCGGACTGGTATGCCAAAAAAGAGTACCGGTCCGCAGTGCAAATTTTCCCAAATTTTTATACTCCAGACCAGTATGCCAAAACCCGTATACCGGTCTGCAGCCAAAATCTTCCTCAAAATTCATATGCCGGACCAGTATGCAAAATTCCCCACACCGGTCCGCAGGCAAAATTCCTGCCCTGCTACCCTATTTTTATTTTTGTCACTACTTCTCTCTCGAAATTCCGATTGAGATGATTTTTATGTACACGAAAAGGTAATTTAGAGACCTACAATTAACGGATGGAGCGTTTCTCCATATTATAGAAAAAAAAAATTTTAGAAGTACGAATTCCACACAATATTAACCCAACATGGCATAATTAACATTAAAATAAACACAAAGTGTTACAAATATTACAACGGAAGGTGGCACGTTAAAATCATAAAGTTCATGAAGTATTATGTGTTTGGATCATGGCAGTTCCTCACATTGCTGGCGGCTATTTTTCTCTTGGGATTGACAACTTTGCAAGCTTTTTGCTTTGTTTATAGGTGTTCTCGTTTATTTTATGATATCTAGGACCTTTGGTGAATGTTAACTGCATGTGTTTATTTTTTTGTACCATTTATAAGCCTTTATTTGTGTTGTCTCATGCTTTTTCGTCCATGGACTAATTGATTTTTCAATTGAAGGAAGTAGTTTAGTGTTTGTGTGTGGTTAGTGATGGCCTTATCGGTGTGTCAGTTGGGCAACTGCACAGGGCACAATAATAAAATAGGGTCTTATATTTAGAGAGTATGTAGTAGTTGTTTAATAATAAAAGGGCCCAAAGAACATAATTGAGGCTTAGATTAGTTTGTGATTTATTTATTTATTTTATTTTACATTAATCAGGTTCGAGCCCTCTTCATTTCATCCATTATTCCCATTTTATATTTTCAATTTCTTATTCTCTTGTTTTCTTTTTAAAGTTATCTTTAAAATATAACTAGATCACATGCACACGCGATGTGTGTACCACCCAAATATATTTAGTTTAAACCAAAATATAAAAACAAAGATGTTAAGTGGTCTAGTGGATAAGCATAAGATTACTTTGTTAAAGGTTCAATGTTTCAACCCTCTTGCAAGCATATTTTTTAATGAAAGAAGAGATCACAGAGGTAAAATAGTCTATGCACAAATTTGGCACGGGTTTATAGCAGTTGAAATTGGTTATGACTTTATATAATACTATAGATTATATTTTCTCTTCTCTAGCCTTTTCCACTTCATCGTTTTTCCCATTTTTTATTTTCTACTTCTTTCTATTTTGTTTTAATTTTGTTGATAATAGTTAACTTTAAAAAAAATATTGAGGGAGCCCAAAAATAATAACTATGATTTGGGTTAATTTGATCAATTTGATTTGGAAGCCCAAACAAGTCCAAATTGTAAGATGAATAGGGGACCTATACTAAGAGGAGGAGAATGGGCTTGTAGCCAAGAAGATGCATATGCCGAGTAGAGATTGTAATGTTAAGATGGTCCTATTGGTATAATCATACTGCCGTGATAGGTGTATTGATGACAGTCGTTGTCGAAATGGTCGTGCTTAAGTAAAGAATGGATAAGGATAGAACCACGATAATTTGTACTATTCTAGGACACTTGTAAAGTATTAGAGTAGTGCATGTAACACCCCGTTCTTTTATGTTCAAGTTGGTCATTCTCTTAAGCCCGGTTAAGGATTAATCTTTGGTTAGGAGTTAACTTTTGGTTTCGAACCCTCCTTAGTTGATTCAAAACTTCTAGCATGTCATATTAGGTTTATTAAGTTTGCGAGAACAATCGTTTCATAATTCGAATGTCCGAATTGAAGTTAAGATGTCAATCACCTGTTTTCACTTTCTGCGATTTCTTAATTTTAGCTAACTTTGGAGTTCTATAACTTCTTTGTCTCTTATCCGATTTAGTCTCCATTTACACCTATGTCTAGGTTTCATACCATTCTACAACTTTTGTATTTTGATCGAAAGCCATTTCACACTCCTCGTTGGTCAAAGCAGCGATCGAAGTAGGTCGGTTAGCGAAATTTGTTCATTCAGTAGCACTTTGGCAGAGAGTTGTCTTTGGCAAATTTCTGGGAATTAACCATTTAGAATTTGGGGAAACTTCCTCTAGAAAGTTGTAGATCTTTGAATTAGCTTTCTGTGGACATAAAGATCACCCTAATCCCCGTTTCGAGCAAGAAGTTATGGCCAAAATACCAACAGTAGTCTGTGCCGTGGGATGCAAATTTTGGACAGAATGTTTTTGGGATCGATCCCAGACCCTTGTGTGTCGAATTTTAACCAATTTTAACCCCGTTTTCTCACTATTTCTCACCACCAAGCACTCATTTCGACCCACACACCCGAAGAACACATCAAAAGAGAGAAAGATAGATTCTTACCCATATTTCATCCCCGAAACAAAGCTCCAACATCATCATCTTCATCTCCATCATCCTCTCTTCCTCTATTGTTGAAGCTTCAAGCGCGAATTTGGGGATTTCTCAATCTAGCGGCTTCTGACTCGATTCAACTTTTCCAACTTAAAAGGTTTAGCTTCAAAAAGGTGGGAATCTAGTACCAAAAACTATTTTACATCTTATTAATTATTGATTATGAATCTACTACATGGTTATGTGAAAACCTAACATGTTTAAATGGGTTTTGGGGTTTATGATGAGATTGTGCATTGAAATTGAAATTGATGATTGGTATAGACTAAATATACTTTAGAATACATGTTTCAACTAGCAATGGTGATTCTTGGACATGTTTACATCAAAACCCTCTTGGACCTCATTTTCTTGTCATTAACCTTTAATGTTTAACTTATAAACTGTTAGAGTGATATACTAAAAGCCATGATTTTATTATTATTGGTTTTGATTTGTTATATAGACTCGGTTTTGCTATTTTAATGAGAATCTTTATGGGCAATGGTTGCATGATATTATTTATTTAAATATTGTGCATGTGTGTGTCTTTTATTCCATATAGTAGATGATTTGGTGTGTAGAGTATAGCTTACACACAGAGGATCATATCATTGGTTCTTGTGGAATATAAGTTTATTGGTTCACGGTCTTAGATGGAATTGGACAACCATCGGTAGGATTGTAGCACAAGTTTTAGTAGTTTATCTTGACTACAGGAAACGGTACAGTTTTAACTCGTTGTGCTAGTACACTTTATGTGTATTGAACAGGACCAGTTTGTATTAATTGTTTTTATACTGACTATATAAAACAATTTAAAATCCCATGGTTATTATGATTACTTATGCTCTTAATCTTGAAATAATTAATAAACATATATATGTAGTGTTTGTTGTTTTGACTCATTAAAAGTGAGATTCATTTATGGATCAATAATCTTCGTGAATTGGATGGTGACACTATATGTATGATGAATATTAATTATTGACGGAATACGCGTCCCGGTATAGGGATTGATGATAACCCCTTGAGAAGCTTATAAGTTTTGATCATGTCAAACCCTGCAGGTGGATTATGTTAATCTGACATGTCAAATAAGTTAAGTGGTAGGCTCAAGGATTAAGAAGTCATTTAAATATAATTGTCAGTAATTTAATTTAAATGACGGTTATCTGTAATCTTAACGTGGGGAGAATAATAAGTATTTAATAATAAGGAGCTCGAAATATAATTTTGAGATAAGGACGGGAGTGCAATTATAATTCTTTAGTGGTGTGAATTATAATTTATGGAAGGAATCAATTCTTAATCGAATTAGGATTCCAGTTTTCCATAGTAAGCCCAAACACTTATTTCTCCTTAGGGTCCCTATCGTAGCCTTATATACATGCCAACCTTGCCTCTTCTCTCGACACAATATAATTCTCACGAACTAGGGTTTGTGCCGGAGAGAGTAGAGAAGGAGATCTTGGTGATACCGCAGCCCACACTCGGTACAGGATTGCACGGCGAAAGGAATACGATAGAAGATCTTGAGGTTCTATCGAGCCCGTGTTCTCGATTCGTCTCCATCAATTCCTGTTCGTGCTGAGACGAGATCAAACCAGAGAGATCTCGAAGGTAAAATCCGATTCCGCACTAGGGTTTTACATAAAAAAAATTTGTTTGGTCTATACGCAATATTAAACGATTCTGGAACTAAGTTTCCATCATAAACTAACTTAGAGGTCCAAGTGCTGAGATTTCCATATGAATTACCCATTGATTGATTTACTACGCACAACGAAATTACTTATACGAGACTTTCCCCTTTTGATTCTATTATGATTTCATCACATGTTAGACAAAAACATAGCTTTCTACGTGATTTTCTTGAGTCATGCATGGATAAGGTGGCTAATCTTTGGAACGGGATGAATAAGTGAATTAGATTAACAAAAGTGATGTGCTTGGATAAGGTGATTGAAGATGTGAACAAATATTATAACGCAAGGTGGCACGTTAAACTTTAAAAGTTCATGAAATATTATGTGTTTGGATCATGGCAGTTCCTCACATTGTTGGCTGTTATTTTTCTTTTGGGTTGACAACTTTGCAAGCTTTTTGCTCTATTTATAGGCATTCTCGTTTATTTTATGATATCAAGGACCTTCAGTGAATATTATAATTGCATGTGTTTGTTTTTTGTACCATATATAAGCCTTTATTTGTGTTCTCTCATGCTTCTTCGTCCATGGACTAATTGATTTTTCAATTGAAGGAATTAGTTTAGTGTTTGTGTGTGGTTAGTGATCGCTTTATCTGTGTGCTAGTTGGGCAACTGCACAGGGCACAATAATAAAATAAGGCCCAATTATATTATATTTAAGGGTCTTATATTTAGAGAGTATGGGAATGGGCTTGTGTGTGGTTAGTTTAATAATAAAAGGGCCCAAAGAACATAATTAAGGCTTAGATTAGTTTGTGATATTTTTTTCATTAATCAGGTTCGAGCCCTCCTCATTTCATCCATTATTCCCATTTTATATTTTCAACTTCTTTTTCTCTTGTTTTCTTTTTTAAAGTTATCTTTAAAATATAACTAGATCACATGCACACGCGATGCGTGTGCCACCCAGATATATTAATTTTAAACCAAAATATAAAACAAAGATGTTAAGTGATCTAGTGGATAAGCAGAAGATTGCTTTGTTAAAGGTTCAATGTTTCAACCCTCTTACAAGCATATTTTTTAATGAAAAAAAGACCGCAAGGGTAAAATAGTCAATGCACAAAGTTGACATAGGTTTATAGCAATTGAAATTTGTCCTAACTTTATATAATAGTATAGATTATATTTTCTCTTCTCTAGCCTTTTCCAATTTATCCTTTTCCCCATTTTATATTTTCTACTTCTTTCTCTTTTGTTTTAATTTTTTTAATAAAAGTTGTGTTTAAAAAAATATTGAGGGAGCCCAAAAATAATAACTATGATTTGGCCTAGTTTGATCAATTTGATTTGGAAGCCCAGATAAGTCCAAATTGTAAGACGAATATGGAACCTACACTAAGAGTAGGGGAATGGGCCTGGGCTTGCAACCAAGCAGATGCATATGCCGAGTAGAGATTGTAATGTCGAGATGGTCCTGCTGATATAATCATATTTTTACGATAGGTGTATTGACATCAGTCGTTGTTGAAATGGTTGTGCTTAAGTGGAGAATGGATAAAGATAAAACCAATATAATTTGTAAGAATTGGAGCATTAGAGAGAGAGAGATGGTAGATTGTATTATTCTATTTGTTAATTGCCATTGAGCTATATAAACACACATAACCATAAAGAAGGACGTACTTCCAGAATAGTATAAGCGTTACCGGAGGAACCTACTTTACAACCAAAATCCTTATATTTTTTACATTTTCTAATCACTGTTCCATTGAGATTGCTCTGAACTTACCTTGTGGGGAGGCCTAAATTTTTTGGGACTCGCTGACTGGCACTGCTCTTGGGAAGCCAAAGTTCTTTCCCAACTTTAACAATTTTATGACACCCAATTTCATATCAAACAGTTTACCTGCCATTTTTCCCAAAAAATCAACCACCTTATTCCAAACAAGAAGAACAATGGATGGTGCCCAGACATCCCAATCATAAGAGCAACAAGGTGGTGACGGCATTTTACCAGTCCTACCAAGGGTTTAGGGTTTAGTTTTTTTTTTTTTTGGATAAATCCTCTTCGCCCAAGTTTTGGCATTAAAGTAATAGCATAAAAACCAAAAAAGATACAAAAGGAAGGGAAAACAAAAGTCCTTCCTCAATGACCCAAAAAAACATAATGAAAATAAAATACAATAATGAGAATGAAATTACAAAATGGACTAAAAAGCTTGGTACTAAAGTCCACTTGGCAAATTCAAATGAAAGCAAAAAAGGCCATAACAGGTGGCTAACTAAAGTAGGGAAAAAGGCCAAAGAAAACTACCATCACAAATGCAAAAGAATTCTGCAGAAACTGTGAACAGTATGTTGAGATAATGTTAATTATTTTCTTATTTAATTTTTCTTATTGTAATTCAATTGTTCTAAAAATATAATCTATAGTAGATAGGTTGTAAATTGTGTTGATATAGAATTAGATTCAAGAATGCCGCATGGACTTTCATAAGCTATCTTTAAATGATGTGGAACTCTCTCAAATGACATGGCATCCTATATAGCCATAAGTTGAATTTTCTAAAGCTTCACCTCAACACATTTCAAAGATTCAAGAAAATTCAAGAGAAGATTATGTGTGTTAATGATTAGGAGTTTTATGTTAAAGTTTTGGATATTTGATCATTTAGAAAAATGCTCAAATCATTTTCTAAGTCATTTTAAAAATTACATCTAAATATGTTTTTGAATAATATTTAATCAAATAAACTTTTATCCAAAAGATCATCTAAATATCCATTATAACTTTTGCACCTCCTAAAATTAGGTTTATAGCAATTTTTGTGAGTTGGTATGAGTTATTAATGAGATTTAAAGGTTTAGTGTGCTATAGGCTTAAAGGCTATAAACAACTATCAGTACATGCGCAACAATAGCAAACAACAGCATGATGTTTTGTACAATAGCATGTTGTTCTACCCCGCCAGATTGGGTTAAGTGTTTTTCCTCCCAAAATGTTCCAAAACGGTTATATTTTATCTCAAACGGCTATAACCTATTTTTGGGGTATTTATACCCTTGAAAAATACTTTTAAATCATCTCATTCATTTAGAAATCAATTTTAAAATTCATCTTGATCTTAGGCTTCATTTTTATTGATTTCAAAGAGCAAACTTGTCTATTTGATTTGAGCAATCTAATTTATAATCCTTTGATCAAATCTCTCTAACTCTATAAATGAGCTTCATCATTGTATCTTTCCAAAACACTTTGACAGAGTTACTAAATATCATTATTGTGTCACCAAACAATCTTAGCATTCATTTGAGAGGTTTTCTCATTCTTTGTGCAAGAGTGCTCTTGTGAGAAATGTAGTGACAAGACTTACACTTTTTATAGAGGTTTGATTTTCACCTATTAAAAAATTGTTTAGTGAAAGTTCTGGGGTGGACTACTCGGATGCGGACGTATAGTCTAAATAACCTATGAGAATCCGCAAATAAGACCCCCGGGTCCCAACCTCAAGTTTGGGGGTCTAAAACATCAAAAGAAATTATGTTGATTTAATCGCTTCTATATGTTGATAATTCATATCGTGTGTCCCTCTTATTTTAGATGCAAGAGGGTTCATTTAGAGTTGCTTGTACGTTTCACGAGAAAATGGATATAAGAGTTATATAAGCAGAAAGGCTGTAGATAAGCCTTTTTCTTACACGTTTGTATACAAAACCAGGATTCTATTAGGTTCGAGAATTATATTACAGATTAAGAAGGTTAAGCACCCATTCTGGCCTTTTGGTCTCTAGTGATCTTTATATATGTTTATTCTATGTTGAGAAACATGGATGCTTTTACTGGTATTCTATTACTTTGTAGAAATATCTCATGAAAACCTGATTTTTAGGAAAATGGGGAAATGGATGAAAAACCTTGTATTCCGTGATCCGATGTTTGGTTTTGTCAAAGTCTGTTTACTAGTGACAAAAGTTTATCTTATTTGTTTAAAATTATGAGAGTGATTCAGTAGTATTTTCTTAGATAACAATATCAATTATCTCGTTTGGTTAATTTAGAAAATATTGATCGGATCTTATCAGAATTGATTTGATATAGAATTAAACTCTTGAGGAGAGTGTATCAGATACATACAATCTATGTGGAAGGCAAAATACATCTGAGTTTAATTCTTAAGTAAGTTTTATCAGTTCGGGTTTTCAAAACTTTGTTTTATCTGGACAATAATAGCCTTACTTCTTCTAATTTTACAAATGATTTTATCAAGGTTTTGACAAGAAGTTTTGTTTAAGAATGATAGAATATTGGCAATGACAATAAGTTTATCCAAGTAGAAAGTGAACATAACAACATATATAAAAAGGCTACATTATGAATATCTTAAATTAAACAATTAAGATTAAATAGGTACACAGATATATAACTTATTTTAAAAAGAAGTTTAGGTGATTACCTCCCTGTTGATATAATATAAATAAGAAAGAAATAATGTATAATAAAGAAACCTCCAGCGTGTGCCTGCTTTTCCTCTTCGAAATATTTTTGGCGGTTCAACTCTAAAAGGTGACACTCTGGGTGTTAAGATTAAATACATTCTGGGTGCCAAGATTAGATCCGAGACTTTTGCAAAAATAAATATTATTAAATGTGCTTCTGAGGAAGGCTAAATGTTGAAGATATAAGGGAATATAAGGAGTTTTGGTGTAAAAACCATATCCCTGAATCAATGGGGGTATAGGCCTATTTATAGTGCTGGGAGGGTTTGTTGTGCAACAAATTCCAATGGTTACCTATTTGTCACGCGACATATATGTTTGTTGTGCAACAAACAACTGAAGTGATGGGTTCTGACACTGTGATGTGTCAAAAAGTGGTTGGTTTGTGTTTAATGGGTTTGTCGTGCGACAAATGGATCCAGTAAGCCTGTTTGTTGTGGTACAAACTCCCCTAAAGCATGCTCTAGTGTGTGTGAGAGTTTAGGACTTAACGTGTACTTTCTGGGAGTATGTTAGGGTTCTTGCGAGGGTCAAGAATTGGGGTGTCTACAGACCCTCTTGACTCAAGCTCCTTGCTTGCAAGGAATTGAGGCATCTGGAAGAGACTTTAATTCATGTCTCCTGCAAGAACTATAAGAGATGCATGAAGACTCAAAAAAACTATTTTGTTACTAAGTCTGGATTTGCAAAGCATACACCACATGAGAGAAGCTCTTTGAGACCTAGCTTCTGTGAGAGAGCTGTGGTAAGATCTCGGATCTTAGTTGGCTGTTGATTTATTCTATTAAGACCAAAAATTACCAAAATCATTGCCTTGTTTTCCCTTGGTTTTGGTAATCGCAAATCGAATGATTTGTTCCTTGTTCAAACATTGTTTTGGTGATGGTTTGGGCATCACTAAGGTTTATATGTGGTGGTTTTTAAGATATGTGCCTTTGGCAAGGCTTTTTTCCTGTAGAAAAGGCTTTGTCATTTGCTTACAGAAAGGGATTTTGCCTGTAAAAAAGGCATAATGATTTGCCTCTGGAAAGGTGTTTTTCCTATAAAAAGGGCTTAGTGATTTCCCCCTTGCGAGGGCTTAGTGATTTGCCTTTCAGAAAGGGCTTTTGCTTGTAAAAAGGGTTTAGTGATTTGCCTCTTACTAGGGCTTAGTGATTTGCCTCTAGAAAGGGCTTTTACCTATAAAAAGGGCTTAGTGGTTTGACTTCGAAAAAGGCTTTTATCTATAGAAAGGGCCTAGTGATTTGCCTCTGGAAAGGGATTTTGCCTATATAAAGGGCTTAATGGTTTGCCTCTTGCGAGGGCTTAATGATTTTCCTAGAGAAAGGGTTTAGTGATATGCCTCAAGAAAGGGCTTTTGCCTCTAAAAAAGGTTTAGTGATTTGAGATTCCTAAGTGATATCTGTGTCAAGTTAGGATGCCAAAAATTGCTGATCGATTTGTTCTCTATAATGGTGACTGTTCATTTGATGAGAAGACGTAGAGAAAGGGAGAGAGAGAGAGAAAGAGAGCTTTGTTCTTATCTAATGTTTCTTTAATCCTATTATGTAGAAAGTTCTTAGTTCTTGGGAATTTTGAAAACTTGTTTTGTAAGTCATTTTATTCTTGAAAGAGGAGTTTTCACGATGAATTTTCTCGATTCTGATACTTCGTGTATAACAACGGTTCATTTGTTTACTTGTTTCTAAGCCATTTCTTCTTTATCAAGCTGAGAAGGAAATCGTTTTCCTATAAGTCTCTAATCTGGTGATGTTTATTGGATACTCTGAGGAATTTGTGGGCCCTCATTGTTTTATGTTTTTTGATATCCTTATTTCTCCCTCGTTTGGGGAAGCTTTTCATGTCTTTTTTTTGGCCAAGAGCTTCTTTTCCCATTTTAGCGTGATTAGGAGCCTTACTAACCCAAGACGAAACCCTAAGCCGGTTTGGCTTAGTTGTTACACTTGGTGTGGCTCTCCCTGCCACTCTATACATTTATGTTTCTCTCACTCGCTTTAGGTTCTCATACGATTTTTTTTTATTTTCTTATCCTTCAATTCTTTATATTCCCATCTTATTTTGATATTTTATTATTCTCATTGTTGGTTTTTGGTCCTCTAGAGATCAAAGATTCCTTTGTGGGTTGTTTGTTCTCACGATTGAAGAAACGACTTAGAATCCTCCATTCGATATTATTGTGTGAGTCAAGAAAAGCCACCTTGAAGTTCCCCTATTAGAAAATAAAGGAAAGTGCCAAATATTGAGGTAGGATTGTCGTGCGATAGTTTAGTGGAGAAGGTTATGTCCCACGAGCAGGTTCTTTTCTTCTCATTCTCTTATTCTTTTTCTAACTTCTCATTTCTTGAGTTTTCCTGTTTCTCGAGAATCTTTACCAAATTCACATAGATCCTGCACAGGGTGACTAGCTGGACCTTTAAAGGGTGACTAAGAAGAGGTCGCATACATGGATGCTTAAGGTGTTCTTCAATGCAGTCCCCATGTTAATGACTTTGATGATAAGGTGGATCGTGACCATAGGGTGGTCTACTAGGATAAGGTATGAATCAGCCAATTACGGACATCTTGTGGATTCTCATAAAGCCAGCCTCTCATAAGGTCCGCCGCTGCTTTCTAAAAAGCCCAACACTAATCAGTTAGAACAGTTTAATTTCAAAATCTTACGCATGTTATGCTACTCATATGTTGATGGGTCGTGTGTTGAGACATAAGTTGAAAACACTTATTGTGATGTTTAGGAAAACCCTGAGTAAAACTGATAAAACATGCCAATGAATTGTAAAAGATTCAGGCTAACTTAACCCTCGTGCTCATAAATTCATATAAATTGCTTCCTGGTTCCATTATCCTTGTAAAATATAATTGCACTTTTAGAAAAATACCTTAAGTTAGGTAATTCTACTTAAATGCCCTCTAAATTACGTAAAAGCACCCTCAGGTTAACTAATTTACGAAAAATATCCTTAGGGTTTTAATATAAAATAACCTTTTGTATATATCTCACATAATTACATAAAAGTATCCTCGGGTTTTGTTTATGAAAATTTACTCTTATCTTAGAACTCTCATATTAACATAAAAATACTCTCAAGTTTTGTTATTTTATGAAAAGCCCCTTTTATTTTATATAACTCATATATTTACACAAAAATACCTTCAGGTTTTATAAATTACATAATTATACCCTCTTATCAATATAACTCACATATTTACAGAAAAAATACTTTCAGGTTTCTATTATCTATAAAACTTACATATTTACATAAAAATACCCTTAAGCCTTGTCAATCACATAAACTTACCCTCTCATATATATAACTCATATAATTACATAAAAATACCCTCAGGTTTTGCAATTAAGTAACATTACTCTCTTATTCTCGTAGCTTACCCTCATATAATTTATAAAAAATTACTCTCAGGTTTTGATATTCGCAATGAAAATATCCTCGTATCTATATAGCTCTTATATTTACTCAAAAATACCTTCGGATTTTGTTTACGAGAATATCATCTTATTAAGTGTATGAAAAGTAACTTCAAGAAGAGGGCAAGCTACGTGTGTGCCTCAGGAAAAGGGATAAGGGTGTGCCTTTAGAAGAGGGGCGAGTGTGTGGCTCGAAAGGAAGGCTTGGTGCACGTGTGCGTTAGGGAAAGGGCTTGGTGCAAGTACGCCTCAAGAAGAGGGATTGGTGTGTCCTTCGGGTAGATGGCTTCATGTGTGTATGCCTCAAGAAAAGGACATCGTGAATGCCTCGGGGATAGGGCTTTGTCTGTGTATAGCTCAGGGAGAGGGCTTCAGTGTGTGTATGCCTTAAAAAGAGGGCTACAATATATGTGCTTAAATAAGAAGGCTTCGTGCATGGGTGCCTCGAGAAGATGACTATAGGGTGTGTATGCCATGGGAGGAGGACTTGGCAAATGTGTACCTCAAGAAGAGGGCTACAATATGTGTGCCTCAATAAGAGGGCTTCGTGCGTGGGTGCCTCGAGAAGAGGGCTTTGCGTTCGTATGCCGTAGGAAGAGGGCTTTATGTGTGTATGCCACAATAAGAGGGCTATAATATGGGTGCCTTGAAAAGAGGGCTTCTTATTCATATGCCTCAAGAAGAAGGCTACTGTGTTTGTGCCTCGAGAAGAAGGCTTTGATGTGTGTACCTTGACAAGAGGGCTTCATGCTTGGCTGCCTCGACAAGAGAGCCTCGTGTTTATATGCCTCAAGAAAAGGGCTTCATATGTGTTTGCCTCGAGAAAAGAACTATGATGTGGGTGCCTCGAGAAGAGCACTTCATGTTTGTGTGCCTTAAGAATTGGGTTTTGGTGTGTATGCCTCGAGAAGAGGACTATATGTATGTACCTCGATAAGAATGCTTCGTTTCTAGGTGCCCTTAGAAGAAAGATTTATGAATGCCTCGGGGAAAGGACTTTGTGTGTATGCCTCAAGAAGAGGTCTTTGTGAATAGGTGCCTTAGGAAGAGGCTTCATGTTTTGCTTGCCTCGATAAAATGGCATAGTGAGTGTATGCCTTGGGAAGAGGGCTTGGTGTTTGTACATCTCAGGAAGAAGGTATAATGTGAGTACCTTGAGGAAAGGGCTTCGTATGTGTGTGCCTCAAGTAGAGGTCTTCACCTCGAGAAGAGGGCTTTACGAATGCCTTCGAAAAAGGGCTTTGTGTGTCTTTACCTCGGGAAGAGAGCTTCAATGTGTGTGCCTTGACAAGAGGGCTTCGTGAATGCATTCGGGAGAGGGCCTCGTGTATGGATGCCTCGTGAAGAGGGCGTCAGCGTGTGTGTCTCGACAAGTGCGCTTCCTGTTTGTGTGTCTCGATAAGGGGACTTAATGTGTGTACACATCGGGAAGGGGGCTTAGTGTGTGTACATCTCAAGAAGATGGATATGGTGTAGTATGTGCCTCGGGAAGAGTGCTTCATAAATGCCTCGAGGAGAGGGCTTCGTGTGAGTATGACTCAAGAATAGGGCTTCATGCGTGGGGGCCTCAGGGAAAGGGCTTCACTATGTGTGCCTCGACAAGAGGTCTTCGCGTTTGTGGGCCTTAACAAGAGGGCTTAGTGGGTGTACGCCTCGGGAAGAGGGCTTTAGTGTGCGTGCCTCAACAAGAGGTCTTCGTGTTTGTGTACCTCGATAAGAGGGCTTGGTGAGTGCACATGTTGGGTAGGTGCCTCAAGAAGAGGGTTTAGCTTATGTATGCCTCGGGAAAAAGGATACGATGTATGTGTGACTCGAGAAGAGGGCTACGATGTAGTGTGTGCCTCGCAAAGAGGGATTTGTGTGTGTATGCCTCAAGAAGAGAGCTGTAGTTTGTGTGTCTCGACATGAGGGCTTTGTGTTTGTGTGCCTTGTGGGGAGGGCTTCATGTGTGTATGCCTCAAGAAAAATGCTTCAATGTGTGCGCCTGGACAAGAGGGCTTTGTTTGTGGGTGCCTTGACAAGAGAGCTTGGCAGGTGTATGCCTTTTGAAGTGGGCTTGTTGTGTGGGTGCCTCGAGAAAAGGGCTTTGTGAATGGCTCGGGAAGAGGACTTATGATATTTGTTGAAGTGACTCAACCCAATTGTCAAGTTCCTGTTCGAGCTGTCAAATGGCTTACTGGAAAACCTGGGGGAGCATCTTGATCGAGGTGTTGTTTCTTGTCTTTGGTGGACCGAGGGTTATGGAAGCTGAAACCCTATACTCTAGTTTGGCCTATAGTTCTGACTTAGATCTCGGATTATCAATTAGGTATAAAATTGAAATAGTGATAATGAATAATTAGATACTTGAAAGAGTGGAACCGGCATAGTTCTTAAATGCTTAACAATTAAAGACGGGGAAAAATATTATATATTGGCATGGAGTGTAGGTTATCAAGCACTGGACCATTCAATTTAGTGTTCGTAAAGAAAATAGAGAAGGGTGAGGTGTGTCACAATGTACGGATTATTGGACTATCAAGAAAATAGATGGATCAAAAGTTGAATGCAGATAGTGTTTTTAGTCACCTTTC
Source organism: Lonicera japonica (assembly GCA_021464415.1). Lineage (NCBI taxonomy): Eukaryota > Viridiplantae > Streptophyta > Magnoliopsida > Dipsacales > Caprifoliaceae > Lonicera > Lonicera japonica. The sequence goes on along the minus strand of CM038468.1, from coordinate 12,515,555 downwards.
AAATAAAATGATTTCCAAATGTTCAAACAATTACAGTGAGGTTTATAATTTGACATGAGTTACTACATGTTTAAAAACATAAAATTAGGAAAAATGCGAACATTGAATTAAAATCGTATGACATAATTATCTTTAATTTAAAATATTACAAAGATTATATTGCATGATTTGAAGCATAAAAATGCAAAACCAACATGTCATAATCTATGTTATAAATATATTTTATGCAAATTTTAGGGTTCATAGTTCTTGATATAAACTGCAATCGTATTTCTATCCAACCAAGATGGATTCGCAATCCTTAACGTTTGAAGACGCAAGAACCTTGGAATCACGCGAATATGATGGAGGTGGAACCTCGACCCAATCCCTAAAACAAGAATGAACCTTGGTATATTGAAGACAAACAATCAATTGATGGATTAATTGATTGCTAAGTCGAAGAACAACAAGAACCCTAATTCTGGTTGTTTGATACGTTCTTAGAACACAAGAGGTGAAAACACTCAAATTCGTATTAATTAAAAGGCTACTTAAACAATAGAGTTATCTCCTTTAAATAGGAGTAATTAAACCTATTGGGTTTAGGAAAATAAACATAACGAAATTTAATGAGTTTCCCACATAATTTGGGCCCAAACAAAGCTAAAACATAAAATAAACTTAAAATAAACAAAGCCTAGCCTAGCCCATTTATCAAATACACGTTTTAATCTCTTGGGCTACTATTTAAACAAGCAATGTCTTCCATTCTTAAGCCCGACCCCCCCTCAATGCTCCTCCGTGCTTCAGCTTTGCTCATCATCTCTTGGACCATGACCATAAGTGCTTCCTTGATCTTCTTGGCTCTAGCTCGGGTGATCGGACCACTTGGAACCTAGATGGGGTCTGCATAGTCTTCACTTCATGATCCAGCTCCAGTGGTATCCTTGGGCTCATAAGTTCTTATATGGATATGCAAGAAGTAAACAATTATAAATTATTAATGTTGTAAATAGTTACACTAAAAATTATTGATTATTTTCATATTACAATATTGAAATATTGGAGAAAATTAAATTTTAATCCAGGATTCAAAATATATTATTGCTCAACCAAATAAGATAATAGGTTGTTATTCTATTTGAGTTGTTTTAATGCTTTATAAACAACTATTTGTTTAGAATTTTATATGAGATTAATTTAATTTAGATAATTATTAAAATTTAAAATTCAAATATGGCGTTGGTAAGTGTCTTGAATGGATGTGGAGATTTTTTTTAATTAAATTGTTGTAGTGTAATTTGAGATAGATGAAGTGAATATTAATATAAAAATTAAGGAGTTGTTCTGATAACCTTAATTATTATTGAAAAATAAATTTTCATTGTTCTAGTTTTCCTTCCACTCTTTAGAGAATTAATAATATTCATTTGAAATTTTAAAACTTTTATAATGTAATCATTAAATGAAAAACTAAACCTTTAGCATAAGAAAGTGGTGGAGTTGATGTTAGATGTCTCCCATTCATACATTAAGTAAAAGATAACTGGCAGTGGAATTGATATTGTTGCTGATCGATCCTACAAACACCATTATACAAGAGAATAATAAGACATCTATACGTGTGTGAATTATTAATTTATGTTTTTTTGTCCTTTTTATTTTATTTATAACTAAAACAATCTTGAACCTTTTTTTTCCTTTTATGTTTCTATATTATCTTACTTGTATTATGATATACGTATGGTAGGGACGAAATCAGGAATTAATCTTGCGAGAGAGGGGGATGGCGGGGTCTCCAAGTACATAAAGCATACAAGCTAATAAGTTATCAAAATTTAAAATTGTGTAACAATTTAAAAGAATAATCAAAAAAGCAAAATTGGACTTTTGAAGCAGAAAGTCAATAAAGTCAAAGGCCCTAGATCGATCTAACAATGCCCATGATCGATTTTGGTTAGGCAGTCAAGAAGCTAATTTGATCATGGGTACCCCTAGATCATGTAACACTCAGTGTGTTTATTGTAATGTTAATTTTGTGTATTATGTTTAATGGTGTGGAATTTGTAAGTATAGAAAATTATTTGTTCATAATTTGGAAAAAATCCCATTCCTCAAATTGTAGGTCTCTGAATTATCTTTTCATGGACATAAAAATCATCTCAATCGGATTACCGAGCGAGAAGTTATGGTCAAAACAAATAGGGAATATTTTGCCTGCAGACTGGTATAGGGAATTGTCATATTAGTGCGGCGTATGCAAGTTGGGAAAAAATTTGACTGCGGACTGGTATGCAGTTTTGGCATATCGGTCCGGAGTGAAAAACTTTGGGAGAAATTAAGCTGCAGACCGGTATAGGGTTTTTGCAGACCGGTTCGGCGTTTAAAATTCTGGGAATTTTGGGGCTGCGGACCAGTCTCCCATTTTCGCATACCGGTCCGCCAGTATGAACAGTGCACCGACTTAAGTTCATTTAAGTTCTTTTTATCTCCTCTCTTTCTCCATTTTTTGACCAAAACACTTCCCCTACCCCTCTAGAGAGAGAAAGCAAGGAAACCCATCCATTTTCCATCCTTAATCCGAGGTTTAAGCTCCGAATCACTCGAATCTTCACCTTAATCACTATTCATCGTCTTCTTTGTGGGATATGCTTGGGGAGGAGCCGGAATCTTCATCCTTTCTTCTTCTTCTTCTTCTTCGTTCATAAATCGAGGTAAGGGTTCTCTGGCTTTCGAAAACTTGATAATATGCTTTTATTATTCAAAAATCATTGTTCTTGATTATTATGTGTTTGAGAAATTTGAATATAAAAGTGTTCATATTGTTCTTATGATTTATAAAGCTGCGATTGCATGATTTAAGACAACATACGCCATACACATTTGCTATGAAGTGATATTTGAACTATATGTGGTATCCCTTGGCTGTGTAAATGTTGTTTGCAGATAAAATTGGTTTTTAGTTGACTTATACACACCAAGGGATATGGTATGAGATGTATGGGAATGGATATGGCATAAATTGCTTGATATTCATGAAATAGCATGATTTGCATATCATACACGCCATTATTGTGTCAACTAAACACTTAGAGAATTCTTGGCATATCTGGATCACTATTATGGACCTTCATATTGGGCGTATATTTCTTCTTGAAATGTGTTATATACGTGATTCTTTTATTATGATATACCTATAACACCCGGTTTTCTTATCTCTTGCAAATCACGACCCGTATCACGTATAAAACAGAATTTGGCTTCGGATAGCCAAATTGGGTTCTGGAAAGGTTGGCATGGTTTGGAAACTTCTAACAAGTCATATTAACATATTTAAGTGTGTTATAATTACCCTAAGTCATTTCAGGTGGCTCGGACGGAAATCGGTTCGAAAATCACAAGTTTCGATCCTACGCGATTAATGACTTTTGCCCGACTTTGAAAGTCCATATCTTCTTCATCCGAACTCCAAATGAGTCCCCATTTTCTACTATCTCTAGGTTTTGATCCACTCTACAACTTTTGTGTTCTGGCCGAGACCCAATTCTCACTTCTCGATGGCCAAAATTGGGCGTGAAGTTGTGCCTGTGACCAAATAGCAAAATTGTGTGCTGTGAATAGTGGAAGTCGACTACATGGTTTTAATTTAGTGGAGAGCTTTTAGAGAGAGATGGAGAGAAATTTTGGGGGAAATCTCGTGATCATCTAAGGCGCTTCCTTCCACATCATACCCACACCAAAACCATCATCATCATCACCATCTTCATCATCTTCCTCTCCTTTGGTAGCCATGGCTAGGGCTTGGAAGGAATTTTGGGGGTTTTCGCGACTGCACCTGCCCGGCTCAACTGAACCACAATTCTTCGAGGGATTAACCCTCAATAGGTGGGAACAATAGTATTTTAACAAGTTTTCTTACGATTACAACTTATTCATCTCAAATCAAACTAAATCTAGGGCTTTCCCACCTAAATTGCACATTCATGGGGTTTGGGTTGATTTCTCTTATTTCTTTGGTTGATTTGGACTTGATATGATTATATATGGTGGATTATACTAGAAATCGCAATTTCTATCTTAATTTCCTAAAGTTTGGCATAAAACCCCTATATACGGATATAGTTATGAACTATATGTTATGATACGCATACATACGACGCGATACATGATTTTAAAAGTATATTTTGGACAAAGTTACACATATTGGTGGTATTATTGTTGTGTTTTAAGTTATGAACTATATTTATGAGATTTTCTACTTACTTAGCCAGTCCGAGAGTATGCTGGTCAAATAAATATATATGTTTTGAATAAATGAAGTCTTTAAATCATAGTGGGAGGCTATTTGGGAACTCATACGTATTGTTTGACTGTATTAGACTTGGCTTGGGGCCAAATTGATGAAAACATATGAAACCTCCCAAACTAATGATTTGCTAGTTTCCCTTATTAAATGACGGACTTGGTGGATCTTGTTCAATCTCAACAACAATACCACTACATGTTTTACAATATGTATATGTACTCATATCATGAATGGATATATATATACGAGTTATACGAATACATATGGAATGTATGTATATTCATATCTACATCTGCTGGTTTCTACATTCTTATGATTTCATGGATTTGATGAGTTTATTGTTGTTTGGATATATTATCGGATGGCCACACCGTTCGTACTAGATAGATGGTTATTACCTATAGCGTATGCCTTGGTGGCTACGTGAGTATTATTTGTAGCGTATGCCTTTCTGGCTGCGTGAGGTAGCATATGCCTGTGTGGACATGGTAGGTGGTCCCTGCCTTGGGGGCAGAAGAAACCGAGTTGCCAGCTATCTCTGTGCACAGTAGATGTATGAAAATCCTAGATGTGAGTATGATATATATGATTGATGTGATAGATCTAGTCGCGGTGTTGTGGCATGTACTGTATGATGATGTATATACATATATTACTTTTCTTATACTTTGGGTTGGGGACATTATATATACATTCCACGAAATATTTTTCCGTGCATTGGCTGCTTCTTAAATGTATTATATACGTATATGTATTTACATTTGTATATAAACATTTCTACCCAGAGGTGGTTTATTACAGAGAAGCAGCATATAAACTATTTTCGGTATAATGCATAGCATGGCATGCATAGTTTCTAATCTATTTTTTTATACAACCCTTATAGTTCCCACTGAGCCCGTTTAACTCACTCCCATTTTTCAAACCAGGTTTTGCAGGTGTTCACGGGAATGGTACGAGTACAAGTCTAGATAGCTCTGATGGACTCTACTCATCTAAGTCGTTGGAAAACGACTTGTGTACTAGTTGTTCAGTTAATAAATATGTATGTATTGTAGCGTTGTATTTTGATATAAATCTTATTCATATTGGCACCTTATTGGAGGCTTGTATAAATGACTTTTCTTCAAATGTGGAGTATCTATTGGAAATGGATTATATGTACATATTAACATGTTTGGGCTTTGCTTTATGAACAAACTCCACATGCCAAAATTTTCTAAAATTACAGCTTTATTAATAATTCTCTTTTTTATTTAAGTTATGATTTACAGCTTATCACCCGTCGCCGCGTACGACACCGTGACTAACCGGGTCCTGGAGGTGAAATTCTTTCAACGGGATTTCGGGGCGTCACAATACCCCTACTGAGCGTATAGCTCACCCCGTTTCCTTAAAATATTATAGGTATTCATGAGTCCCAGGGGGACAAAGAAACGACGGGTCCGAGGACAAAGTAGAAGCCTCTGATACTATAGTTCTCTTTTGTAATAGACAGGGTTATCCGAGAAGCCACGTGTAATGCCCCGTGTTCCTTTTTCCGCGTTGAGCTTCTCTTAAGCCCGGTATGGCTTAATCTCCGTCAAAGAGCGAGCATTGGAACCCGTGCCCTTCGCACTCAACCCAATAGTTCTAGTATGTCATGTTAGCTATATTTAGTTCGAGGGAGTGATCGTTTCGTTATTCGGGTGGTTCGGGTTGAAACCGAGGCGTAAATCGCGTGTTTTGACTTTTCGCGATTCATAGATTTTTGGCCAACTTTGAGAGGTCATAACTTCTTCATCTGATATCCAAATGACTCTCCGTTTTCGGCCACATCTTCATTTCTTTGCCCTCTACAACTTTCGTGCTTTGGCCGAGTCGAGATTCAGCCGTTTCGAGGTCCGTTTCGGGCTCAGAAAGTCATTTGCTGTAGCAGTGACTTCCATGATCGATCATGGAAGGGCCATGATCGATCATGGTCCTCCAGAGAATTCCAGAACGCTTCATGATCGATCATGGGGGACCCATGATCGATCATGGTTCACCTGTAAGTCGGTTTTGAGCGTTTTTAAGTCGTTTTTAAGCCATTTAACACCCCCACAACCCCCACTTTCGTGCATCCAACATAGAGAGGGACAGAGGGAGATTCTAGAGAGCTCTAGAGAGAGAGAGAAGAGATCACGTACATCTCTCATCGTCCATCCAAGATTGGAGTGCGGAATCGTTTCTTCTTCACTATTCATCATCTTCCTCGCCTTCTTCCTCCATTGGAGCTCATGTTGGAGCTAGGGTTTTGACGAGACAGCTTCTACGCTTCATCAACTTACGGGTTCGGCTTGTCTAAGGTGGGAACACTAGTACTAAACCCTTGTTTTCAATTTATTACTCGTTGAATTAGAGTTTTGAACTCAAATTGGGGATTTTCTTCACAAGTACATATTGTTTGCATCTCATGGGGTTTGGGCGAGGTGAACCTTAGATTAATGATGCGTATGGATAGATTATCACTTAGATATCATATATCATCACTTATCACCATGTTGTGAGTCTTGTTCTCCCACATACGCATCATATATAGTTTGTAGCCTAAGGTATGAACTAGGCTAGAGAGGATTTCGGGATTTATGCTTGATTTATGGTTGATTATGGATTATATGGATTATATATGAATGGATATGTATATAGTAGAGAATGTTTAACTCTATCTATGGTTGTTGAACCAAGAACTCATTATGGTAGAGCGATATACCATAACATACGGGTTTAATGACTTGTGTGGAGCGTGCTAGGCATTAGCAACGAGGATATGACCTCGATACTCTTTAAGAACGCATAGAACATACTTATTAGGGCATGGATTGCCTTAGTTAAGAACATGAACAATTAGGTGATTTGTATTAATATGCCGGTTGAGCGAGGGGTACACTAATCGATACTTGGCTTAAAGACTAGCTAAAGAATTAATATCGAACGCTTATGGATGTAGTTTGATACATATGGCATATAATGAGATATATATATATATATATATATTGATAATGAATCAATCGGCATTGTAATGGGAATTATTGATTAAATGATAAAGTCCCGGATAATTGGATTGGTAATAATAATGATGTGACGAATGATGAACGATGATCATGATGATGATGATTATGCGATTGTATATATATGTTGTTGGCCATACGTGTGATGAATGATTGATGATTATACGTATATTGTTGAATGCGGAATCGATGTATTCCTGTTGATGCGATCACACGTATGGGCTGGATATGATGATATACCGAGCACCGGGTAGCTCCCCGTGACTCGAAGGAGGGCCGCCTATTGCCGCCCATGGGTGAACAGGCCCTAAACCGTGCACGGGAAAATGAAGTCGGTGACTCCGCCGGTGGTTGTGTGTGTCCACAAAGGAGAACCCACTCTAGGTATCTTGCCTTCCAACTGGACTATGTGTCCTTGGTTAGATGAGTTTCCCCGGCAAGCGGAGCAGGTCCCGTGTGCCACTACTTCCCAAATGGTGAGTCCCCGGGAAGTAGTTGGGCTACTAATGGTCATCACCCACTAGGGTATCGCCTGGTGTAGTTTCTCCAGAGTGTCGATGTGGTTTGTATGTGGTGTTCTCCTCGTTAACTATTCGGGGTGTTGTCCCCGGGAAATTGACTGTCGCGTGGGTTATCACCGAATGACCTACTTGGAGAACTAAGTCCCTGAACCACTCCCCACCTGGAGGAGACATGGACAAGAACCTTGGATCCTTCGGGACTCGCTGGATTCTCTGTTCTGGGCCTGGACTGACCGCGGGGTGAAACTGAGGCATTATACTGGAGACGTGATACGAGAGTTGTTGTGAGATTGTGATTGTGCTGTGATTATTATTGTATCGTATCATGTCTCATGTTGATTTATATGTGTTGCCTCGATTATGATGAAATTGATGTAAAGACTTATGCGGACACATTTAGACAGAACAGGATACACGTAGAGAAGTAACGAGCCAGATCATAATGTATATAATATACTCATAATTGGAGGAAATCTTAGTTAACGAGATAGCCTAATGAGAGTACTACGTAATATAACGGTTTAGGCTAAAGATCTTGGAACGAAGCCTATTAGGTGGCCAAGAATAAGATTCATAATGAACAATGATTAAAGCGATAACAATGAACACTTGGCCTATAGTTATGACTTATGGCATAAGTGGCGGATAGCATAGTATAATGTGAACTTACTATTGCGAGAGGATAGTCCGTAGTATATCGAGACTTTGGATTAGTGATATCTTCGAGTTGTGGAATCTCTTGGGAAATTATCTTATGTATGGTTAGAGGAGAGATCAGACAGTTAGATAAATGGCTTCCGGGTAGATAGGATAGAAGTCCTAGTGGGGTTACATGTACTTGGGTTTGAATGGCGTTGCATTGCAGGTTTTCAAACTATAACATTAAAGTAAAGTATTTTCTATATAAAACTTATATAGTTCCCACTGAGCCCGGATTTGGCTCATCCCGTTTTCCTAACAGTTTTGCAGGCATAGCGTCTCAGATGGGGTATGATGTACGTGTATAGAGGCCTCTGATGTCCACATTCTGTGTCTAATCCTTCTTCGAGAAAGGACTATGTTGTATCATTATTTTGATTTCCTTATGATTGTAAACGGACTATAATTTGATAAACAATTTGTATTGTATATTTGTATAAATGATTTTATATATGTGGAGTTGATTTAAGTATGGTTTGATGTGATTCCATTTGTATGGAAAAGTGATTTTAAATATTACTTGTTGGTTTATTACCCGAACAAACTCCACATGCCTTGGTTTTTGTAAAATGAGCTTTTAAACAGGATCACCATTTTATTTGAGAAAAGTTTTTAAAAGTCATGATTTTTTTATATTTTAAACCCGCCGTCGCGCACGGCATCCGTGATTAACCGGGTCTCGGAGGTGAAAATCTCAGAACGGGATTCGGGGCGTCACACCACGGCTAGCCCGAAGACTGTTTATATTTTTTTTTGTTCATATGGTTTGGCTATGTACATCCATAATGCATGTTTATCAGATATAGTATCATTTTTGCACAACATGCTTAACGTTGCTTGGTATACAGGTTGTTATTGATTTATATTCTTCTTATACACCTATTTTAGTCCTACTAAGATGGGTCAGTGACACTCTAGGTCTTAATTACTGGTGTTATCCTGTAATTTAAGACGGGGGTGTTACAAATCAAATAGCCCTTATTGTTTGCTTTATGTCACTTCTCCCTTTTTTTTTGTCATTTTTGGTTGCATTTGAGAGATATATTTGGTAATTTATTCTCAATCTCAAGGGATATAGTTTTAGATTTGCTAAGGGGTTAGTTACTCATTACCCATTTATTAAGGGGTTAATTACTCTTAGATAAAATATCTTAGACAGAGAGAGAACTTATCTTGTATTTATTTTCTTTCCTTTTTAAGTTTTGTAATTTTCTATTGGAAGATAATGTAGTTCACTTCTACAATATTTGTCTTTACATTTATTATGGAGTCAAACTATTTGCTAAGGCTAAAGATGAAGTTTGCAAGGTGATTATTATATAAGTTTGATTTTATTTCTTGGTTAGTATTGTTAAATATCTATGAATCCTTCTTCTTCCATTTAATCAACTATTTCACAATCTTACATGATATCCCCATATGATGATTTGACTTTATATGCTAAGTATATCTAGTTCTTCAGCATAAATGGGGGATATGATACACTTATGTTCATCTCATCTATGAAAGATTTGCCTCTTTATATCAAGTATATTGAGTTCTTAAATTTCATAGAATCCCCATAAATTTGGGATTCCAATCCTTGACATTCTTAATGATATAGTGAGTGCTTTACACACTTTATGTGATGTCTTAGCCTATCATGTTCTTATTTAAGGTGTGACCAAGGAGGATATTAAAGTTTATCTCATAAACAACACCACTTTACTAATCAAGGATTCATTGTATATTTATCAAACAAGTCTAAACCGGTTGACTTTGTCTCCAACTAGATTTTCGAAGCTTAGACAAAGGAATTGTTAGGATTCTTGTGCTAACTTTTTAATTGATCATTTTCTCAAACAAGTCAATTGCCAAGAAAGAAACTAATCATGAGTTCTCAAATGCTTAGTTAATGTTATATCTTTTATTTAGTAAATTTCGTATCAATATTTTGTTTTGGCATTATACGGGAATGAGTTGCACTTGCTTCGCACCAATTTCTATGAGATAAGGATTATAATTTCATGCCTGATAAAGTTTTGATTACACCCTCTCTTGGTATGGCATTATATAGGCATGAGTTACGTTTGCTTCTTATCTTTGCTTAGAGAAGTGTAATACACTCTCTATTTAGGAATCGCATTTGGGAAACATGTATGAAATCAATTTCACTTAACTTTGCTAGCAAATTGATTCGAATTACCATAGCCCATTCTCAAACTTTATTACATTCACTTTCAATCGACATTTACTATCCTAAATTCAAACCACTTTACAAGGTAGAAAAATCCACCAATATGTGATTCATACCACATCTTTCCGGCTGTCCTTGTGGTTCGATTCTTAGACTTATCGAGTTATATTATAACTTGACGAACATGCACTTGGGTTATTGCAACGATTTATTCTTGCAGTGTCAAGTTTTTGGCATTGTTGTGAGGGATACGGTGAAAGACGAATCACTATGTTGTATAAAACCGCTTTGTAAGTATCTCTTGTCTCTTTGTAAATAAGTTCTTTTCTTGTTTGTTTCTACATTCTTTTATATGTGATATTCATTTAAGATCCTCATCCTTATCTTGAGCTTATTCTTGGGAACTTATATGTCTATTTCGAAGAAGTCCACCTAGAGATCCACCACCTTCAAGATCTCTATCTCCATCACCATTGCCGTCACAGATTGGCATTCAACGGAGATAGCAACAATGATTCAAATGCAGGAAATGCCAATCGGAATCATCTGAATTGGACTATACAGGATTACCTTCAACCTTGAAGAGGTGCAATGAACTATTTCATTGTTCTTCCCGCTAATCCTCCCGATACATTCACTCTAAAGCCGAGCATGCTCTAACAGATCCCTACATTTCATGGTATAGAATACAAAAACTCTTATTTGTATTTAAAAGATTTTGAGAATGTTCGTTCCACATTTAAGAGCCAAATACAAATGAAGAAGCAATGCGATTAAAATTATTTTCATTTTCTCTGAAAGATAAAGGAAAAAATTGGCTCAATGCTCAAAGACCTCATTCGATTTGATGATGACAAGAACTACCAGTTGAGTTCTTGAAAAAGTTCTTTTCCGTTTATTGAACAAATGCCTTAAGAAGGGTGATTTCAAAATTTTCACTTAAGGAAAACGAAAGCTTTTACAAATATTAAGAATGTTACAAAGAACTTTTGCATGCTTATCCCTGCTATAGTCATGAGACTTAGAGCATTATGAGTCTCTTACACGTTCTATGTGCACTTTTGTTGAAACCATGTGTAACAGGCAATTTCTGAGTAAAAATTCAAAGGAAGCTTCATTGTATTTTGATCAAATTGCAGAGGGTGCCCAAAATTGGAGAACCTACATGGAGGATATTAAGGAAAAATTATTGGATAAATGGGTTTGTTTCAAGTGACAAAATGGGATGATATGGAGTTGAAAATTCTTTAATTGTCTAAGAAAGCTGAGGCTATAGAGCATAATAATCTTAAAGAGGTGAATGCTATAAGATAAAGCTCTTTGTGTGTGATTTGTGAAAAAGTGGGACATTCCACCGAGGATTGTCACACCATTTTGTCCTTTAAGGAAGTTATCTTAAACTAGTCACAAGTAAATGACATGAACTCTTACAATTGTCCCCAAAATGACCAATTTTCATGACGATACAATAAGGGATGGAGAAATCACCCAAACTTTTAGCTCGGGCAAATGCCAATATGAATGCAAACTTGAATTCTAATTCGCATCAAAACCACCAAAGGTAACCCGCACCCCATAATTCTTTTGGTTCTTCTAATTCAATTCGAATTTAGAGATGATTTTGAGTTAATTTACAAAAAAAATTGTTGTGACAAAATACTTTCGTGCTTAGGTACCCAAGTATAGGTTGTCAAGTTATAATACTTGGTAAGTCTAAGTGTCGAACTAAAAGGATAATCAGAAAGACGATGTGGTGATTACGAGTCCAAGGCTTTGTTAAGAGAATTTGATTGGTTGATTTTAGTGGTTGATTTTAAAGTCTTGCAATAAAAATTAAAGTAATGTATCAATAGATGAGAAAAGGCTAAGGCATTATAGAATTCATTTATTTTGCAAAGTCATGTAAAATCAACCTCATTCAAAGTTCTCAATATAATTCCTAAGTGTCGAGTATTTTATATTTTCTAATCAAAAGGCTGTGGAGCAAAAGCAACACATTCCCATATAAATGCCATATAAGGAAAGAACTTAAGACAAATGTATCTCTTCTTTTTATCTTGTAACAAAGGGTGTGGAACAAGTGTAATCAATTCTCATATAATGTTCAACCAACATACAAACTTGAAATACACCAAAAGAAAAGGCATAAATTTAAACTAGGCATTTGAGAACTTAGTTTCCCCTAGGCAATTGGCTTGATTATGAAAATGGCCAACTACAAAGAGTTTAGCTCAATAAATCATAACATTTCATTTGCCTAAGCTTGGGAGGTTTAGGTGGAGGTTAGACCATCCTATTTAGACACATTTGATAAATACAAATTCAATCAATATAATGATTAGTGGAGTTGTTTATGCCATAAATTTAAAAGATCCTCTTTGGCAACTCTTTAACTAAAAAGATGATGAGTCTCAAAATCACATAAAGTGTAGAAAGCACTCAACATATCATTAAAGTATTCAAGGATTGGAATCTTAAATTTATGGTGTTTTCATGAATTTTCAAAGACTAATCATGTTTGGCAATGAAAAATATCTCATTCATAGAAGGTGAGGACATAGGCTAGTAAGAAATACACAAGTGTATTGTGACGCCCGTGTTCCCCATTTATAGGCAACGACCTCTAAGAGTGGGCATCACGGATGCCGTCACTAACAACAGCGGAAAGTAAGTTGCCAAAGCGTAAATATAGGAAAATAAGAAAAAATAATTCATCCAAGTACATTTATTAGCACCGTCAATCCTCATCAACTCCCTTTTTACAAGGTAGTCTATTCTGTTGCGCGGACGATTGACTACGGTGTAAATTAGTTGTCAATGAGACTTCAAGGAGCATTAAATGTACTTGTTCTCAAAATAAATAATATCTCAACATAACTTAAGGAGAAACAAACTACAAATACTGAAATCAACATCATTTCACAATGCCAGTCATAAGTAGTCAAACTACAGTAACTACAAGTTCACAGGAAAGCATTTCAATGCCCAAAAGTGGTTAATTATACAATAAACATGGGTATACCACATAACCTAAATAAGAGGTTAAAAACTTAAGATGAAGGCCTTTCCGTAATGAAAGGCTCTAGTATCAGAGGAATTCTAGGATTGCTCGCCCTTTCCCTTATCTGCTCTCCCTGTCCCGACCTTGGATGTACCTGCGTGGGAAAAACAGTGAGCCAACCGGGCCCAGTGGGAACTATAGAGTTTATATAAGAAAATACACATAGACAATTACAGAAAACATGCAAATACCATAGGAGAATGTATATATAAATATTATATGCTTTGTAGCCTTTAATGTTAAGCTAACACATCATATGGTCCCTACCCAACTGAATAGTAAAACATTCAATCCTGTAAAAATCAAATGAAAAAATAACAATATATGTATGTATACTGACAGAGCACCTGTACCATGACTAGACTCATCATCCCACAGTGAACTATGATAACTACCATCTAGGATTTAAGTCAAGTGTGCACACCGATTGTGATCTAAAGCCCCCAAGGCTAGGGCATGCGGCCCCTAAGGCTGGGTCCCCATGTGGACCACCTAGATGTACAGGGTATGCCGCCTCAGCGGGGTCCCCCTAGCTAGACCATACCTAAATGTATCTCGTCTATCCGATATCAAGTGGTGCCAGCTATCAGTATCATAAATCGAAAATCAACTCAAAACATTTATCCAAACTAGTACATATATAATCCTCATAATATTAGGTTCAAATCTTGTATACAATCTCATTTCCAAACCATAATAATATATGTATAACCATATAATGGAGTACACGCGCATACGAACTAGCAGATAGCAACCAGGGCTTGTGTTATACTAGCATATGAATAGATTCTTTCACATAAACATGGAATTACAACAATAACAAGCATAAAGCAAGAAGACTAGCAATGAATCTCAAACCTATACCCCGTGTATGCGTATTCATAATTTTTACATGAAAAATCCCCAAATTTGTATATAAATGAAGATGCAACACATAATTACTTGAAATTAAGTTTGTATACTAGTATCCACACCTCAATCAAGCCGAATCTACAAGGTTTGGGTGAATTTGAGCCACAATTGAGAAATCTCGAAATCTCTACAAGCTTGGAGCCCTAGCTATGGTGGAGATGATAATGCAGAAAAAGAACATTAGGGTGATGATAATTTATGAGATCTAACTTGATTATATAGAAATCTCCTTCAAGAATTGATGTTTTCTACCTCTAGGATCATCTCTATAATGCTAGGGAAAGATGGGGCTCGAGTGAGGGAGAAGAGAGGTTTGCATTTGCTTGAAAATGGATTCAAGGGCTTAAAAACACGATTTTGACCAGTTCTACAGGCCATCAGTCGACTGAGGGCCTTCCCTTAGTCGACTGATGCACACTGCCAGGTCACCTGGCAGTTTGATCATTTCGCGCTTCGTTTCGGTCCTCAAGATGCAAGAACTGGGTTTTGTCCAAAACACGAAAGTTTTAGGTTATCAAATTGCCTTTCCAATGGTACAAACGAGGACTAATTTGGAATTTGGATGAGAAAGTTATGGCTTTCCCAAGCCATAAAAGTCATTTTTCGGTAAAAGCAATCTAGGCGGTGAATAGCCGAATTTCACCCGGACCACTTGGAATAGGTTATAGATTAATAAAGGAGTGTAATAATGCATATATGAAGTGTGGAAAATGTATAACCCACTAAAGTACCATTCAAACTCATATTAGTCCCCCGAACCAAAATGTCTATAAGGGAATTATGTAGGAATTTAATAAGGAAATGGTAAAGTGTGCGTTACAAATCTCCCCTCCTTGAAATAATTTCATCCTCGAAATATTAACAAGAATACGAAATTACCTTATTGGAGTAAGTACGGATAGTTAGCTTGAATCTCCGACTCAAGCTCCCAAGTAGCTTCTTTTATATTGTGATGTTGCCAAATTACCTTTAAAAGTGGAATCACCTGATTGTGAAGGACTTGTTCTTTTCGGTCTACCAAAGATATTGGTTGTGTTTCATAGGATACATCCTCATTAACCTCAAGCTCTTCATCTGGTATCACATGGGAGGGGTCCAGAATATACTTTCGGAGCATAGACACATGAAACACATTATGAATTCGTTGGAGTTGAGTAGGTAAAGCTAGGCGGTAAGAGACGGAGCCAATACGTTGAATGACCTCAAATGGCCCTATATATCTCAGGGCTAGCTTACCTTTGTTACCGAAACGAATAATGCCATGACGAGGTTTGACCTTGAGAAACACATAATCGCCTACTACAAATTTAAATGGCCGTCTTCTCTTATCGGCATAACTCTTTTGTCAACGCTGAGCTATCATCAGTCGTTGTTTAATGAGTTTAATCTTCTCTATAGTATCTTGTACCAACTCTGGCCCTAAAATTGATGTTTCTCCTGCCTCGATCCAACAAATTGGTGATTTACATGGCCTTCCATACAATACTTCAAATGGTGCCATACCAATACTAGCTTGAAAACTATTATTGTAAGCAAACTCGACGAGCGGTAGATACTCATCCCAGTTTCCATGAAAATCTAAAACACAAGCTCGCAGTATGTCCTCGAGAATTTGAATCGTCCACTTAGACTGTCCATCAGTCTGCGGGATGAAAGGCTGTGCTAAAATCCAATCTCGTGCCTAGGGAACATTGGAGTGCTTCCCAAAAGCGAGAAGTAAACCTAGAATCACGATCAGACACTATAGAAACTGGAATGCCGTGGAATCGAACAATTTCATTAATATACAGTTTGGCTAGCTTCTCAAGAAGATCGGTTTCCCGAATTGGTAAAAAGTGAGTTGATTTGGTCAGTCGATCCACAATGACCCAAATTGCATTGTGCCTCCGTTGCATACTTGGCAAACCCATGAGAAAATCCATTGTAATATTCTCCCACTTCCATTCTGGAATTGGAAGAGGTTGTAATTGACCTGCCAGTCTCTGATGTTCGGCCTTTACCCTTTGGCATGACAAACAACGAGAAACAAATTGAGCCACATCTCATTTCATACCCTGTCACCAATAGGTATGCTTTAGATCTCTGCACATCTTAGTGCCACCCGGATGAATGGAGAACCTTGAATTATGAGCCTCGGCCAAAATGGCCTCCTTGAGCTCGTTATTAAGTTTTAGCACTACTAGTTTTCCTTTATACCTTAAACCACTATCGCTGCTGCCCAAAGTATAACCTTCAATTGTAGTTCTTGATTGTAACTGATTCCGACACTTATTAATTCCTTGTCATACCATTGGCTTTCAATCACACGATTCATCATTAACGGTTTGGCTACGAGATTCAATAGAAATGCCATGTCTTCAGTACGACAAATAACCAGATTATACCATTGGAGCTGTTCTAATAGTTTCCACCCACGGCATCTCAAGGCTGAAACTGAACCTTGTGACTTGCGGCTAAGAGCGTCAGCTACCACGTTCGCCTTGCCAGGGTGGTATTGAAGGGTGAAGTCGTAGTCCTCAAGGTACTCCTATCCAACAGTGCTGTCTTAAATTCAAATCCCACTGGGTGAAGATGTACTTAAGGCTTTTATGATCTGAGAACACCTCAAATTTCTCGCCATAGAGGTAATGATGCCAAATCTTTAATGCAAAAACTACCGTGGCCAACTCTAAGTCGTGTGTGGAGTAATTTCTCTCGTGATTCTTTAATTGACGGGAGGCATACGCAATAACGTGTTCTAATTGCATTAGGACGCACCCAAGTCCTAAGCGAGACGCATCGCAATATATCATGTATCCTAAACCCCTTTCTGGTAAGGCTAGGATAGGAGCAGAGGTTAAACGATACTTCAATTCATTGAAAGCTTCTTCGTAACGATTGTCCCAAACAAAAGGTACACCCTTTTGGGTAAGATGGGTAAGAGGAGAGGCTATACGAGAGAAGTCTTGAATAAATCGCCTATAATATCCAGCCAGACCAAGGAAGTTTCGAATTTCAGTCACATTAATGAGGCGACGCCAACTTGCCATAGCTTCCACTTTGGCAGGGTCCACAGAAATACCACCACGCGAGACAATATGCCCAAGAAATTTCACTTCCTCTCTCTAAAAGTCGCACTTAGAGAATTTAGCAAAGAGTTGGTGGTCTCTGAGCAATTGCATGGCAATGTGAAGATGTTTCCGATGTTCTGCCTCAGAACAGGAGTAAATCAGTATGTCGTCAACAAACACTATAACAAATCTGTCTAAGAATGGGTAAAAGATACAATGCATGAGGTCCATAAAGGCTGCTGGTGCGTTGGTCAACCTAAATGGCATGACCAAAAATTCAACGTGGCCATAACACGTACGAAAAGCAGTCTTGGGAATATCTTCTTCCCTGACTCTTAACTGGTGGTACCCTGATCTCAAGTCGATCTTAGAAAAGAAATGAGATCCACAGAGCCGATCAAACAAATCATCGATACGCGGAAGGGGGTATTTGTTTTTTATAGTCACCCGATTTAGTCGATGATAGTCAATGTACAATCGCAATGATCCATCAGCCTTCTTGGCAAATAACACAGGTACTCCCCAAGGTGATGAACTAGGGCAAATGAAACCCTTTTCTAAAAGGTCTTCTAATTAGATCTTAAGCTCTTTGAGTTCTGCAGGGGCTAATCTATATGGTGTGATAGCAATGGGAGCAGTTCCAGGCACAAGATCAATTGAGAACTCAATTTCACGGTGTGGTGGTAGCCCAAGCAAGTCTTCCGAAAAGACACCTATGAATTTCTTAACAACCGGCATGTCATGTGGCGTAAAGAGCGGGGTTTCGTCACTCACAATATTACTAAGCCATCCCACGTAATCTCTTTGCTATTTCTTAACAGCATAAGATATGGGGTATAAGTTGCATTTTTCTCAAAAGAAAACGATAGTTTCACCCCAAGGGTGTGTAATTACGACTTTCTTAGCATGGCAGTCTATAGTGGCATAATACTTGGTTAACCAATCCATTCCAAGGATAAGGTCATAAGTCTTCATATCCATAATCATAAAATCATCTTCCATATGACAGCCTCGGTGCAAGGTAATGATCGCAGTACAACATCGACTAAGATTCATACTACTACCCATAGGTGTTCCAATAGTAATTGTAATGGCGAGTTTCTTAGTTTTCAAACCCAAACTAGATGCACATGCAAAAGAGATAAGTGAATGTGATGCACCGGTATCGAATAAGACTCTAATTCCAGTTGAGAAAAGAATGAGGATACCTTCCATAACAGTGTGGTCTTCTTGATCCCCAACAGGGTTGAGTGAGAAAAAGCGGCCCCCATAACCTTTTTATGCTTGTGGTGGATTTGGATAGTTACTAGACTAAGGCTGTTGTTGAATTGGGTAGTTAGGTTAATTGTAACTTCCACTCACCGTCTGACTCTGGCCCTGGGAAGAACCTTGTCCTGAACTGCCACTGAATCTCCCATATTGGTTTTGACCTCTGCGGTTATCTCGACCTTGGCCCCCACGGTTATCTCGTCCTCTACTGCCCTTGTTACTTTGATTGTTTGACCTACCTTGGGTTTGTTGACCTCTAGGGCAGGATCGGTTAAAATGACCTGGGCTGCCACAGATATAACAGCCACTGGAACGTCCACTACTACTGCTACTGCTGCCATAGTTTCCACCTAAGGATTAAGAGCTAGAACGAGATTTCTTATCTCTGCCCCACCTACTGCGTCGATTTCCTTCATTGTTCCTTTTTTGGCTCGAATCAGATGAAGTTGGGAAGCGACGAGCTTGAACATATTGACTCTCGAGGTTTAGAGCAGCCTCAACTAATTGCTTGTAAGAAGGGAACTCATAGAAACCCACAGCACATCGATACTCTTTTTTAAGGCCTTGAAAGAACATCTCTTTCTTCTCTTGGTTGCTGAGGGCAAAAGTGTCCATGTACACACTAAGTTCTTCAAACTTGAGGCGGTAGTCTTCCACAGACATATCCCCCTGGGTTATATTGCGGAGTTCATCTCTCCTAGCTCGGTGGTAGGAGTCAGAAATAAATTGTAGTCGAAAGGCATTCTCAAACGCTTGCCACTTACGGATTCCTTCAGATTGTTTAATGAGTCGCCGCCACTTATGAGCATTCCCGACGAGTCTAGTAGCGGCAAACTTAACCCGCATTTTCTTCGGAGTCCTGATAACTTCCAAACGTTCTTTGACCATGAAGAGCTAACACTCGGCATCCTCGGGTCCTTTAGTCCTGTCAAACATTGGAGGTTGGAGACGTGTGAATTTACGAAGATAAGTAATCTTATCGGTCTCCCCTCCTTGGGCTTCTTGATCATCTTCCGGCACTTCTATTGTGGCGGGGTTTTCTTGGGCTTGGGCCCTATTTGCACCCATGCCACTAGTGGACCCATGATTGCTTTTAAGGACTCCTGAAAGATCCCCTAGAAAGTCTTTCATCATCTTATTCAAAGCAATGAGACGCCCGGGGTTATTGCCTCCTTCAGTGTCATTACCACCTCCCTGGAGAGGATTGGATTGAACAGGGTTCTTACCTCTATGCTTGGGTGGCATTCTACAAAATAAAGAGGAAGTTTAATACACAATAATCCAATTGTTCCAACAGAAAGGGAAAAGACGACATAAAAATGAATCCTAATCTACCCACACTCCGGCGAAGGAAGAAAAACCTAATCCTCTGATACCAACTTGTGACGCCCGTGTTTCCCATTTAGAGGCAACGACCTCCAAGAATGGGCATCATGGATGCCGTCACTAATAACGACGGAAAGTAAGTTGCCAAAGCGTAAATATAGGAAAATAAGAAAAAATAATTCATCCAAGTACATTTATTAGCACAGTTAATCCTCATCAACTCCCTCTTTACAAGGTAGTCTATTCTATTGCGCAGACGGTTGACTAGGATGTAAATTAGTTGTCAATGAGACTTTAAGGAGCATTAAATGTGCCTGTTCTCAAAATAAATAACATCTCAAGATAACTTAAGGAGAAATAAACTACAAATACTGAAATCAACATCATTTCACAATGCCAGTCATAAGTAGTCAAACTACAATAACTACAAGTTCACAGGAAAGCATTTCAATGCCCAAAAGTGATTAATTATACAATAAACATAAGTATACTACATAACCGAAATAAGAGGTTCAAAACTTAAGACCAAGGCCTTTCTATAATGAAAGGCTCTAGTATTAAAGGAATTTTAGGATTGTTCGCCCTTTCCCTTATCTGCTCTCCCCGTCCTGACCTTGGATGTACATGCGTGGAAAAAACAGTGAGCCAACCGGGCCCAGTGGGAAATATAGAGTTTGTATAAGAAAATACACATAGACAATCACAGGCAACGTGCAAATACCATAGGAGAATGTATATATAAATACTATATGCTTTGTAGCCTTTAATGTTAAGCTCACACGTCACGTGGTCCCTGCCCAACTGAATAGTAAAATGATTAATCTTGTAGAAATCAAACGAAGAAATAACAAAATATGTATGTATACTGACAGAGCACCCGTACAATGACTAGACTCATTATCCCATAGTGAACTACGATAACTACCATCTAGGATTTAAGTCAAGTGTGCACACCGATCGCGATCTAAAGCCTCCAAGGCTAAGGTATGCAACCCCTAAGGCAGGGTCCCCCTGTGGACCACCTAGATTTACAGGGTATGCCGCCTCAGCGGGGTCCCCTTAGCAGGACCATATCTAAATGTATCTCGTCTATCCGGTATCAAGTGGTGCCAGCTATCAGTATCATAAATCCAAAATCAACTCAAAACACATATCCAAACCAGTACATATATGATCCTCATAATATTAGGTTCAAATCTTGTATACAATCTCATTTCCAAACCATAATAATATATGTATAACCATAGAATAGAGTATACGCGCATACGTACTAACAGATAGCAACCAGGGCTTGTGTTATACTAGCATATGAATAGATTCTTTCACATAAACATGGAATTACAACAATAACAAGCATAAAGCAAGAAGACTAGCAATGAATCTCAAACCTATACCGCATGTATGCGTATCCATAAGTTTTACATGAAAAATCCTCAAATTTGTATATAAATAAAGATGAAACACATAATTACTTGAAATTAAGTTTGTATACTAGTATCCACACCTCAATCAAGACGAATCTTTAAGGTTTGAGTGGGGAATTTGAGCCACAATTGAGAAATCTCGAAATCTTTACAAGCTTGGAGCCCTAGCTATGGTGGAGATGATAATGGAGAAGAAGAACATGAGGGTGATGATAATTTGTGAGAGCTAACTTGATTATATAGAAATCTCCTTCAAGAATTGATGTTTTCTACCTCTAGGATCATCTCTATAATGGTAGGGAAAGATGGGGAAGGTTTATGTTGGCATGAAAATGGAGTCAAGGGCTTAAAAACACGATTTTGACTAGTTCTATAGGCCATCAGTCGACTGAGGGCCTTTCCTTAGTCGACTGATGCACACTGACCTGGCAGTTTGGTCACTTCGCCCGTCGTTTCGGTCCTCAAGATGCGAGAACTGGGTTTCGGACAAAACATGAAAGTTTTAAGTTATCAAATTACCTTTCCAATGGTACAAATGAAGACTGATTTGGACTTTGGATGAGAAAGTTATGGCTTTCCCAAGCCATAAAGGTCATTTTTCGGTAAAAGCAATCTAGGCGGTGAATAGCCGAATTTCACCCGGACTACTTGGAATAGGTTATAACTTAATAAAGGAGTGTAATAATGCATATATGAAGTGTGGAAAATGTATAACCCACTAAAGTACCATTCGAACTCATATTAGTCCCTCGAACCAAAATGTCTATAAGGGAATTGTGTAGGAATTTAATAAGGAAGTGGTAAAGTGTGAGTTACATGTATCAAATCCTCATTAATGGTTGAGATCTATGTATGCAAGGCATTCAAGTCAAATCATCGTATGAAAATTATCTTACTCGCTTATGAATGGTTGATTAAATGGAGAAGATGAATGATTTTTACAAGTATTTAACAATACTAACAATGGAATGCGAATTGAACTTACATAATTAATGAATTGAAAACTTCATCTTTTATCCTTAGCAAATAAATTTACTTCATAATAAATGTAAAGACAAGAATTATAGAAGTGAACTCCATTTCTCTCTCTAAAAACTATTACAAGCTTTCTAAAAATTGAGAGATGAGAAGTAATAATAGATCTTCCTTTAATACAACAATGACGACTATAGATATAAGTGTTGTGTTGTCTACCTCCCATCTCTCCACTAAAAACCCAAAAATAAACAATGCTTTTTTTATTTTTCATGGATAAATCAACTATCTTGGATGCCTTTTGTTCCATGCAAAATTCCACTATCTTGGATTCCTTTTATCTCATGGAAAATTCCACTATCTTAAGATACCTTTTGTCCCATGAAAAATTTCACTATCTTGGATTCTTTTTGTCCCATGAAAAATTCCAATATCTTAAGATGCCTTTTGTCCCATGAAAAATTCCACTATCTTAAGATACCTTTTGTCCCATGGAAAATTCCACTATTTTGGATTCCTTTTGTCTCATAGAAAATTTCACTATTGTATTAAATACAATATTTCTTGAGATCTAAAGACGCAAAAATAAACACAAAATGTGCCTTTCCAAGCTATGTTAAATACAAAAGTAATACGAGACTAATCGGGAAATAAGTTGGCAAGTCGAGTAGTTTTAGAGAGATAAACGCATCAAACAACTCTGAAAATGAGTGTATGAATGAAAATATTATGCGTTTATCAACCCCCCCGCCTCAACTTATCTCTTCCTATTCCCTTAGCAAGATAAATAAAAGAAAAATAATATTATCCGAATATGCATTAATAAAATGCACTAAGCCATTTTAAAAACATCCAAGTTCCCTTAGAAGACGAGGTTTGTCTCGTAAAGGTTTATAGTGATAATACCTACAAACATCAAAAGTTTGGTCGTGGTGAATGATGAGAATGATAATTTCAAAAGTTCAATTTGCAAAACTTATGACATTACTGTCACTATTTCCAGACTTGCGGGTTTTGATTAACTATATAAATTTCTTATCTCCTTTAGAAACTTGAATCATACTTTCCTTTAGTCACATGCTAAACCTTGTATTATCAAAATTCTCATTTAAACACAAAGAATATTGATCATTAGATATGGAAGAGGAATTTCTTTCAAAACCGAAAGCTTCAAATTTTGTCCATTTTTAAGCACTTTTCTTATCTTTTCTTGGAATTTTTGCTAAATTAGTTCAAGGTGGTTTTTATCTCTATGGGGGTAGCGGACTTACTATATAAAATTTGACATTGTATGCTTATTTATTAAGTTTAAAGGAAGCTATTCACCCTTTCCCATATGGTAACCTTTACCTATCCATAACATTAGACAAAGAGACTTATGATTCAGTCAAGTGAAGCTTTAAGTCAATATTATGATTAAAAGTCATCCAAGTTTTTCAAAGTGCCATGCATTTGTCCTCTCTATTGGAGGATCTTTTCGAAAAAGCTTTCATCATTTTTTTGACAAGAATTTTCTCTTCACAAAATAAAAATTACTCTAAGTGATACGAAAGAATTTCTCTACTTGATGCATTTACACATTTTAAGGGACATTTCTAGGGTCATGGATCTAATTGAAGTAAAGCAAGCTAGATTATCACTCAAAATTCCATCTAGACCAATGCATTCTTGCCAATAGCTAATGAACCAATCATCATCATTTAAAAAAATATTCATCATTTTTCAAACTTTCAATTTTATTTTATTTTTAGAAAATAAGCTCTAAACACATGAAAAATTTAGATATTGAAAAGTCATTAAAGTTTAAGTATATTACCCCCAACTTGAAGAACGCATTATCCTCAGCTGACATCGAGACTTAGAGTTAGACATGTCGTTGAGTTTTGTTGTTGTGGACTAATTCGACATAGAGTATGTAATGAGATGTTATAGACATCGCGTTGAAAGCGTCTGTATTAGTTGTATGTGTTTTGTCATTGAAATAGCCAAAGGGGAAAATTGTTAAGTTTATATTTTTAGTTGGCTTTATTCCAATGTCTTTTTACGTTGTAATTGTTTGAGTCAAATTGAAGATGCGACAATTAACTCGCTGAACTTACCGAATTCATCGTACATAATTCCGGACCGAAGATAAGTTGGGTATATGGTTTGATTCAAAATATAGGTGGTGGTTGAATTTAAAATAAAAACTTTTGAGTTAAATATTTTTATCGAATTTTACCGAAATTTGAAAAGTTTCGTCGATAAAAATTGTTAAGATATTTTTTTATATCTAACATGTTTCATAAAATTACTTCTTAAATTTGAATCAAATTAAAGTTCAAACAAATTTAATACTGTGAAATAAAGTAAAAGGAAATAAATAATAAAAAGTGTTTTATTTAAAAATATTTTTAAATAAAGAAAGAAACGTGTGGTTTTAAAAATCTAGAAATTAGGTAGAAGGTAGAAGGTCTTACTACACATTGATTTTTATCAAAAATCCAATGAATAATATTTTTTTGAATGAAGGGCCTATTTTTAATTGGTAATTAGTGTAAGAGGCCTATTTTGTTTTATATTTTAAATGAAGGTATTTGAATAAATTTAAATATCATTTAATTAATAAAAACATGTTATATATTACCTAAATTACCCCTCTTTATGAAATTTGCACAAAAAATATGGACTGCAAAGTTCATATTGCAGTGAAATATGGACTGCAATATGAACTTTGCACTAAAAATATGGACTGCAAAGTTCACATTGCAGTGAAATATGGACCGCAATATGAACTTTGCACTAAAAATATGGATTGCAAAGTTCACATTGCAATAAAATATGGACTGCAATATGAACTTTGCATCAAAAATATGGACTGCAAAGTTTATATTGCAGTGAAATATAGACAGTAAAGTTCATATTGCAATTCATATTTTAATGCATACTGGTATTTTTTAGTTTATTTTAAGGGTTGGGATGTGATTTTATAATGAAAAAAAAAAACACGTCATATTATTAATAAAATAAAAAATAGGCCCTTTATTTACAAAAAAATTATTCATCGGTTTAATAAGACTTTTTTTTAATTGTCCCTTAAAAATAAAGAAAAGGAAAAAGTCAAAAAGTCAAACCTTCCTTATTTTTTCTAAAACCCACGTGAGCCTCCCGTGTCTTCATTAATGCACATGCCATCACGTGGGGGTGGGGCCTTGCTTTTTGTCTTTCATTAATATCATTGCACGCGTATTAGTAAAACGATGGCAGCCAAATCTTTAGTACCGGACCGGTACAAATTAGCAAATTCCGGACCGGCAGTAATTTGGGCAAGGAATTGATTTCCGCATTTTCAAACCGATCCAACATTTTTCGAGGCGTACCGGTTCGATACTAATTTTTGGAGCACGTGTTTTTATCCCAAAAATTCGTTTTTTAATATTTTAAACTTATTTGAAAAAGGACT
This sequence comes from Lonicera japonica, assembly GCA_021464415.1. NCBI lineage: Eukaryota > Viridiplantae > Streptophyta > Magnoliopsida > Dipsacales > Caprifoliaceae > Lonicera > Lonicera japonica. Next base: position 12,489,383 of record CM038468.1, on the reverse strand, counting down.
TTGCTTCTATAATTTTTTCCTATGAATATAACCATTAGTTTGGGTAAACAATATATGATTCTATAGAGTTTTCTGAGACAAAAAATATTCAAACGCTATAATCAATTTTTGAGAGTTTTGAAACACCATCTATGTTTTGTTTACATGTCATATGAGATCTTATTGTTCTTCAATTTTAAGAACTGAGGTTCCAAACGTTCACAGTCATGTAGGAGTGTTTTCGATTGCGATTAGAGACTGGGTGAGCGAAGTGACTAACGCGAGATAAGGGAGATCGTAGACAGGGGTAAAAGATTGTGATCAAGTACGTAAAAGGAGGCGACGGGTAAGTCGGAAAAGCGGGAAGCGCTATGCCAAGCCAGCTGTAGTTGAATTTTACGTTCAAAGAATTGACGAGACTGTTGCGTAAATTATGAGAAAGCAATTTTTGTAAGTCATTGAGTCTGTAATTCCATTTTGATCATAGTGAAGTACTATCGGTTATTCCCGAGGATTAATCCTGCGCATGTAGGAATACCTTGTAAATTTTTGGTATTTTGTGATTTTTTTTGTGTGATTGCTTAATATAATTGTTAGACAACACAAATTTCGACAGTAAAATTAATTAAATATAGGGTTTTAATTTTTCTTATCGAATCTCAAATTACTTTTGATAAAAACCCTAAAATCAAACTATGCAATACGATCGGCGAATTTTTCATTCGGAAGATTAGCTTGCTCCCGTACTCACCAAGGCAGTATCGAACATGATATTTTCTCAGTTTATTAGCAAATTGAGCGTGTTCGATATATATGTTCCAACACGAGGGGGTGTGCTAATAATATTTTGTATTTATTATTTTCCAAAATAAACTAGTTGACTTATATTAGGATTCAATGTCTTGATTATTTTTTCTTATTGCTGTGTATACATAACCTTGTATATAGGGCATTCTATTGTAATGAAAAGTTATCAAATTGATTTGAATTCTCTCTCTTAATTATCAATTATATATATAGGTGAATACACACAAAGTGTGAAAATTAATGATTATACATATACACACCTAATGTATAGGTGAAAAAATATCGAAAAGATTTGTAAAGCCTGGTGAGTGGTGTAGCAAAATACATTGCCTCAAAATAATCGTTAATGTAGATTAAAACAATCAACTATGAAATCTGAAGTCGTGAGTATATAAAAATACTCCTTAAAATGAAGAGAATTTTGATAAGAAGTTAGTAAAATTCACAGAATTAAATTCCAAACTTTGTGGTTCAAGTTATGCTTAGTAAAAAGATTTAGTCCAATTAATACGTAAAATACATAATGCCTTAGACATATTAAATTTTGGATGTGGTTTTGTTATATAAAAATATTTTTACACGTACAATGGCTAGCTGAACCGTCAAACACGGCAACGTTATTTTCACTAATGTTGACATATATATAGTGGGAAATAAAGTATCATATTTGTCCTTTCTGGTTTATTTTATATATATATATATATATGGTTCAATTTCTCGTGTTCCTTAGATTTCAAAAATAAAACGTGCATGAGTCGCTCTCAAATTTGAGACTTTTTTAATTAATAATTTAATTAATTTCCCTGGATGGCTGGATTACTGATGACATCAAATTATTTTTACTTTCAGGATATAATCAATATATCAATCTCATAATTAATTAGAGAAAATTAAATTTCACTATTAATTAGTTATGATTACATTAATAGAGAGCCATTCTCTTAAGGACCGTCTTTTTTAAGGAAGTAAACGGATGAATTTTTTTTATAAAACTTGGTAGAGATTATCTTTATAATGAGTAGACCATCTCTACCAAATTTCATAAAAATCAATCGGGAAGTGGGTTAACTGAAAAAATTGATAAATATGCGCATTTCTGGACGTTAAAATTTTAGATTTTTAGTTAACTCACTTCTCATTTGATTTTTTTGATGAAATTCTTTATAAATGATCTACTAATTATAGAGATCATTCTTATTAAGTTTTATGAAATAATTCATTTTTTTATCTCTTGAAATGAACGGTATGTACTCTTAAAAAAGTAATCATTTGAAAAGTAGAAATCTCATTATTTTTTGTGCGGAGGTGAGGTGGCATAACAAACAGAAACATTAGAATCACGTGCGTATATGGAAATTAAATCGTACTGCAAAATAACAGAAATTGTATTCTTTCAAGTGCAGTCACTCTCTTCATTTTAAATCCACAGAAACATTATCAACAGTGTATGAAGCAAAACTACCACCCTTGGCTACAAAAGCAACATACTTCACCTCAAACTGTACACGCTCAAGTATACCTAGCTACCTTAATTTCTTCCTCCAATCCACCACCATGCCCTCAAACTCAACCTTCGACGAGAACCGATGGGTCATTCAAATCAGCAAAAACCTTGACAGTGAACTCGAAGACGATACTCAAAACCCCGTTAACATCTTCAATGTTCCCAAAACACTTATGGCACTTGATCCAGATATTTATGTGCCACAACAAATCGCATTTGGCCCGTACCACTGTTTTCGGCCCGAGCTCTTTGATATGGAAAGATATAAGATTGCTGCTGCCAAAAGAACCCAAAGAAACCTCCTAACACTCACATTTCAACAGCTTGTTGATCAATTTTTAGACCATGAGCCAAGGATTCGATCTTGCTACCACAAGTACTTAAGTTATAGTGGTCAAACCCTGTCTTGGATGATGGCTCTTGATGCCTCGTTCTTGCTTGAGTTCCTTCAGGTTTATGCTGTCAAAGAAGGTGGGCTACTAAGAAGATCAGTGACATCAAGGATGTCTCATTTGGTCGATATTTCGGGCAAAAAGTCAACCCACAATGCTATTCTTAGGGATATAGTAAAGCTCGAGAATCAAATTCCACTTTTTCTGTTAAGGAAGATGTTGGAATTCCAGTTCTCAACGTTAGAGTTAGCAGATGATATGCTGCTCTCCATGCTAATGGGATTCTATAAAGAGATTTCCCCATTTAAGTTGCAGCAAGATTTGCCCAATTTTCAAGTTGCTACTGTTGATCACGTGCTAGGTTTTTCGTACCAGATGATTGTGCCGAGATTACAAAGCCCCGATATAATGGAAGTAGAGGATCAAATCTTTGAGGAAGGTGAAGAAACTTTAGAGGACCTAAGTTACAGAAAACAATTCCTCAAGGAGACTTGCAAGTTCCTTTTGAAAATGAACAAAGGCCCCGTGCGTTCTTTCAAAAAACTAATGGCAAAGCCTATTAAATTCGCTGTAAAGTTGCCTTGGAAGATCATCTCTAATGTTCCCGGTATCAAAATCTTCAAGCAACCTCTCGAATTGTGCTTCAGTCAAGATAAAAAAGATGTCAAACCCGAAGATGGCGGTTCTAGCTCAAGGAATAACATTGATAGACCTCCGTTGGTTGAGGAAATTTCTATCCCTTCTGTCACTGAGCTTTCTAGAGCCGGTGTAAGCTTTTTACCAACAAATGGTGACATTTCAACTATTAGTTTCGATCCCAAAAAGTGCGCCATGTACCTTCCTTTAATTAGTTTAGACTTGAACTCGGAGGTTGTGTTGAGGAATTTAGTAGCATACGAAGCGTGCTATGCATCGGGGCCGTTGGTTTTCTCCCGTTTTACAGAATTAATGAATGGGATTATTGATACTAGTGAGGATGCGAAGTTGCTTAGAGAAAAAGGGATTATTAGCAACCGTTTGAAGAGCGATAAAGAGGTGGCTAATCTTTGGAACGGGATGAATAAGTGTATTAGATTAACGAAAGTGCCGTGCTTGGATAAGGTAATTGAAGATGTGAACAAATATTACAACGGAAGGTGGCACGTTAAAATCAAAAAGTTCATGAAGCATTATGTGTTTGGATCATGGCAGTTTCTCACATTGCTAGCTACTATTTTTTTCTTGGGATTGACAACTTTGCAAGCTTTTTGCTCTGTTTATAGGTGTTCTCGTTTAGTTTATGATATCTAGAACCTTCGGTGAATATTATAACTGCATGTATTTGCTTTTTTGTACCATATGTATAAGCCTTTATTTGTGTTCTCTCATGCTTTTTCGTCCATGGACTAATTGATTTTTGAATTGAAGGAAGTATTTTAGTGTTTGTGTGTGGTCAGTGACGGCCTTATCGGTGTGCCAGTTGGGCAACTGCACAGGGCACAATAATAAAATTGGGTCTTATATTTGGAGAGTATGTAGTAGTTGTTTAATAATAAAAGGGCCCAAAGAACATAATTGAGGCTTAGATTAGTTTGTGATTTATTTATTTTATTTTACATTAATCAGGTTCGAGCCCTCCTCATTTCATCCATTATTCCCATTTTATATTTTCAACTTCTTATTCTCTTGTTTTCTTTTTAAAGTTATCTTTAAAATATAACTAGATCACATGCATACGCGATTTGTGTGCCACCCAGATATATTTAGTTTAAACCAACATATAAAACAAAGATGTTAAGTGGTCTAGTGGATAAGAAGAATATTACTTTGTTAAAGGTTCAATGTTTCAACCCTCTTGCAAGCATATTTTTTAATGAAAAAAGAGACCGCAGGAGTAAAATAGTCAATGCACAAATTTGACACAGGTTTATAGCAGTTGAAATTGGTCCTGACTTTATATAATACTATAGATTATATTTTCTCTTGTCTAGCCTTTTCCACTTCATCCTTTTTCCCATTTTATATTTTCTACTTCTTTCTATTTTGTTTTATTTTTTTTTAATAATAGTTATCTGTAAAAAAATATCGAGGGAGACCAAAAATAATAACTATGATTTGGGCTAGTTTAATTAATTTGATTTGGAAGCCCAAACAAGTCCAAATTGTAAGATGAATATGGGACCTATGCTAAGAGGAAGAGAATGGGCTTGCAGCCAAGCAGATGCATGTGCCGAGTAGAGATTGTAATGTCAAGATGGTCCTATAGATATAATCATATTGCCACGATAGGTGTATTGATGACAGTCGTTGTCGAAATGGTCGTGCTTAAGTGGAGAATGGATAAGGATAGAACGACTGTAATTTGTACTATTCTAGGACACTTGTAAAGTATTAGAGTAGTGCCTGTAATACCCCATTCTTCTATGTTCGAGTTAGTTATTTTCTTAAGCCGGGTTAAGGATTAATCTCTGTTTAGGAGTGAACTTTTGGTTCTGAACCCTCCTTAGTTGATTCAAAACTTCTAGCATGTCATATTAGGTTTATTAAGTTTGCTGGAAAAATCGTTTCATAATTTGAAAGTTGAGATGTCAATCGCGTGTTTTCACTTTATGCGATTTCTTAATTCTAGCTAACTTTGGAGCTCTGTAACTTCTTTGTCTCTTTTCCAATTTAGTCTCCATTTATGCTTATGTCTTGGTCTTATACCATTCTACAACTTTTGTGTTTTGACCGAAAGCCATTTCACACTCCTCATTGGTCAAAGCAGTGTCCAAAGTAGGCCGGTTAGCGAAATCTGTTCGTTCAGTAGCACTTTGGCAGAGCGCTATCTTCGGAAATTTTTTTGGAATTAACCATCTAGAATTTGGGGAAACTTCCTTCAGGAAGTTTTAGATCTTTGAATTAACTTTCTGTGGACATAAAGATTACCCCAATCCGAGTTCCGAGCAAGAAGTTATGACCAAAATACCAACAGTGGTCTGTGCCGTGGGAAGCAAAAAATGTTTTTGGGATCGATCCCAGAGACCTAGGATCATTCCCAGACCCTTGTGTGTCGAATTTTAACCTCAGTTTCTCACTATTTCTCACCACCAAGCATCCATTTCGACCCCACACACCCTAAGAACACATCAAGAAAGAGAAAGATAGATTCTTACCCATATTTCATCCCCGAAACAAAGCTCCAACATCATCATCTTCATCTCCATCACCCTCTCTTCCTCCATTGTTGAAGCATCAAGCGCGAATTTGGGGATTTCTCGATCTAGCGGCTTCCGGCTAGATTCAACTCTTCCAACTCAAGGGTTTAGCTTCAAAGAGGTGGGAATCTAGTACCAAAACCTATTTTACATCTTATTAATTATTGATTATGAATCTACTACATGGTTATATGAAAACCTAAAATGTTTAAATGGGTTTTGGGGTTTATGTCGAGATTGTGCGTTGAAATTGAAATTGATGATTGGTATAAACTAAATATACTTTAGAAAACATATTTCAACTAGAAATGGTGATTCTTGGAGAGGTTTACATCAAAACCCTCTTGGACCTCATATTCTTGTCATTAACCTTTGATGTTTAACTTATAAACTAACTTAGAGGTCCAAGTGTTGAGATTTCCCTATGAATTACCCATTGAATGATTTACTATGCTCAACGAAATTATTTATACAAGACTTTCCCCTTTTGGGTCTATTATGATTTCATCACATGTTAGATAAAAACCTAGCTTTCTACGTTATTTTCTTGAGTCATGCATGGATAAGGTGGATAATCTTTGGAACGGGATGAATAAGTATATTAGATTAACGACAGTGCTGTGCTTGAATAAGGTGATTGAAGATGTGAACAAATATTATAACGCAAGGTGGCACGCTAAACTTGAAAAGTTCATGAAGTATTATATGTTTGGATCATGGTAGTTCCTCACATTGCTGGCTGCTATTTTTCTCTTGGGATTGACAACTTTGCAAGCTTTTTGCTCTGTTTATAGGCGTTCTCGTTTATTTTATGTTATCGAGGACCTTCAGTGAATATTATAATTGCATGTGTTTGTTTTTTTGTACCATATATAAGCCTTTATTTGTGTTCTCTCATGCTTCTTCATCCATGGACTAATTGATTTTTCAATTAAAGGAATTAGTTTAGTTTTTGTGTGTGGTTAGTGACCGCCTTATCGGTGTGCTAGTTGGGCAACTGCACAGGGCTCAATAATAAAATAGGGCCCAACTATATTATTTTTAAGGTTCTTATATTTAGAGAGTATGTAGTAGTTGTTTAATATTAAAAGGGCCCAAAGAACATAATTGAGACTTAGATTAGTTTGTGGTTTATTTATTTATTTTATTTTACATTAATCAGGTTCGAGCCCTCCTCATTTCATCCATTATTCCCATTTTATATTTTCAATTTCTTATTCTCTTGTTTTCTTTTTAAAGTTATCTTTAAAATATAACTAGATCACATGCACACGCAATGCGTGTGCCACCCAGATATATTTAGTTTAAACCAAAATATAAAACAAAGATGTTAAGTGATCTAGTGGATAAGCAGAAGATTGCTTTGTTAAAGGTTCAATGTTTCAACCCTCTTGCAAGCATATTTTTTAATGAAAAAAGAGACCGCAGGGGTAAAATAGTCGATGCACAAAGTTCACACAGGTTTATAGCAATTGAAATTGGTACTGACTTTATATAATAGTATATGTTATATTTTCTCTTTTATAGCCTTTTCCACTTCATCTTTTTCCCCATTTTATATTTTCTACTTCTTTCTCTTTTGTTTTAATTTTTTTACTATAAGTTGTCTTTAAAAAAATATTGAGGGAGCCCAAAAATAATAACTATGATTTGGGCTAGTTTGATCAATTTGATCTGGAAGCCCAGATAAGTCCAAATTGTAAGACAAATATGGAACCTATGCTAAGAGTAGGAGAATGGGCTTGCATCCGAGCAAATGCATACGCCGAGTAGAGATTGTAATGTCGAGATGGTCCTACTGATATAATCATATTGTTGCGATAGGTGTATTAATGCCAGTCGTTGTTGAAATGGTTGTGCGTAAGTGGAGAATGGATAAAGATAAAACCACTATAATTTGTACAATTCTATGACACTTGTAAAGTGTTAGAGTAGTGCCCAAGTTTTTTCCTTTAGAGTCATTATATTGTTCACCCTAATTAAGCTTTGTAACCTTAATTCTATACTTATAAATAGAAATAGGAAGGCTCATTTCAAGGGTCCTAAATTATAGAATCGGAGCATTAGAGAGAGAGAGATGGTAGCTTGTATTATTCTATTTGTTAATTGCCATCGAGCTATATAAACACACATAACCATAAAGAAGGACGTACTTCCAGAATAGTATAAGCGCTAGCAGAAGAACCTATTTTACAACCAAAATCCTTATATTTTTTACATTTTCTAATCATTGTTCCATTGAGATTGCTCTGAACTTACCTTTTGGGGAGGCCCAAATTTTTTGGCACCTGCCGACTGGCGCTACTTGTGGGAAGCCAAACTTCTTTCCCAAGTTCTTAGCAATTTTATCACACCCAGTTTCATATCAAACAGTTTACCTACCATTTTTCCCTAAAAATCAACCACCTTATTCCAAACAGGAAGAACAATGGATGGTGCTCAGACCTCCCAATCATAAGAGCAACAAGGTGGTGATGGAATTCTACCAGTCCTACTAAGGGTTTAATGTTTAGTTTTTTTTTGGATAAATCCTCTTCGCCCAAGTTATGGCATTTGACTAATTTCATAAAAACCAAAAAAGATACAAAAGGAAGGGGAAACAAAAGTCCTTCCACAATGACCCCAAAAAACACAATGAAAATAAAATACAATAATGAGAATGAAATTGCAAAATGGACTAAAAAGCTTGGTACTAAAGTCCACTTGGCAAATTCAAATGAAAGAAAAAAAGGCCATAACATGTGGCTAACTAAAGTAGGGAAAAAAGGCCACAAAAAACTACCATCACAAATGCAAAAGAATTATGCAGAAACTGTGAATGGTATGTTGAGATAATGTTGATTATTTTCTTATTTAAATTTTCTTATTGTAATTCAATTGTTCTAAAAATATAACCTATAGTAGATAGGTTGTAAATTGTGTTGATATAGCATTAGATTCAAGAATGCCGCTTGGAGTTTCAAAAGCTATCTCTAAATGTTGTGGAACTCTCTTAAATGACATGGCATCCTATATGGCCATAAGTTGAATTTTCTAAAGCTTCACTTCAACACATTTCAAAGATTCAAGAAAATTCAAGAAAAGATTATGTGTGTTAATGATTAGGAATTTTATGTTATAGTTTTAAACATTTGATCATTTAGAAAATTGCTCAAATCATTTTCCAAGTCATTTTGAAAGTTACATCTAAATATGTTTTTGAATAATATTTAATCAAATAAACTTTTATCCAAAAGATCATCTAACTATTCATCATAACTTTTGCACCTCCTAAAATTAGGTTTATAGCAATTTTTATGAGTTGGTATGAGTTATTAATGGGATTTAAAGGTTTAGTGTGCTATAGGCTTAAAGGCTATAAACAACTATCGGTACATGCGTAACAATAGCCAACAATAGCATGATGTTTTTTGCAATAGCATGTTGTTCTGCCCTGGCAGATTGGGTTAACTGTTTTTCCTCCCAAAATGTTCCAAAACGGTTATATTTTCTCTCAAATGGCTATAACCTATTTTTGGGTAATTGGGTATTTATACCCTTGAAAAATACTTTCAAATCATCTCATTCATCTAGAAATCAATTTTAAAATTCATCTTAATCTTAGGCTTCAATTCATTTTTATTGATTTCAAAGAGCAAACTTGTCTATTTGATTTGAGCAATCTAATTTATAATCTCTCTAACTCTAGGAGTGAGCTTCATCATTGTATCTTTGCAAAACACTGTGATAGAGTTAGTAAATATCATTAGTGTGTCACCAAAAAATTTATCATTCATTTGAAAGGTTTTCTCATTCTTTGTGCAAGAGTGCTCTTGTGAGAAGTCTAGTGAGAAGAATTACACTTTGTATAGAGGTTTGATTTTCATCCATAAAAAAATTGTTTAGTGAAATTTCTGGGGTGAATTACTTGGATGCAGACGTATGGTCTAAACAACCTATGAGAATCTGCAAATACAACCCCCGGGTCCCAACCTCAAGTTTGGAAGTCTAAAACATCAGAAGAAATTATGTTGATTTATTCGCTTCTATATGTTGATAATTCATATCGTGTGTCCCTCTTATTTTAAATGCAAGAGGGTTCGTTCAGAGTTGCCGGTATGTTTCACGAGAAAATGGTTATAAGAGTTATATAAGCAGAAAGGCTATAGATAAGCCTTTTCCTTACACGTTTGTCTACAAAACCAGGATTCTATTAGATTCGAGAACTATATTACAGATTAGGAAGGTGTTAAGCACCCATTCTGGCGTTTCGGTCTCTAGTGATCTTTATGTTTATTCTATGTTGAGAAACATGGATGCTTTTACTGGTATTCTACTACTTTGTAGAAATATCTCGTGAAAACCTGATTTTTGGGAAAATGGGGAAAAGGATAAAAAAAACCTTGTATTCTGTGATCTGATGTTTGGTTTTGTCAAATTATGGTTACTAGTGACAAAAGTTTATCTTATTTGTTTGAAATTATGAGAGTGATTCGGTATTAATTTCTCAGATAACAATATAAATTATCTCGTTTAGTTAATTTAGAAAATGTCGATCAAATCTTATCGAAATTGATTTGATATGGAATTAAACTCTTGAGGAGAGTGTATCAGATACATAGAGTCTATGCGGATGGCAAAATATATCTGAGTTTAATTCTTAAGTAAGTTTTATCAGTTCAGGTTTTCAAAACTTTGTTTTATCCGGACAATAATAGCCTTACTTCTTCTAATTTTACAAATGTTTTTATTAAGCTTTTGACAAGAAGTTTTGTTTGAGAATAATAGAATATCGGCAATGACAATAAGTTTATCCAAGTAGAAAGTGAACATAACAACATATATAAAAAGTCTACATTATGAATAACTTAAATTAAATAATTAAGATTAAACAGGTACGCAGATATATAACTTAATTTAAAAAGAAGTTTACTTGATTACCTCCATGTCGATATAATATAAATAAGAGAGAAATAGTGTATAATAAATAAACCTCCGGCGTGTGCCTGCTTTTCCTCTTCGAAATATTTTTAGCGGTTCAACTCTAAAAGGTGACACTCTAGGTGTCAAGATTAGATACATTCTGGGTGCCAAGATTAGATCCGAGACTCTTGTGAAAATAAATATTATTAAATGTGCTTCTGAGGAAGGCTTGAAGGTTGAAAATATGAGGGAGAATAAGGAATTTTGGTGTAAAAACCATATCCCCGAACCAACGGGGGTATAGGCCTATTTGTAGTGCTTGGAGGGTTTGTCATGCAACAAATTCCAATAGTTACCTATTTGTCATGCGACATACCTGTTTTTTGTGCAACAAACAACTGAAGTGATGAGTTCTAACACTGTGATGTGTCAGAAAATGGTTGGTCTGTGTTTAATGGGTTTATCGTGTGACAAACGGATCCAGGAAGCCTGTTTGTCGTGGTACAAACTCCCCTGAAGCATGCTCTAATGTGTGTGAGAGTTCAAGACTCGACGTGCACCTTCTGGGAATATTATTTTAGGGTTCTTGCTAGGGTCAAGAATTGGGGTCTCTACAGACCCTATCGACTCAAGCTCCTTGCTAGAAAGAAATTGAGGCATCTGGAAGAGACTTAATTCGTGTCTCCCGCAAGAACTATAAGAGATGCATGAAGACTAAAAAAACTATTTTGTTACTAAGTCTGGATTTGCAAAGCATACACCACATGAGATAAGCTCTTTGAGACCTAACTTTTATGAGAGAGTTGTGGTAAGATCCCAGATCTTAGTTGGCTGTTGATTTATTCTTTTGAGACCAAAAATTGCCAAAATCATTGCCTTGTTTTCCCTTGGCTTTGGTAACCGGAAATCGGATGTTTTGGTGCTCGTTCAAACATTGTTTTGGTGATGGTTTGGGCATAACTAAGGTTTATCTGTGGTGATTTTTAAGATATGTGCCTTTGGCAAGGGCTTTTTCCTGTAGAAAGGACTTTGTGATTTGCTTACGGAAAGGGATTTTGCCTGTAAAAAAGGCATAATGATTTGCCTCCGGAAAGGGGTTTTTCCTGTAAAAAGGGTTTAGTGATTTCCCCCTTGCGAGGTCTCGGTGATTTGCCTCCAGAAAGGGCTTTTGCTTGTAAAAAGGGTTCAGTGATTTGCCTCTTACTAGGGCTTAGTGATTTGCCTCTGGAAAGGGCTTTTACATGGAAAAAAAGGGCTTAGTGATTTGACTCCGGAAAGGGCTTTTGTCTGTAGAAAGGGCTTAGTGATTTGCCTCCGGAAAAGGATTTTTCATGTGAAAAGGGCTTAGTGATTTGCCTCTTGCGAGGGCTTAGTGATTTTCCTGGAGAAAGGGTTTAGTGATATGCCTCCAGAAAGGGCTTTTGCCTCTCAAAAAGGTTTAATGATTTAAGATTCCTAAGTGATATATGTGTCAAGTTATGTGACGCCCCAAATCCCGTTAAGAGGATTTACCCTTCGGAACCCGGTTAATCACGGGGCCATACTCGACGGCGACTAAAACAAAAGGAGTAAGGAGCGATTATATCCACAAAACCAAAATTTAGACCATTGCCATAACATATAAAGTATATGTGACAAGCCTCTAACGAGGTCCCAAAACACAAGTCCACAATCCTTAATGTACATATCAGTCATAAAGGAAATATATATTACATATCATATCGCCGGTGTAAACAAAATATTAAGATCAATGGTCCTTCCACGTGAAGGACCCTCGGCTAACTATGAAGTAAAAAATGAGGCAGTCTTAGAAGCGCCGTCCTTCCTCTTCCCCTTTCCCGAAGAACCTGTAGAAGTACCTATATAGAAAATAGTAGGAGTGAGTCAAACGGACTCAGTGGGAACCATATATAGTAAATTAAATTTGGGAAAAAAATAGTAAGACCACTTTTACCCCGTTATATATACACACATATATGTAAGTAGCTTCTACCAACAACCTTGTAATACAACTGATATGGGCTTCACCCCAGAACTATCGAATCACAAATCTCAACAATAACTGCTTCTATCCAAGTGTACAACCAGGTCTGCATTTCGTGGCCTTTCAACCACGAGGTAACAAAGCCTCCCGTTATTTTCCGTGCACGATTTCGGGTCTTACACCCAGGGGCTCTCTGTCCTAACTTAAGGTCTCAATCGTTAGAGACGAAACCTGGGACCAATCATGGACTAGCGCTAGTAATAATTCTCTAAGCAAACCATTTGGCTTTCATCCAAGAAATTAATTACAATAAGCATTCATAATTCTCCATTTGGTATGAAACTCAACACTTCAAGTAAGAAGAGAAATTCTCGTATAGATGAACTCAACAAGCATAAATAATTATTTATTAGTTGTCTCGTAAAGAAAATTCCACCACTTGGCCCAACAAAAGACATTACATGTTTTCTAACAAGGTTCTTTATCCATAAAATATAGTTCTGGTGGGTTTTTTTGATGAAAGATAAGTATCTGATAGAAATTTCTTGTTGAATCATGTTATTTGAGCCATATCTAGACAACTAGAATCATTAATTTCAATTATACGTCATAATCTCACCATACACCCAAAACATGTGTAAAAAACTTAGGTTTTTAAACAAACAAGTAATATACGGAGAATCGAATAATAATAAGGTAGAAAAATAGTTTTGATACTAGATTTGCACCTCTATGAAGCTTTAATTCCGAAAATGATGGTGTGGCGATGTCTTCTCCCTAAGAAATTGAAATCCTAAAGCTTCGCCAAGCTTTAATGGAGGTGCGGAAGGTTGAAGATGAAGGAGAAGAAGAAGATTCGGAAGCAAAGGCTTTCCTCAACGGATCGTATGCCTTCTGAGCTCTAAAGGATCATCCCTTAGGTTGCTCTCAACTCCCTCACTCTCCCTTGGATATTTTTGGTCGAAAGCTATGGAGAAAGGGGGTTAAAAACGTGAGTTTTCGGGTCAAAAGTGGTCAAAATAGACCTACAGGCTTACCATGATCGATCATGAAGTGTTCTAGAGTGCTCTGGTTTTCCCATGATTGATCATGGTGACTGCTGCATCATTCTGTTACCTTAGGAGCCCAAAATGAGCCTCGAAATGTTTGAATCTTGACTCGGGCCAAACATAAAACTTGTAGAGTAGAATGAAAGGAAGATTTGGCCGCTAACGGGGAGTCATTTGGATATCGGATGAAGAAGTTATGGTTTCTCAAAGTTGACCAAAATTTAGTAAATCGCATAGAATTGAAACACGCGTTTATGATCTCGTTTTCAATTCGAACCACCCGAATGATGAAACGATTGGTCAATCAAACTTAATTACACTATAACAACATGTCCAAGGCTTCAAACTACAAGTTGGTAAATTACATCACAAGAATGCTAGCCGAAATACAACTTATCAACTATACGAAATAAGGTGAGAGTTTTAAAAGAAAAATAAGGCTAGGGGTATTACAAGTTAGGATGCCAAAAAATGTTGATCGATTTGTTCTCTATAATGGTGATTGTTCATTTGATGAGGAGCCGTAGAGAGAGAGGAGAGAGAGAGAGAAAGAGAGCTTTGTTCTTATCTAATGTTTCGTTAATCTTATTTTGTAGAAAGTTCTTAGTTCTTGGGAATTTTATTCCTGAAAGAGGAGTTTTCACGATGAATTTTCTTGATTCTCATACTTCGTGCATAGCAATGGTTCAACTGTTGACTTGTTTCTAAGCCGTTTCTTCTTTATCAAGCCAAGAATGAAATCTTTTTTCCTAGAAGTCTCTGATCTAGTGATGTTTAGAGAATACTCTTGAGGAATTTGTGGGCCCTCATTGTTTTCTATTTTTTGATATCCTTATTTCTCCCTCATTTGGGGAAGCTTTTCATGTCTTTTTTGTTTTTGGCCAAGAGCTTCTTTTCCCATTTTGGCGTGATCAGGAGCCTTACTGACCCAAGACAAAACCCTAAGCTGGTTTGGCTTAGTTGTTACTCTTGGTGTGGCTCACCCTGCCACTCTATACATTTATGTTTCTCTCGCTTACTTTAGCCGCTCATACGATTTTTTTTCTATTTTCTTATCCTTCAATTCTTTGTATTCCCATCTTATTTTGATATTTTATTATTCTCTTTGTTGGTTTTCAGTCCTTTAGAGATCAAAGATTCCTTTGTAGGTTATTTTTTTTCACGATTGAAGAAACGACTTATAATTTTGCATTGGATATTATTGTGTGAGTCAAGAAAAGTCACCTTGAAGTTCCCCTATTAGAAAATAAAGGAAAATGCCAAAAATCGAGGTAGGATTGTCATGCAACAGTTCCGTGGAGAAGGTTATGTCCCACGAGAAGGTTCTTTTCTTCTCATTCTCTTATTCTCTTTCTAACTTCTCCTTTCTTGAGTTTTCCTGTTTCTCGAGCATCTTTACCAAATTTACATAGATCCCGCACAGGGTGACTAGCTGGATCTTTAAAGGGTGACTAGCTGGATCTTTAAAGGGTGACAAGGAAGAGGTCACATACATGGATGCTTAGGGTGTTCTTTAATGCAATCCCCATGTTAATGACTATGATGATAGGGTGGATCATGGCCACAGTGTGGTCTACTAGGATAAGGTACAAATAAGCCAATTTCAAACATCTTGTGGATTCTCATAAAGCCAGCCTCTCATAAGGTCAGCCGATGCTTTCTAAAAAGCCTAACACTAGTTAGTTAGAACATATTATGCGTGTATGAGCTAAAATTGTGTATGATTGTGCTTGTTTAATTTCAAAATCTTATGCATGTTATGCTACTCATATGTTGAGGGGTCGTGTGTTGAGACATAAGTTGAAAACACTTATTGTGATGTTTAGGAAAACCCTGAGTAAAACTGATAAAACATGCCAATGAACTGTAAAAGATTCAGGCTAACTTAACCCTCGTGCTCAGAAATTCATATGAATTGCTTCCTGGTTCCATTATCCTTGTAAAATATAACTGGACTTTTAGAAAAATACCTTAAGTTAGGTAATTTTACTTGAATGCCAATTACGTAAAAGCACCCTCAGATTAACTAATTTACGAAAAATATCCTTAGGGTTTTAACATAAAATAACCTCTTGTATATACATCTCACATAATTACATAAAAGTATCCTCGGGTTTTATTTATGAAAATATACTCTTATCATAGAATTCTTATATTCACACAAAAATATCCTCAGGTTTTGTTATTTTATGGAAAACCCCTTTTATTTTATATAACTCATATATTTACACAAAAATACTTTCAGGTTTTATAAATTACATAATTATACCCTCTTATCAATATAACTCACATATTTACAGAAAAAATACATCTAGGTTTCTATTATCTACAAAACTTTCATATTTACATAAAAATACCCTCAAGCCTTGTCAATCACATAAAATTACCCTCTCATCTATATGACTCATATAATTACATAAAAATACCCTCAGGCTTTGCAATTAACTAACATTACTCTTTTATTCTCGTAGCTTATCCTCAGATAATTTACAAAAAATTACTCTCAGGTTTTGTTATTCGTAATGAAAATATCCTCTCATCTATATACCTCTTATATTTACTCAAAAATAACTTTGGGTTTTGTTTATGAAAATATCATCTTATTAAATGTATGAAAAGTAACTCCAAGAAGAGGGCAGGTTACGTGTGTGCCTTAGGAAAAGGGATACGGGTGTGCCTCTAGAAGAGGGTGAGTGTGTGGCTCGGGAGGAGGGATTGGTGTGCGTATGCCTCTGGGAGAGGACTTAGTGCAAGTACGCCTCAGGAAGAGGAATTGATGTGTCCCTCAGGTAGAGGGCTTCATGTGTGTGTGCCTCAGGAATAGGGCATCGTGAATGGCTCGAGGAGAGGGCTTTGTGTGTGTATGGCTCAGGGAGAGGGCTTCAGTGTATGTATGCCCCAGAAATAGGGCTACGGTATATGTGCCTAAAGAAGAAGGCTTTGTGCATGGGTGCCTCGAGAAGATGACTATAGGGTGTGTATGCCACGGGAAGAGGACTTGGCAAATGTGTACCTCAAGAAGAGGGCTTCGTGTGTGGGTGCCTCGAGAAGAAGGCTTTGCATTCGTATGCTGTAGGAAGAAGGCTACAATATGGGTGCCTTGAAAATAGGGCTTTTTGTTCATATGCCTAAAAAAGAAGGCTACTGTGTCTCTGCCTCGAGAAGAAGGCTTCGATGTGTGTACCTTGATAAGAGGGCTTCATGCTTGGGTGCCTTGACAGGAGAGCCTCATGTTTGTATGCCTCAAGAAAAGGGCTTCATGTGTGTTTGCCTCGAGAAGAAAACTACGATGTGGCTGCCTCGAGAAGAGCACTTCGTGTTTGTGTGCCTTAAGAATAGGGCTATAGTGTGTATGCTTTGAGAAGAGGACTATGTGTGTGTACCTCGACAAGAATGCTTGATTTCTAGGTTCCTTTAGAAGAAGGATTTATGAATGCCTCGGGAAAAGGACTTTGTGTGTATGCCTCGAGAAGAGGTCTTTGTGAATAGGTACCTTGGGAAGAGGCTTCGTGTTTTGCGTGCCTTGATAAAATGTCATAATGTGTGTATGCCTTGAGAAGAGGGCTTAGTGTTTGTACATCTGTAGACACCCCGATCCATGACCCCCGCAAGAACCCTAACGACTATCTACAAGTACAGTTTTTGGAGTTCGGGACCCACCCAAGCACCTGGAACTGCCCGAAATGGTTTGTCGACCAAACAAACCTGTTTTTGAGGGGGATTATCGCACGCCAAACCAGTATGTCGCATGACAATCTCTCTTGTGTCGCACGACAAACCCTCTGGCCCAGACCATCCACTCTCTGACACATCAGTCTGTCAGAGACATCACTTTAGCCGTTTGTCGTGCGACATTGCTCAACATGTCGCGCGACACTTGACCTTTCTGGGGAAATGTCGCGCGACATTCCTTCCCCAGCACTATAAATAGGCCAACAACCCCAAGGGTTCTGGACAGAATTTGGGGAGAAAAGAATCCTAAGTTTATATCTAATTTTCTGGTCTTTTATCAAGTATATTCTACAATTGTCTTATATCTGAAGAATCTTCGAATCTATTCTCGACACTCGACGTGTCCCGCTTCTGGAATCGAACTCTCGAAAATATCTGAAGAAGGAAAAGATTATTATCGCCGGAGATCTTTCTGCCATATTATATTTTCTTTCTTATTATTATTCTCGTCGGGAAGGTAACGAAAGTCTCTTATTGTATTTTAAAGTTAGATATTTGTGAACTTGTTTTATTTTCGTTGTTCTGTCCATGTTTTATTTGAATAAACTTATTGCCAAGTTATAAAATAGTGTACTATTTTCAAAACAAAAACCCTGATAAAACCATTTGCAAAAACCAGAAAAGTAAGTATATTATTGCTCGGATACAATTCTGTTTTCAAAACTCGGACCGATAAAACTTACATAGGAATTAAAATCCGACATATCCTGTCTTTTTCATAGACTGCGACGTGTCTGATAAAACTCCCCTCAAAGAATTCTAATTCCATATTAAATCAATTCTGGTACTAGATCCGCACATTTCAAAGTAACCAAAACACGAGAAAACCGTCATTATCTGAGAAAATAATACGTGAAACTCTCTCTTAAATAAAAGGTTTTGTCACTTGTATTTACATCTTTCAAAACAAAATATCGGATCTCGGGACACAAAGGTTTTTCATCCCTTTACCTATTTTCCCCAGAATTAGGGTTTTTCATTCGTGAAGTAGTAGACTGTCAGTAAAAGCATCCAAGTTTTTCAACATAAAATAAACATATAAAAGACCACTAGAGACCGAAAGATTGGAACGGGTTCTTAACACCTTCCCAATCTGTAACATAGTTTCCGAACCCTATAGAATCCTGGTTTCCCAGACAAACGTGTAAAGAAAGGCTAAACTGTAGCCTTTCCTCTTACACAAACCCTTTTTTGTCCGTTTTCTCGTAAAACGTACTGGCGACTCTGAACAAACTCACTCGCATCTAGAAATAGGATAGAAAAGACACCCAATATGAATTATCAACACATGTTAGAAGCAAATGGAACAACGGAATCCTTTCCAATGTTTCATACTCCCAAACTAAAGGCTGAGACCCTGGGGTCGCATTTGCGGATTCTCACAGTGGCGACTCTGCTGGGGAAACTAGAAAACTAGGCTCTTATATGTGGACTTTTGTTTATTTGTTGAATATCTGCTTTTACTGCTTTTTCTACTTCTTTTTTTATGTTAATTGATTGTGGAGAAACCTTTTTTCTAAAAAATGGAAGTTTTCCTAAACACGTAATAAAAGATAATGATATTTGTAAACCCAACCTTTCGAACTTCGCACGCACTTCAAAAATCATGCATTGGTTCTACAAGTGTGAATTTACCCCAAACCCTCAGAAGTATTATAAGTGAGTAAGGAGTTGGCTTGCTTAGGCCAACATAAACCGAAAGCATTTACTTCCACTCTCCTTAGCCAAGTACGCCCCCGAGGTATATAGAGTGACGAGAACACTCACATACTCGGGAAGTATATCAAAGGACTCTTAATCGATCATACCCGCCCCTAGGGTATATCGCAAGGTCTTGCCAAATAGGAGGAAGCCTGAAGCCTTAACCGTTCATACACCTGAGCTGCATATAAGATCGAGTCGGCTAAAACACTTGTCAAACAGTCGTAAAGGATGTACCACCTTACGGCTTCCTTTACACCACTCCTTTAAAACCCGAGTCTCTTCTTAGTGATATTATTTTAGTGATTCTTTTGGCAAAAAGCGAATCGCACCATAGTCTTCCTTCATCTCCGTCACGTGATTTCGTCTACAGCCATAAACGACGACAGTCTGGAAGGTTGGGCCGGTCGATATCATACCGGAAGATTAGTAAGACCAAGCATATCCACAATGACCGATGGATGTGAGAATCAAGAAATAGATCAGAGCCTAGCTGAGGCATCAGCAGTTCAGCCAACTCTAGCTGAGATGAATCGTTTACTAATGACCGTCAGCTAGAATCTAGCAAGCCTCACGATCGAGCAATAGGGTACCCGAATTCGAATAGAAGAGTTGTCAGCCGAAAGAACTGCACCACCGGGGTTTGAACGACTACCACCGAATCGAGATCCGGATCAAGGGAAATCATCACAAGTACTTCCCCCAGTCCAAGGAACCAACCCACCGCTAACGGGTCCCATCCCAGCCAGTCCCGTTCAAACTGATCCTAACAATCATAATCAGTGGGCCCTAGATTCAGACCTTACCTATCAACAACAAGAGCCCCCATCGTTTGGCCGCAACGCCAAGTCCAACCGGGTTTTGATCCTCAGTACCAGCAATGGCCGCAGGTTCCAGTAAGACCTGTCCCACCAACAGCCCTAGTAGTGATGGAGACATAAATACATGATCGTTTGATATTGCGTATAGATTGAACAAAAAAAATTTGCTAAAATCCTATAAGAATAAAGAGATTTCACCTTTGTGGATCATGTAGAGGATCCATATGAGGAGACTAGGGTTTGAAAGCATTAGTTTGCGATTTGGTTCAAATTTTTTAATTCTTGCTGGGCTGCGAAAATCGATTGTTTTCGCCATCGAAACGAGTTCTGATCATCTTGATTTTAGGCCTAGTTAAGGTAACTTTGCGTTCCAAACGACATATCCAAAAATCAGCCCGATCCGACAGTGCGATCAAAAGTTACGATTGATTTACGACTGCTGTGCTGAAAACCTAAAGATCTTCTATCGTATTCCTTCCGCCATCAAATCTTGCACCGAGTGTGGGCTACAGTATCACCAAGATTTTATCCTCTCTCAAATAGAACAAACCCTAACACATGAGAATTATTGTTTTTGTTAGAAGAGACAAGGCCAGCGTATATATAAGGCTACGACAGGGACCTTAAGGAGAAATAAGTTTGGGCTTCCTATGGAAAGTTGGAATCCTAATTCTACTATGAATTAGTTTCTTCCATAAATTATAATTCAGACCACTAAAGAATTATAATTGCACTCCCGTCCTTACCTCAAAATTAATTTCAAGCTCCTTGTTATTAAATACTTATTATTCTCCCCACGTTAAGATTACATATAACCGTCATTTAAATTAAATTACTGACAATTATATTTAAATGATTTCTTAATCCTTGAGCCTACCACTTAACTTCTTTGACATGTCGGATTAACATAATCCACCTGCAGGGTTTGACAAAATCAAAACTTATAAGCTTCTGAAGGGGCTATCATCAATCCCTATACCGGGACATGGATTCCGTCAATAATTAATATTCATCATACACATAGTGTCGTCATCCAATTCACGAAGATTATTGATCCATAAATGAATCTCACTCTTAATGAGTCAAAACAACAAACACTACATATATATGTCTTTTAATTATTTCAAGATTAAGATCATAAGTAATCATAATAACCATGGGATTTTAAATTGTTTTATATAGTCAGTATAAAAACAATTAACCCAAACTGGTCCTATTCAATACACACAAAGTGTACTAGCACAACGAGTTAAAACTATACCATTTCCTGTAGTTAAGATAAAATACTAAAACTTGTGCTACAATCCTACCGATGGGTGTCCAATTCCATCTAAGACTGTGAACCATTAAACTTATATTCCACAAGAACCGATGATATGATCTTCTGTGTGTAAGCTATACTCTACACACCAAAACATATACTATATGGAATAAAAGACAAACATGCACAATATTTAAATAAATAATATAATGCAACCATTGCCCATAAAGATTCTCATTAAAATAGCAAAACCAAGTTTAGAACATATACAAACCAATAAGAAAATTATGGCTTTTAGTATATCACTCTAACAATGCAGACTTGGGGAGACATCATCAAGGAGTTTATGACTAAGTACGGGTCCAACGAAGATTTAGAGATTACTCATAAGCACCTAAAAATGGCCAAGCAAGGCAAGAAAGAGAGCTTTAACGACTTTGTCACACGCTGGAGAGAAATGGCCTCCCAAATGTCCAAACGACCTGATGAAGAAGAATAATTGGAGATCATACAGAAGAATTTCACCCCGGATGTATTGAGTTGCATGGGAAAGCATGTCTTCCCACACTTCAGGGCTTTGTTACGCATGGGATCGTAAGTAGAGGAAGAACTGGCCAAGAAGGCAGAGATTGATACCAAGAAAGCTTCTTATACTGGGAGAAAGATAGCCACTCTAGCCATGAACCAACTGAGCTCATACCCCTATCAACAAAACCCATTTCAGCAGGCAAAACAAACACCTCCGATGAGTTGGCCTACACAAGGAGACTCTTCGAACAGTGAGGTCAAAAAGAGAAGGAATTTCTGCACCCTTTCCACTACCCTGGTCAAGAGTCTGGAATTGCTCCAAAATGCTGGACTAATCACTCCACTCAACCCACGCCCCCCACCAAACCCTATTGCAAGCACCTGGAGAATGAATGAAAATTGCGCGTACCATCAAGCCACTGGCCATGACACAAAACGTTATTTGGCACTTCGCCACTGTATCCAGGACCTAATCGAGGTTGGAACTATTCCCGCACTGGGCGGGCCCAATGTTAGCAATAACCCCCTTCCCAACCACGCTCCGTCTGCGGGAATTAACGCTTTGACCACTAATGAAGAAGGCTTTGATCCCGTAGGACTCATCCGAGACGACCCAGCCTACAAATCACCCGTTGTGCCACTTAAGAGAACCCAAGTTGCCCTAGGCCTCAATCCAATAATTGATCAATGGATGGTTAAGATGAACTTCCTATCCGGCAGGGTTTAAGAAAAGCAAATCAAGGGATCTTCCGACTACTTACAATCAAGACCAATCTCGGGAAATCTGGGATAGGATGGACCCAGGATAGGAAGAAACAGCTTTGGAGGCCCCGAGGCCCTCCAAAGGAGACAATTTGTATGACAGAGACTTCCCCCAAAGACTTTCAGTTGGTCGGCAGAACCTGATCCACTGGAGGCCTCCGAAGAATTAGACCCCACATCTTTATGGATACAGCAAATCACCCATTCAGGGAGGGTATATCAGCCACCACTGATGGATATCGAGAAACTGCCTCCCCCTAAAGAAATAAGGGATGACCGAGTACTGGAACAATTGAAGAAAACCCAGGCACACATCACCATTTGGGGCCTCCTGGTTGCCTCCAAACCTCACAGGACTGCCTTCATCAAGCTCTTGGATGAGGACGTCATATCACCAGGTTCTACACCAGAACAACTACCAAGCATGATTGGGTCATTTACAGTCTAAAGAAGTCTGTCATTCTCAGATGAAGACTTATCTCTGCTAGGAAAGAAATACATTCTGGCACTCCATATTACCGTCAGGACCCGAGGAAAGATTTCGCCGCAAGTTCTCATCGACAACGGGTCAACTATAAATGTCTGCCCCCTGAAGACTGCCAGATGTTTGGGACTTTTAGATACAGAGCTTGCTCCATCAACTGTAACCGTTAGAGTCTATGACAACACCAGGAGTGCCGTTTTGGGCTCTTTAAAGCTTGATCTCATGGTCGGCCCCAGAAACTTTTCAGCTGATTTTCAAATCATAAACATCCCCTTCAGCTTTAACCTCCTATTTGGCAGAGCATGGCTACATGACATAGGAGAACTCCCCTTCTCCATACACCAGAAAATCAAGATACCGTTCGAAGGGAAGATAATCACCATCCAAGGAGATCCTGAAAGGACCTTGGTAGATCTGGAACTACCCATCTTAGGCATCGAAAGCCAGAGCATACAGTTGGGAGGCTTTTCTTACGAGCTTCATGTGCAAGCTCTTACCACTCAGAGGATCGAGTATCTACCCCCGGATAATATCCCCGGTCTAAGTGCCAAGATTACGAATATGTTGAGAATGATGAAATACTTGCCCGGAGCCAATTTAGGAATAGAGCAGGAAGGACTACTTCAGGCCTTAGAACCCGTAACAAGATTTGAGAGAGAAGGTTTGGGGTACTAACACACCGATGAAGATAACCAAGAGAAAGTGGTTCGAGTACATCGGTATCCGAGTTTCAGCTCACTAAATGGGTTTTTGTTAAAGAAGGAGAGGACTTCCCCTTTTGCTGCTTTCAGGGGCCTTGAAGAAACAGCGATGGAGATAATCTTCCAGGATGGAAAATCTTCTATGAAGAAGACCTATACCTCAAAAACAATGTCATACATATCTTTTCCACCAAGTTAACGATCGGGCCGAGAGAAGAAAGCGAAGACGAGGAAGATAAAGAGGAAGAGATGATTGGAGGTCTCTTTGACGTCATGGCCCTAGAGAACGATGAACCAATAGACGATCCTGTACACTAAATTCACACCGATCCAGAGTACCAGGAAAATGGGAAAATAGTGAAATTGTAAGGGTGAAAGAAAAGAAAGAGAGTGGGGGTAGGGTTAGGGAGGAGTCACTCCTAGATTTACTTTTTAAACTTGTACCTGTAAACACTGTTATCAATGAAATAGATTCCATTTTGCAGTATCCTAATAGTTTTGATTCTGTAATTGCCTTTATAAAAATGGAAAGGTTGAACGAGCACCCTGAGTGGGAGGAGCAGCGTATACAGAGCGAGGAGGGAGACACTCTTGTGGTCAATCTCGGGACCGAAGAGGAAAGGAAAGAGGTTCTTATTGGGGCGAATTTAAACGAAACTGAGAAAGAGGAATTCAAACAAACTCTGAATGAGTATGTGGATGTCTTTGCCTGGTCCTATGCCGACATGCCAGGTTTGAACAGCCAGATAATCATGCACGAAATACACACCAAGCCAGAGTCTAGGCCCGTCAAACAGAAATTGAGAAAACTTACGCCGAAATGGTCCCTGAAAGTAAAAGAAGAAGTGATAAAGCAGCTGAGTGTGGGGTTCTTGCGAGTGATCGAGTACCTTTCCTGGTTAGCCAACATTGTGCCTGTTCGTAAGCCAAATGGGAAGGTCCTCATGTAAGTAGACTACCGAGATCTCAACAAGGCTTGCCCGAAAGATGATTTTCCATTACCCAACATTGACTTGATAGTGGATAATACCGCCAACCATGCCTTGAAGTCATTCATGGACGGTTTCGCCGGGTATAATCAGATCAAGATAGATTACCAAGAGAAAACAGCATTCATCACACCGTGGGGAACATATTGCTACACTGTCATGCCATTTTGGGTGAAGAATGCCGGGGCAACGTATCAAAGGGCGGCTATAGCTATCTTCCACGACATGATCCACAAAGAAGTAGAAGTATATGTGGACGATATGATTATCAAGTCGAAAGAGAGGGAAGGCCATGTCCCAGCCTTACGGGCCTTTTTTGACTGGCTCCGCTAGTATCAGATGAGACTAAATCCACAAAAGTGTGTGTTCGGGGTAACCGAAGGAAAACTCCTGGGCTATGTTGTCTGTAAGAAAGGAATCGAAGTAGACCCCGCCAAGGTTAAAGCTATCCGAGATATGCTCGAGCCTCGTACCGAGAAAGAAGTCCATGGATTTTTGGGTAATTTGCAGTACATCATCAAGTTCATCTCTTAACTCACTCAGACATGCGAACCCATCTTCACGCTTTTGAGAAAGTCTTCACCAAGAGAATGGGACAATCAGTGCCAGGAGACTTTTGATAAAATCAAATAATACCTCTCTAAATCCCCAGTATTGGCCCCACCCCAGGCTGGGCTGCCATTAATCATATACCTAATAGTCATCAATACAACTGCAGGAGTCATGCTAGCCCAACATCTGACCCATACGCGAAAAGAAGTAAGCCATTTACTATATTAGCAAGAAACTGTCTCCATTCGAGTTAAACTACACGCCATTGGAAAAATCATGCACCGCTCTTGTCTGGGTAACACAAAAGTTACGGCATTACATGTTGGTTTTCTCGGTCATTCTGGCATCACGAATTGATCCGCTAAGATACCTCTTCGAGAAATCGGTTCTCTCAAACCGTATGGCAAAATGGTTGTTCTTACTCTCCGAGTTCGACATCACCTACATGACCCAAAAGGCAGTAAAAGGCAAGATCATAGCTGACTATCTAGCCCATAATCCAATATTGGACGACATGCTCCAAGAAGTTGAATTCCCAAATGAAGCTATCATGACTCTTAAGATCGATGAAGACTGGAAATTATACTTTGATGGGACCGCCAACTGAAATGGGAACGGGATAGGCATCCTTTGAAGAACCATCAGTATCCCGAGAAAACAGACAAGAGAACACAGGTTACTCTCAGAAGATTAACGTCAAGAGAAACTACGACAGAACCCATCTCCAATGCCTCACTGAAGAAGAATCTGCCAAAATGATGAATCAGATACATGGGGGGATTGTGGACCCCATATAAGCGATCATACTCTAGCCTGCAAAATATCAGACAAGGGTACTACTAATCTACCCTTCAGAACGACTGCGTTAATAACGCGCGCCGTTGTCACAAATGCCAGATATATGCCAAGTCTCAGAAGCTCCCCCCAAAAGAGTTGTACAATATGACCGCCCCCTGGCCTTTCGCGACATGAAGAATCGACATCATTGGGAAGATCTCACCCAAGGCCAGTAACGGCCACGAATTCATACTAGTAGCCATCAACTACTTCACCAAATGGGTAGAGGTCGAGTCCTTCCAGATCCTTGATGCCAGGAAAGTTCCCCAATTCATTAGACGGATTATCATCTATCGATATGGGGTCCCACACGAGATCTTCTCGGACAACGGCACCCACTTTGAAGAAGAGGCGAATGTGGTCATGGAAGAATATGGCATCACCAAGCACAGGTCTTTGCTGTATAAACCACAAACCAATGGGGCAGTTGAGGCCGTCAACAAGAACCTGAAGAATATTCTAAGCAAGATGGCCCACACCTTCTGGGACTGGCCAAAAAAATTACCCTATGCATTATAGGGGTATCGCACCACCGAAAGAGTTTCTACCGGGGCAACTCCGTTCTCCCTTGCATATGGGATGGAAGCAGTCATCCCTGTTGAGTGAGAAGTTCCCCCCCCCCTCAGAGTAATGCTTGAAAACCAAGTTAATGAATTGGAGTGGGTCCATGCACGTTATAACGAGCTAGCCCGGCTAGATGAGAAGAGATTGAAAGTCGCGTATCACTATCAAGGGTATTAGAAGAGAATCACTCGAGCCTTTAACTAGAAAGTAAAAACTCGGGGTATCAAAGAGAATGAAATCATGTTGAAAGAAATTTGAGAACCAGCCAGAGACCCAAGGGGAAAGTTCGGGCAGAAGTGGACTGGGTCATATATCGTCAAAGAGATCGATACAAGGGGTGCTGCCATACTCACTGACTTGGATGGATAATTACTGCATTCACCAGTCAATATGGATCGTTTGAAAAAGTATTATTAATAGATATATCATGTATAGGCAAGAACTACGTAAACCTGAGCCCCAACTCAAGTTTTGTTTTTTGAAAAATCAAATGGGGAACGTAGGCAACCTGAGAAGTGACTTCAGGCCCGGTTTAAACATTATAAGAAAATTATTTCCCACAAACAGTCCCTCATATATTATTAGGGTGGTTCAGAACACCGAAGGTTACAAGGGAGACTATTAAAAAACAAGCATACAGGAAAACCTAAGCCTTAGGGGTTGGCCACACTGGGTCCTCAGTGGCCAAATCGATTCGAGCCTCATCCAAGATTTAGTACGCAAAGACAATGTTATCATCAGTAGCCCAAGTATCCATGAATCAGAACCATTCCATTTGAAAGGGGTCATCAATCAGCTGTCCTTCTAAAGATTGCCAGCAAGAGCGAATAATGTCAGCCCGGAGGGGCCGGGTAATACCAAAACGAGCATAGTTGAACTGCCGACTCGGTTGAGCATGCCACATTCTCTCTAGTGATAGAGAAACATGTGGAGTTACAAATTTGGACTCGGAAGAGAAGTTGTTCAGACCAAAGAGAATGTTCTGAGGCACGTTGAATTGCTGAAGAAGACGCCCTGGGAGATAAAAGGAGGTAAACCAGAGTCCTCGGAGTCGAACGTAGTTCTGACCCCCTATACTAAGCATTATCTCCCTCAGCTTCCAACAAGGAATGTTCCACCGAATAGCGCAAAAATTCTCCGAAAACCACACTGTCCAATCAGAGGAAGACATGGTCAAAGCACCGAAGAGGGGACGATGGAAGAAGTGTGTCGGACTGTCTAGCCGAACCCCGTTGAAACCCACCGATCGAAAATGCTCCAGCAACCACATGTATAACAAACATGGACTCCCCCGAAAAAAGGGTGAGGTCCCCCTTTAGAGATCATCCAGACCATTCAGAGTTTCTGCAAGAACGATAGGCACTATGGACTTTCCATTTCTAGCCTGATATATCAGACTCAGAATAGTCGGATCAACACGGGAAAAGCTCGTCACTAGTAGCAT
This sequence comes from Lonicera japonica, assembly GCA_021464415.1. Lineage (NCBI taxonomy): Eukaryota > Viridiplantae > Streptophyta > Magnoliopsida > Dipsacales > Caprifoliaceae > Lonicera > Lonicera japonica. The sequence goes on along the minus strand of CM038468.1, from coordinate 12,461,214 downwards.
ATCAGAAACAAGGCAGATCAAGGCCGCCGCAGTACACCCCACGCTATAAGAGGCTCCATCCTCAAAACGATGAAAAAACCTCACCATTTTGTGGAGGTCAAAAAGCCCGTCGATAATAAAACCGTCATAGGCCGCTTGGGGAATGGCTAACAAAGCAATCAGCACATCTCGGGGACCGAGTTCCTCTATAGGAACAGCCATTGGGAGACGAGTGTCAGAGCGCAGCAGCCAGAAAAACTCTTCATAAGTTGGGCAAAGCTCATTTAATCCGAAACAAAAAAGATGATCCGCAGAACTCCAGAAATACGAAGCACCTAACAAAAAGGAAAAATCTATAGGACGATAACGCCATGCCGCTAAAGGGCTAAATGCATCGAAATTCAAACCATTCTCAGAAGATACCAAAGCATCTCAGGCTTCGATATAAGAAAAATCAGAATTTGTGCGGTAAGAAGACATTTGGGAAAGGTGTGGGGATGAAGAAAGGAAGATGGGTGTATTTATAACAAAAAAATAGATCTTGTGCCAGTTTGTCACGCGACAAACCTATATCCAGGAGGAATTGTCGCGCGAAAAATCCATTTTTTAACCCCATGTTTTGGCCTTTTATACACGTGAAAGTTGTTCTTGCCAAAAGAACCACTTTTGTATGCATTGTGCTCACTCTGTTCTTTTACAGGAACCCTAAGTACCACCGTATCATAGGGTATAATTCCTAAACTTTACCAATTCATATATATATAATAATATGTCAAAATATTTTGTCACAAACGCATAAAGGAAAAAATGTATATATCATCACCAATAAGAGTTTTATAATCCAAACAAAAAACAATTTTCAAAAAAAAACTACTAAAAAACTACACATATGTCCAAACTAACAAGACAATGCAGGAAAGAGAAAATTAATCTACTCAAGCGCGCTTTGACATGCTCCCGCTGTCACCCGAGCCCTAATCGGGAGTAAGATCAACCACCGGGACATCCTGAGAAGGAGGAACTGTAGCCTGAGAAGGGCCCGTCGACTGAACAGGAGCCGTGGGACGAATCACCGAGGACCGTGAGAGCCTGGAGGTCCAATTACTGCTCCTCCGAGACTCCGACCTGGCGCGAGAAGAAGAAATGGGGTCATCTGCCCGCAGAGAAACATCAATCGCCCTCTGGTAGTCACGCATATACGCCGTAAGATCTCGATCGACGAACTGGAGAAGGTTCCAGTTGTAGAGATACTGGGCATGAAGGGCTCTCAGGTCTGCTACATGAACACTCACCCGCTGTAAAAGATATAAGAAAGAGAATTATCACATTTAAGATAAACAAATGTGAAGGATCATCAAGAAACATAAATGAAAAATGTACCTCATCACCGATCCGACCACCCAAATAATCAAAAGTATCCTTAGGCAAAGGATACTCGAGCATTGTGTAGCGACAGAGACCAGCACCGATGTAGGTGATGTCCCGAGGAAGTAGCAGTATATCGACCAGAGGAGCAGATGAACCCGTCGGGATAGCCGCAGAAGTAGTCCCACCCTCCTCGCAGATCCAAAACAAAGGAGGCCGAGAAGATGAGCCACCAAGACTAGGAGATCGGGCCGGAGGGCCCATGACAGTCGATGGAAGAGGGGTCAAGGTGGCATAAGTGTGAACACCCGGGGGATCCACAATAGCCGTCGCTCTCAGAAGTGGGACCCCACTAGAAAGAATGGCCACCGCAGTAGGAGGGGTCCTCCCAAACTGCTGGTAGTCAGCCCCAAAGTCCTTAGGCTCCCAGGACCGCTCAGAAAAACCTTCTCCCCCTCTCTCAGCAGCCTCAACATCATCAAAAATGACCCTCGGAGATACCGAAGGGCCAGTAGGAAGCTCAAAACCCTCAACATCAGCGTGCTGCTCCTCCATAGGCGTCGTCTAAGGTGGCTGCTTAGGAACCGCCGTCGTCCCACCTCCCTCACCCCCCGGTCGATCGCCCCCAACAGCAGCAGGAACGCCCCTCTCTCCCTCAGGGTCCTCATCATCAGAATCCAAAATGTTATCCCTCTGATCGGGGATGGGGAGCAGGTGACCAGGGACCATCCTAACTAGATGGGTCTGCTCTCATATATAGTTGGGGTCACCTCCCAACACCCGGTACCACTCATAGAAAACCTAAGCTCGAGTCCCCTTCTGCTCCCTCATCAAGTAACAAGCAGCGAAAGCAGCATAGTTGTAATACCCCGCATTTTAATTTGTTTTAACTTGAATTATATTAGATTATTTATACTCATGTGAGTGATCGTTAGGTGGTTCGGGTGGTTCGAATGGATTTTGGTTGGTAAATAAGAAGTTTTAGCCTTTCGCGATTTGTTATTTCTAGCTATCTTTGAGCTATCGTAATATCTTTTCTATTTATCGAAATGAGGTTCCCTTTGCGAGGGTGTCTAGTGTTTATACCATTCTACAACTTTTGTGTTTTGACCGAAAGCTAATTCACACTCCTCGTGGGTCAAAACAGGTCGTAAAGTAGGCCCATTACAAAATTCTGGTCATTCGGTAGCGCTTTGGCAGAGCGCTGTCTTCGGCGAATTTTTGGGAAACATATATTCCGAATTTGGGAAAACTTTCTCTTAAAAAGTTGTAGAGCTTTGAAATACCTTTCTGTGGACATAAAGAACGCCTCAATCAGAGTTCCAAGCGAAACGTTATGGCCAAAACAAAAACAGTGCTCTAGGGCCCAAAAATTAAAGCGCGGACCAGTATGGCGTTTTTGCATACCGGTCCGGCACCAAATTTTTGGGAAAATTGACCCCTCGCGGACCGGTATTGGGTATTTTGTATACCGGTCCGCCAGGCACTATTCACCACCGACTTAAGCTCGTTTTTAAGCTCATTTTCACTCATTTTCATCCCATTTTCGTGGTAAGTCTCTAGAAAACTCTAGAGAGGGAAGGGAGCTCATAGGAGAGAGTCTTTGAAGAGATTTCTACACAAACATCGCTCTCGATTCAAGATTTAAGCTTCAAATCCTATCTTTCTACACTATTCATCACCATCAACTTTGGAATCTTTGGGATTTCATCAAAGTAAAGCTTGAACTATCATCTTTCCTTCATCCTTTCGGCCTATCCACTCGAGGTAGGGGTTTATATCTTTTCAAAACTCGATACTATGGTTTAAAATTTGTGATAATCATTCCAATTGGGTTATATTTGACTTGAATATTAGAATATGGGTATTGAACCTATGCTTCATGGTTTATATAGCTTTAAAGGTCATGATGTGATGCCATATATGCCATACACACTTGGAACTAGGTGAATTTGAAATCATATGACATATTCCATGTTGGTATAGCTACTATATGTTGATAAAAAATGGAAGTATTATTAAAAGGATACACCATGGAATATAAATTGAGGTTTTTCTTCAAGTATGTATGGCAACGATTGTTCGAGTGTTCCTTTCATTTGCATATATGCACGTTTCATGACTCATAGAGATTTAAATATGATATTTAAGGTGATAGATGCCACTTACACTTGATATTCTTGTATTATTAAACCCAATGAAGAATCCCATGGATGCTTGACTATTATGAGTTGATGGAAATAAATTGTTATTGATTTGTACACACCATGGGTTAAAGGTTAGACTTATTGAAGTGTATGTGGTATATATATTACTTCAAATGCTTGTTAAATGGCACAAATACATGTATTGAAGTGAAATATGCCAATTATATCTGGTGTAGTGTGTTAATTGAACTATACGAGATATCCCTTCGATGAATTGGATGTTATGTGTGATGAAATGGATTTGTTAATGTTTTATACACATCAAGGGATATCTAACGAGACTTGTTAAAGGGTATATGGCATAGATTTCTTCATGCGTTTGCTAAATAGCATGCTATACATATTATGCATCACGTTTTGTGTCAACCGGAATCTTAGAGATCCTTTCAGCAATCTCGGATCATTCTTATGGCCTATCGTATAGGCGTATATCTCTTATCATTATGCCGGAGCTTCTTATGTTTTTTGTATCGTTTTGGATTTGATATGATCCTGATATGGATCCGGATATGATTCTACTGTGGCCCTTCGATGGCGAAGGAATTGGGTTTTTATTTGGTGTTTGTCAGGATAGGAAAATAGGCAGGGCTCGGTGTCCTTGGGTTGAAAAGCCCTAAACCCCTGGGGGAGCAATGTTTGGCCGCCTATAAGCCACTGGTGTAGAGCCCGAGAACCTAGGCAAATTGTCAAGGCACCATGATTTTGTGGTTATCTGCGTTTCTATGGGATCGTGGTGATTGATCCCAGGGCTGTTGTTCTCTATATTCATATGGGATCGGGAAAATTGATCCCAGGGTATCAACTTAATGATTTGATATCTCGATGGCATTGGAGTATGCCCACAGCTCAGGCTTTCTAATATATGGTAATCGTTTGACACGGTAGGTAACCTGCATTAGCACGTTCATGCATAGTCACTTGATGAATATGGTTCTTGTTGATATTATTGAACTAAATATGGTCTGAAAGATATGTTTATAAACCAGTTTTTGATCATATGATTTGTACCCCCCCTACTGAGCAAATAGCTCACCCCGGGTTTTCTTAAATTATTTCAGGTACTCATGAGTTCCACGAGGACAAGGATACGACAGGTTCGGGAACGAATTAGACGGCTCTGATACAAATTCATTTTTGCTATGTATATGCTATCTCAGGAAGCCATGGCTAGCCCGAAGTGTTATCTACTGACTTGCACCTGCTTAGTTTGGTTTTGTATATTGGTTACATGTATGCATGATTTTGTATAGTATTATCCTCTCATAGCTTACTGATTGACAGGTGTGATATTTACTATTTAAATTTCTTTATGTGTTTCATATATACCCATTTTAGTCAATCTAAGATGGGTTAGTAGTACTCCAGGTCTTAATTACGGGTGTTATCCTATAGATTAAGGCGGGAGTGTTACAATAGTCCCCCTCCTCAGCAAATGTCTGGAAACCAAGGCCGTCCACCAAAGCCTGCACTGTTCACCAGGTCGATCTTGCCCGTCCGTCTCATCAAAACTGGTGGAAATAGCGAAACTCGAGGCCACTGGGCCGGTGTGTGTTGGCGGATAACCCTCTCGCCCAAGTAGAAGTGGAGACCGTACGCATCCCTAATCAGCCGCCTGGTCCTCGAGGCGATCAAAGCACGGCCATACCCAAAATGGAGACCCAGATCACCCCAGGGGACCACTCAATCTGAAAAGAAAATAAAATCCCGTTTAGTTATTTCTATTTTATTATTATTATTATTATTTTTATTATTTTTCTCTTTATTTAAAAATTCTAAAGTACTCACATGCTCCTCTAACAAGTCATGGACCGTAGTAGCTCTGGTCTCCCGGGTCCGATATACATAAGGAGCTCGGTAGTTCCCCGCTATAAACCGACAGAGAAGGGGAAACTGATCCTCGTTTTCAACGAGGAGATCCACCTAGGCGCAACCCAAACGGGTGTAGGCCACGAACCAACTCTGAAAAGAGAAAGAAGACAAAAGATTATTAGCAACAATCAGCGAATAAGATGTAAAGATTAAACCAAGGATAACAAGTAGAAATATGTACCTCCCACAGCAAAGAGAAGCCCTTGAGGTTCAGGGCTAAATGACGAGAGACTTGGTCCATAGCATCATAGAGGACAGCCAGAATGAAGCCGCCCCAGTCGTAATCAAACATAATGCTAAAGTCTCGAAGATAGGGCAACCACCAGAGATGGGCCATGTCCCCCCTATGGGCCTTGAATAAATCGTGGAGTGTCAGCAAGAGAAGAACGCGGGCATAGTGACGCGCTTCTTGTCGGGTCATCGGTGCTCCGGAAGCGACTAGTCGAGCTCTCTCTGTAGCCAAACGTGTAATCAAGACTGCCCTATCACTGGAAACTCCGTCGCTCCGGGAACTATCCTATCCCACCAACAATACCCTCTGCTGTGAGATGCAAGGGGACATCAATCTGGATAGGGACCCCCCGAAGGAATTCCAGTCAAATCAAACAAGTCTAGGGGGTCATCGTCATCTCTCCCCAGCATCAGTGGAAGGTATAAGTGGTGTCCCAACAATGAAAAGCCAACGCCAACACCAAGACTGCTGCCCTAGATACCCGTTCCGGTAGGGCATCAAAAAAAGAACCAAAAGGAGTCGCAAGGAGCAACTCCTGAAAAGGGGTCGGTGCCTATCGCCACTCTAGAAAAATGGTGTTAAGAGAACCCTAACCTCGGCCAACCCACTGCAGACAACAAACAAAAATATTTATATAAATATGGGATTAATAAGGGTATTTTGGTGTAATTATGAGAGTTATAAGGTTATAAGGGTAAATTATGTAATTTTTAAAACTTGAGGGTACTTTGCTGTAAGTATGAGAGTTATAGGGTTATAAGGATAAATTATGTAATTTTCCAAAACCTGAGGGTACTTTGGTGTAATTACGAGACTTATAGGGTTATAAGGGTAAATTATGTAATTTTCCAAAACCTAAGGGTACTTTGGTGTAATTAGGGGAGTTATAGGGTTATAAGGGTAAATTACGTAATTTTCCAAAACCTAAGGGTATTTTGATGTATTTACGAGAGTTATAGGGTTATAAGGGTAAATTACGTAATTTTCCAAAACCTAAGGGTATTTTGATGTATTTACGAGAGTTATAGGGTTATAAGGATAAATTATGTAATTTTTCAAAACCTGAGGGTACTTTGGTGTAATTATAAGAATTATAGGGTTATAAGGATAAATTATGTAATTTTCCAAAACCTGAGGGTACTTTGGTGTAATTATGGGAGATATAGGTTTATAAGGGTAAATTATGTAATTTTCAAAAACCTGAGGGTACTTTGGTGTAATTAGGAGAATTATATGGTTATAAGGGTAAATTATGTAATTTTCCAAAACTTGAGGGTACTTTGGTGTAATTATGGGAGTTATAGGGTTATAAGGGTAAATTATGTAATTTTCAAAACTTGAGGGTACTTTGGTGTAATTATGAGAGAGTTATAGGGTTATAAGGGTAAATTATAAAATTTTCCAAAACTTGAGGGAATTTTGGTGTAATTATGAGAGTTATAGGGTTATAAAGGTAAATTATGTAATTTCCTAAACGTGACGGTATTTTGGTGTAATTATGAGAGTTATAGGGTTATAAGGGTAAAATATGTAATTTTCCAAAACATGAGGGTACTTTGGTGTAATTATGGGAGTTATAGGGTTATAAGGGTAAATTGTGTAATTTTCTAAACCTGAGGGTATTTTGGTGTAAATATGAAAGTTATAGAATTGTAAGGGCAAATTATGTAATTTTCCAAAACCTTAGGGTACTTTGGTGTAATTATAGGAGTTATAGAGTTATAAGGGTAAATTATGTAATTTTCCAAAACCTGAGGGTACTTAGGTGTAATTATGGTAGTTACGGAGTTGTAAGGGTCAATTATGTAATTTTCTAAACCTGAGGGTACTTTGGTGTAATTATAGGAGTTATATAACTATAGGGGTAAAATTTGTAAATTACTAATGGTATAACAAGTAAAGTATGTATTCTCTAAATCGGATATTATTTTCAGGCAGGCACGTGTACTAACATAAGAATTGTCTAAAAACATGCAGGAAACGACAAAGATAAAGAAACAAATATAAATACACAAAAGGAAGGATTTCCAAGAAAACATACCAAAGACCGTCGATGGATCTCATGTGAGATAGGCTCCATCAAGAGCCAAGGAACATCCGGGACTGGAGCAGCCCGGGTAACATCTCGGTAGACCACAGCGCAACCGCGGTCCACCCCATCCTCGCCGTACCAGTCGAGGTCCGCCCAATCATCGTAGTGAGGGCTACAGCGGAGAACTCCCTGAGCATCGGTAAAGGTGACCTCCTCTTGGTCACCCTCAAGTCGATCTGGCTGAGCAATATCCATCGAAAAAATAGAAAAAGCGGCAGAGCTTCCTCGCTAGAGAGAAGAAAGAAAAAAAGCTAGAGAGAGAAAGAGAAAGGAGAGAATGAGGTGGAAATGAGCTCGGCAGAGGTTTATATACTGGTGACGTTTGTCGCGCGACAAATGGCCAATCTTTTGCACGACAAACGCCTCCCCACCGAGGTGTCGCGCAACAGCTTGTCATTTCCCCAAATTTTTTTACCTTTGTCTCATTTTTCTCCTGCAGGAATACTTCAGAGAAACAGTTTCCAAGTCATCTCTCCAAAAATTACGAGAGCAAAATACATCGATCAAGGGAATCTCTGATCTCCCAAAATGACCAAAACCCTCAATAAGAAAAAGAAAATATCAGAATAAGGCGGGAAAGAAAAAATTGAAATGAGTAGAAAAAAGAAAATCCCGTACGAGCGCCCAGAGCGAGTGAGAGAAACAGAAATGTCGAGTGACAGGGAGAGCCACATCAAAAGTGACAGCTAGGCCAAAACCGGCTCAAGGCTTCGTTTTGGGTGAGTAAGGCTCCTGATCACGACAAGGGATAAAAAGACTCTTGATCAAAAACAGAGAAGGCCAGGAAAAGCCTTTCCCGAAAGAGGGAGAAATAAGGACATCGAAAAACAGAAAACGATGTGGGCCCACAAAGTGAAAAAATGAGAATTAAGAGATAAAAGATCAGAGATCAGAGATTGACCTTTCAAGAAAATTTTCCTTTCAGCACGGCACATAAGAGATGACTTGGAAATAAACTTTCGAATCATCACCCTGCGAATAATAAAAGAAATCCGAAAACTGCTTTCTAAAGAGAAGTGTTCTCACTCAAGAAAAATAAGAGTAAAATTTCAAAAAAGATGCGGGGAAATTAAGGACATCTGGACAAAGATTAAAACTCCCGATAACGCGCTTTTCACTCACCAAATTTCTCTCTCTCACTCTAGCAGTGTAAGAGAGACAACCACTTTCGCCAAAGCGTAAACCACAAACACAGGCCCTCCTTGAGGCAAAAACACGAGTACAAGTCCTCGCCAGAGGCAAAAGCACTCACAAAGCCCTCCTCGAGGTAATTTTCTTTCTTTCTAAACAGATCAAAAGCCCTCCCGGAGAAGGCAAAGTGTAGCAATGGTAGTCCTCCCACCTGAGGCGAGAAGATCAAAAGCCCTCCCAGAGAGGCAAAGTGGAGCAATGGTAGTCCTCCCACATGAGGCGAGAAGATCAAAAAGCCCTCCCAGAGAGGCAAAGTGTAGCAATGGTAGTCCTCCCACCTGAGGCAAAAAGATCAAAAGCCCTCCCAAAGAGGTAAAGTAAAGCAATGGTAGTCCTTCCACATGTGGCAAAAAGATCAAAAGCCCTCCCAAAGAGGCAAAGTGGAGCAATGGTAGTCCTCCCACATGAGGCGAAAAGATCAAAAGCCCTCCCAGAGAGGCAAAGTGGAGCAATGGTAGTCCTCCCACATGAGGCGAGAAGATCAAAAAGCCCTCCCAGAGAGGCAAAGTGGAGCAATGGTAGTCCTCCCATCTGAGGCAAGTGGAGCAAATAAAAGCCCTCGACAGAGGCAATGAGGTAACAAAAGCCTTCTCTGGAGGCAAAAACCAAACACTTTTGCATACGCACACTTCCTTAGAGTTCTTGCGGGAGCCATGGACCACGGTCTCTTCCAGTCGCCTCAATTCCTTACGAGCAAAGAGCTTGAGTAGAGAGGGTCTGTAGACACCTGATTTGTGACCCCCGCAAGAACCCTAACGACTATCAAGAAGTACAGTTTTTGGAGTCCGAGACCCACCCGAGCACCCGAAACTGCCCCGAAAGGGTTTGTCGGCCAAACAAACCTGTTTTTAAGGGGGATTATCGCGCGACAAACCAGTATGTCGCACAACAATCTCTCCTGTGTCGCATGACAAACCCCTCTGACCCAGACCATCCACTCTCTGACACATCAGTCTGTCAGAGACATCACTTCAGCCGTTTGTCGTGCGACATTACTCAACATGGCGCGCGACACTTGACCTCTCTGGGGAAATGTCGCGCGACATTCCTTCCCCATCACTATAAATAGGCCAACACCCCCAAGGGCTCTAGACAGAATTTGGGGAGAAAAGAATCCTAAGTTTATATCTAATTTTCTGGTCTTCTATCAAGTATATTCTACAATGGTCTTATTTCTGAAGAATCTTCGAATCTATTCTAGACACTCGACGTGTCCCGCTTCTGGAATCGAACTCTCGAAAATATCTGAAGAAGGAAAAGATTATTATCGCCGGAGATCTCTCTTCCATATTATATTTTCTTTCTTATTATTATTCTCGTCAGGAAGGTAACGAAAGTCTCTTCTTGTATTTTAAAGTTAGATATCTGTGAACTTGTTTTATTTTCGTTGTTCTATCCACGTTTTATTTGAATAAACTTATTGCCAAGTTATAAAATAGTCTACTGTTTTCAAAACAAAAACCCTGATAAAACCATTTGCAAAAACCAGAAAAGTAAGTATATTATCGCTCAAATAAAATTCTGTTTTCAAAACCCAGACTGCGACGTGTCTGATAAAACTCCCCTCAAAGAATTCTAATTCCATATTAAATCAATTTCAGTACTAGATCCGAACTTTTCAAATTAACCAAAACACGAGAAAACCATCATTATTTGAGGAAATAATACGGGAAACTCTCTCTTAAATAAAAGGTTTTGTCACTTGCATTTACATCTTTCAAAACAAAATATAGGATCTCGGGACACAAAGAATTTTTCATCCCTTTACCTATTTTCCCTAAAATTAAGGTTTTTCATTTGGAAAGTAATAGACTGTCAGTAAAAGCATCCAAGTTTTTCAACATAAAATAAACATATAAAAGACCACGAGAGACCGAAAAGACGGAACGGGTGCTTAACTCCTTCCCAATCTGTAACATAGTTTTCGAACCCTATAGAATCATGGTTTTGCAGACAAATGTGTAAAGAAAGGCTAAACTATAGCCTTTACTCTTACACAAACCCCTTTTTGTCCGTTTTCTCGTAAAATGTGCTGGCAACTCTAAACGAACCCACTCGCATCTAGAAATAGGATAGAAAAGACACCCCATATGAATTATCAACACACGTTAGAAGCAAATGGAACAACGGAATCCTTTCTGATGTTTCAAACTCCTAAACTAGAGGTTGAGACCCTGGGGTCGCATTTGCAGATTCTCACAACATCTCAAAAAGAAGGTATGATGTGTGTACCTCGAGAAAAAGGCTTCGTATGCATGTGCCTCAAGTAGAGGTCTTCGATGTGACTGCCTCGAGAAGAGGGCTTTACAAATGCCTTTGAAAGAGGGCTTCGTGTGTCTTTGCCTCGGGAAGAGAGCTTCAATTATGTGCCTTAACAAGAGGGCTTCGTGAATGCCTTGACAAGAGGGCCTCGAGTGTGGATGTCTCGTGAAGAGAGCGTCAGCATGTGTGCCTCAACAAGTGCACTTCCTATTTGTGTGTCTCGATAAGGGGACTTAGTGGGTGTACACCTCGGGAAGAGGGCTTGGTGTGTGTACATCTCAAGAAGATGGAAACGGTATAGTATGTGAAAGAGATATGCCCTAGGACTATTCATAAGTTATGATTTGTACTTGGATATCTATTGCTTATTATTATCAATAAAGTTTATTTCATTTGACTTTAGATTGTTTTATGAATAATATGTATTAATACTAGTTCATCAAGTACGTGACTTGATTGTGGGATGCTAGTAAATAAATGATAATATTATTTGTCCCTAATCATATGTCAATAATCTAGGACCATATTGATATAATAATTAGAGTATGAGTCAGCTGATGACTATGTTCCACAAGTCATGGATATGGAGATATCAATCTGAACACACTGCTACTTGTTAGGAAACAATGTATTGGACAGACCCGCTTTGAGGCACTGTGAGGTGTATTATATAATGTCATCAGTGATGTTCCCCATTAGTGATATCGTATTATCCTCAGACCTGAGATCGTCATGGTTACCAGCATGGGGATTGGTGTGATGGGCATCATCAAACGTTACTCTTGACCAAGTAATTATAAAGATGATGATCAAGCATACTGTAAACTATGTAGAGGTATGTGATTGATCAAGATGGGATTTGTCACAAATGATATCTTTGGGCCCCTTGATGAGTATATAATTAATGTTTGCATGGCCATGCACAAATAAGGTGTCATTTGTATATGATTAATTACACTTAGAGATCAAGAAATAAAGATTGAACTATACTAGAATGACACTTGCCTAAGTCTTGTGTTCAATCTAGATATCGGTAGACAAAAGGAATTAATATGTGGCATATCATTTAAGATTGTGTCGTTTTGACCTTTATACCCTTTGGATAGTAGTAATGTCTTACTAGAGACCACTTACTCTTTGTATAATTAAAACGGGCTTTAATTGCACTGCCAAAGAAGTATAAACCTACAGGGTCGTACACAAAAATGAGTAGGATCAAAAACGAATTGGGCTTGGCCCTAGTTGGACTCAGGCCTAATTCATTTTATTACTTAGGGTTTCCTCATTAGGGTTTTCCTTTAAAAGGAAAACCATTAGTCTCTTTTGTTCTACGTGAAAAATGAGAGACGAAATAAAGAGAACCCTAAAAATCGTGTGCTAGTACACTAAGCAAGGATCCGTTCTCGTTCGTGTGTGCATACCGTAGAGGCGTCGTACTTTCTACGCTAAGACGACAACAACAGAAGGATTTGATCCGCCGTGTTAAAAGGTATGTTTTCTGTTGATTAATATTGAACATTATAAATCTTAAGGTTTAATGATTAGTGCATTTTATTGTGTATGTGATGCATGTTCACTGCCCTAATTCCCTATAGTATGTGCCTTGGGAAGAGTGCTTCCTGAATGCCTCAGGGAGATGGCTTCGTGTGTATGACTCAAGAATAAGGCTTCATGCGAGGGGGACCTCAGGGAAAGGGCTTCGTTATGTGTGCCTCGACAAGAGGTCTTCGCGTTTGTGGGCCTAAACAAGAGGGCATAGTGGGTGTACGCCTCGGGAAAAGGGCCTTAGTGTGTGCCTCAACAAAAGGTCTTTGTGTTTGTGTGCCTCGATAAGAGGGCTTCGTGGGTGCACACGTTGGGAGGAGGGCTTGTTGGGTGGATGCCTCAAGAAGAGGGCTTGGCTTGTGTATGCCTCGGGAAAAAGGATACGATGTTTGTGTGACTCGAGAAGAGGGCTATGATGTAGTGTGTGCCTCAAAAAGAGGGCTTCGTGTGTGTATGCCTTAAGAAGAGAGCTGCAGTGTGTGTGCCTCGACATGAGGGCTTCGTGTTTGTGTGCCTTGGGGAGAGGGATTCGTGTGTGTATGCCTCAAGAAAAATGCTTCAATGTGTGCTCCTTGACAAGAGGGCTTTGTTTGTGGGTGCCTTAACAAGAGAGCTTGGCAGGTGTACACCTTGTGAAATGGGCTTGTTGTGTGGGTGCCTCGAGAAGAGGGCTTTGTGAATGGCTCAGGAAGAGGACTTATGATATTTGTTGAAGTGACCCAACCCAATTGTCAAGTTCCTGTTCGAGCTAGCAAATGGCTTATTGGAAAACCTGGGGGGCGCATCTTGATCGAGGTTGTTGGTCGAAAAACAACCCTAGAGGGGGGATGAATAGGGTTTTAAAAACTTAATGCGAAATTAAAGCGTTTTTAAAATATTTAAGCAAAGTAACTTAGCTAAGCAACAATATCAACTAAATAATAAATTTCAAGTAATCAATTCCGAGACAAGAAAATAAACAATCTCAAAATACAAGAAATAATATAGCAATAAAAAGAGAGCTTGAGTTTAGAAAGATTAAACCAATTTGAAGCTCGAGACTTTTTGTCCTCACAGTTCGGTTTCCTAAAACATACGTCCGCGCTCAGTTAGTTTTCCAAGAATTTTCACTATTTAATCTTCTTCGGGTGAAGATCAAACCTCAATACAAATGTTGTTATGCACACAACACTCACAATGTAGTTATACACAGTACACTTCTCACAAGATATGCTCTCTTACTCTACAAAGAGACAAACTCTCTTTTGAAATGAAAAATGAATTATTTGTGATGATACACACCAATACAATAACTCTCAAATGTATTTGAAGATTACAAATGAAGCTCACACTAGAGTTATCAAGATTGATCAAAAATATATAGCTCAAAAGATGAAAAATTGATCAAAATGTGTTCTTGAATCTTTGTATATTTGAATATATGAATAATAGAGTATTAGAATGATTCAAGTTGTGTTAAAACATGTCTAGGACCTCATATATATAACTTGCAAAACCATATGGCCGTTGGGGATGATTAAGAAAGGTTTTGGGTCAAAGGTATACATTTTCAAACTTTCCAACAACTAGTTTTCACAAAAAATTCAAATTTGTTTTGATAATTTCTCCCAATTTGACTGTTGGATCATACTCAAATTTTATTCAAAAGTTCTAGGAGATGTTTCTAACTACTGTAAAAATTTCAAAACAATCGGAGTTCGGGAAGACCTCCATCTTACCGTTAGATCAAAAATGTGCAAAAATTGAGCGAATTTTAAATGTAAAATAAAAATATTTTTGCAATTTAACAATTTAGTTCCAAACACAATTCAAATGATTTGTGAACCTCAAAGATATGTTGCTAAGATACCTATTTTTATTAGAGCTTAAAATATGATCATTTAAAATTAATATGAATTTATTTTGAAACTCGGTCTTTGTAAAATGATGTTTTTCAAATAAATTCAATTTCAAGCTTGTTTGAATTATTCTTTAAAATATGCATTAATACATTTGAGCTATAGGGATTTGATCAATAAAGTAACTTTATATAAATCTTAAGCACTCACTCAATTACTGAATTAACGAGTATTCGAATGCTTTGATTTGTTTCTTCGGATTGATCTTTATTTGAAGCTTTTTCCTTGAAGCTTTTCATATAGTCTTTTGATCCTTTGTACTTCATGATTTGTATTAAGAGATTTGATCTTCCTTGTCTTGGCCAATGATCGAATAGTGAAAGATTGATCTTTGTCATGTTTTTCTTGAATTTTCCAAGTAAATGGACTGTATACTTATATCAAGAAACATGTTAAATTACACATGATTAATTTATTGTTATTATCAAAATAAGATTAAGACCTTAGGTCAACAGAGGTGTTGTTTCTTGTCTCTGGTGGATCGAAGGTTGTGGAAGCCGAAAACCTATACTCTAGTTTGGCCTGTAATTCTGACTTAGATATCGGATTATCAATTGGTTATAAAATTCAAATAGCGATAATGAATAATTAGATACTTGAAGCAGTGGAACTGAAGTAGTTCTTAAATGCTTAACAATTAAAGACGGGGCAAAAATATTATATATTGGCATGGAGTGCAGGTTATCAAGCACTAGACCATTCAATTTAGTGTTCGTAAAGAAAATAGAGAGGGATGAGGTATGTCACAATGTACAGATTCTTGGACTATCAAGAAAATAGATGGATCAAAAGTAGAATGCGGATAGTGTTTTTAGTCACCTTTCAAATTAAATGATTTCCAAATGTTCAAACAATTACAGTGAGGTTTATAATTTGACATGAGTTACTGCATATTTAAAAACATAGAATTAGAAAAAATGCGGACATTGAATTAAAATTGTATGACATAATTATCTTTAATTTAAAATATTACAAATATTATATTGCATGATTTGAAGCATAAAAATGCAAAACCAACATGTCATAATCTATGTTCTAAATATATTTTATGTGAATTTTGGGGTTCATAGTTCTTGTATGGATATGCATGAAGTAAACAATTATAAATTATTAATGTTCTAAATAGTTGCACTAAAAATTATTGATTATTTTCATATTACAATATTGAAATATTGGAGAAAATTAAATTTTAAGTCAGGATTCAAAATATATTATTTGCTCAGCCAAATAAGATAATAGGTTGTTATTCTATTTGAGTTGTTTTAATGCTTTATAAACAACTATTTGTTTAGAATTTTATATGAGATTAATTTAGTTTAGATAAAATTTAAAATTTAAATATGGCATTGGTAAGTGTCTTGAATGGATGTGGAGATTTTTTTTATTAAATTGTTGTAGTGTAATTTGAGATAAATGAAGTGAATATTAATATAAAAATTAAGGAGTAGTTCTGATAACCTTAATTATTATTGAAAAATAAATTTTCATTCTTCTAGTTTTCCTCACACTCTTTAGAGAATTAATAATATTCATTTGAAATTTTAAAACTTTTATAATGTAATCATTAAATGAAAAACTAAACCTTTAGCATAAGAAAGTGGTGGAGTTGATGTTAGACGTCGCCCATTCATACATTAAGTAAAAGATAACTGGCAATGGAATTGATATTGTTGCTGATCGATCCTCCAAACACCATTATATAAGAGAATAATAAGACATCTATATGCGTGTGAATTATTAATTTATGTTTTTTTGTCCTTTTTATTTTATTTATAACTAAAACAATCTTGAACATTATTTTCCTTTTATGTTTCTATATTATTTTACTTATATTATGATCTACGTATGGTAGGGACAAAATCAGGAATTAATCTTAAAAGAGAGGGGACGGCGGGGTCTCCAAGTACGTAAAGCATACAAGCTAATAGGTTATCAAAATTCAAAATTGTGTAGCAATTAAATGTTTAAGCATACGCAAACGGAAGATCTAAAGTCTCTTTTAATGGAACCCACAATTTTCCAAGCGAGAGGTGAAAGCCCATGCCACTTTAGTCTATTTCGAAAAAGTCCACTCTAGAGCACCACTTAATTAATGCATCCATTGGTCACCACCGCCGAAAATGGCATTTGACGGAGGAACAATGATTTGCATGAATTGATCGAAATCATTGTACTATGATACCTTTAACCTTGAAGAGGTGTAATGAACTATTTCATTGTTCTTTCTCTCATTTGCTATGCCTCGCGTAAAACTTCTAAGCCGAGACATCTTAACAGATCCCTACATTTCATGGTATAGAATCCAAAAAACTCTTATGTCTTTCAATTTAAAAGATTTGCGTGAGAATGTTCGTTCCACATTTAAAGAGCCAAATACAAATGAAGAAGCAATGTGATTAAAATTATTTTTCATTTTTTGAAAGATCTTAAAGGAAAATGAATTCGGCTTAATGTTCAAAGACCTCATTCAATTTGATGATGACAAGAACTCCCAGCCGAGTTCTTGAAAAATTGGACTTTTACCGAAGCAATGTGTAATAGCCCGTGTTCTAATTTTCCGCTTAAAACTTCTCTTAAGCCGGTTGAGGCCTAATCCCTAGATCTCGTTGGATGGGTTTTGAGCCCTCCGAACAGACCCAATGCTTCTAACATGACCCATATGCTTTTGTCATGTTAACATATTAGTTTGGGGAATCAATCGCTTCGTAATTCGGGTGGTCCAGATTGAAATCGAGATTTTCGCGTGTTTTTGCTTTACGTCGACTTTCCCTCTTTTTTTTTTTCATTTTGGTTAATTTGATAGATTTGGTAAGCCTTTACCATTCTCAATCTCAATTAGATCACCGTTATGCTCGATTTGTTAAGTTTCATACCATACTACCTTTCATTTTTAAGTTCAATTCATACTCTTATTGGTCAAAACAGCGACGGAGTAAAATATCTGTTAAATCCATTTTGAGAGAGAACTTCGGCAGAGCGCTGTCTTGTGAATTTTGGGAATTTATATCCAGAATTTGAGAAACTTCCTCTTAAGTTTTGTAATTATCTCGTTGGAAGAACATAATCGTAGTTCAGTCTTCATTACCATGAATATTTCCTGTCTTTCGAGCCACATTAGATATTACCATGGAGTAAAGCCCCTCCTACTCATTTTGCTAAGGCAACTTTAGATAGTGTTAGAGAGAGGTGAGAGCTCGTTGGAGAAGTTCGTTGGAGATCCTACTATCTTTATCACCTACCAAAGATTTAAGCTTCAATTTTATATCATCCCAACCTTGGTTAGCATTGCTTGAGCATGGAGCTAGGGTTTCGCTATTGGACTTCCACGCTTCATCAACTACGCGTTTCGACATCTTAAGGTGGGAACGCTACTAATTAAACTATTTTTCAAATAATTACTTGTTGAATTAGAAGTTTGAAACCAATTTGGGGAAATTTCTTATAAACCCTAGGTTGTGTGCTCATTAAATGGGTTGGGCTAGATTAAGTTGCGATTGGGGGTTGATATCGGTGGATTATCATTTCTATTGCATGATTGAGCATCTAAATCCATGTTTTGGCTCATTTACAAGAAAAATTTATCATGAACCGTCTTAGCTACACGTATGAACTAAATATTGAGATTTGGGGTTTTTGCTTAAAGAATTTCAATTATGTGTTATGATGAGAATCTTCATAAAATAACATTGTTAGGATTACGTGTAGAAAGCTATCTTGACATTTGTACCAAAAAAATATAACATTAGAAGTACGAGTAGAAAGCTATCTATAATTTGTACCTTAAAAACATTAGGGCTTATGTAGGACATTACCTTTGGACTGGTTGCCTTATGTAGGACATTAATAACACTAGTAATGGGGATATAATCTTGGTACATGTTAGGAATGTGATGAACATGATTTAAGCTGGTGACCAAGATTATCTGGCCACAATCATAAAATACTGAAGTTTGCCGCAATAACAACACAGCCTGGCTTGATAAAATGACATAAGAATACTATGGCTCGGTTTCGATACACATGAAATTATATTTATGACATAAGATATTGATCATGAACCGATTGACTATGTACATGAGATAATTACAAACAGTAAGGCCTGGGGTGAATGGCCGGTATCGATGATTACGATGATACTTGATGTTAACTGATGAACGGGGTACGAGGTGCATTTTAGCAAACAAAATAACATATACGGTAATGAGCTAAGATGGTTGAGATAATGATTATGATTATAGATAAATGGGAAGTATATAATGTATTGATATGAATGGCCACATGTGCATTGTGATGTTGCATTTACATATACGGAAGATAAGGATTATACATGTATGCATTCATTGTGAGAAATGAATGCCTGTGATGATTATGATTATTTATATGCTCTTAGTATGCTATCATGCGATGATTGTGTATTGATCTTTTACATACATGTGTGTATGGGATGATGTGTGGTGGTGTATATGTATTTATTGCATGGGACGTTGTATATTATATCGATACGAAATGCCATATGTGTGACGATCGATTTGTCTAAAGGCTTATTGCTAGTTCTAGTCCATGATAGGTCCAGGTTTTCTAACGATTGAGACTTTAAGTTGGGACAGAGAGCCCTGGGTGCAAGACCGTCAAACTCTACGGGAGGCCCTGCTGCCGCGTGGGTGAAAGGCCACGACATTGAGACTTTGGACGAATCGGTGTTGGGATTAAACATTGATAAGCCCCTGGGTAAACCCGAAACCGTGCACTGCTGCCGCGTGGGTACGGAATGGAAACGAAAACTAATATGTGAAACACCATATCTTTGCCGGTGGGTGAAAGGCCAACGTGCACCTTATTGGGACTTGGACTACTTATCGAATAAATATATTATAGAAACTGACGAACATGCACTGCTGGGTGGATTGTTGAAAAAGCCTTCTGAATGAAATAGCGTAAGAATGAATGAAACGAACGGGAGGCCCTGTTGCGCGTGGTGAATTACACTGCAATAGGGAGGCAGGACAATTGCATAATTGGAACTATCGATATCTTTGTGATTGTTGAGATTATAATACTGGTATATCATTGAGTAAATGGCAATTATAATTAATGAAATGTTTGTTGGGAGACATCGTACCATTCTGATTGGGGTATAGGTGACATGCACATTAGTAAGATTCATCCTTATCTTGAGCTTATGCCATGGCAAACTTGTACGTAAATCTATAATTCAAAAGTAACCTAGAGTTCCACCACCTTAAGATCGTTCTATCTCCATTAAACCGCCGCGATCATTTGACGGAGATAGCAATAATGATTTAAAGCTTCCGACCATAATCGAATTCATCTGAAGGAGGCTTGGTATGGAAGTGGGTGTGGGTTGATTATCTCCTTGTCTTTAACTATTATATTAAGAGGTGTAATGAACTATTTCATTGTTCTTCTTTCTAAAAGATTTGGCTATCCATTCACTCTAACAGTTTTGCAGGTTTGCATTTCGGTGGCGCGGGTTCTAACGAGTTTAGAGGCCTCTGATGTCCTACATTTTGGTATAGTATGAAAATCTTATGTTGTAATATTATAAACATTTAAGAAAAGATTTTGTGGTATTAATGCATTTAAAGATGTGTAAAAGACAAATGAAGGCATAATGTGATTAAAAATTATTTTCATTTTAAACTAAAAGATAAAGGAAAAAATTGTTTAATGTAATTAAAACCTCATTCAATTTGTGATAAGAACTCCCAGAACGAGTTCTTGAAAAATCTTTTCAGAACGGGTTTACCGACAAAATGCCTTAAGAAGGGCGATTTCAAAATTTTCACTTGAGGAAAACAAAAGCTTTTACAAATATTAAGAATGGTACAAAGAACTTTTGCATGCTTATCCCTGCTATAGTCATGAGACTTAGAGCATTGTGAGTTACTTTTGTGAGTCTTTTACACGTTCTATGCACACTTTTGTTGAAACCATGTGTAACGGGCAATTTTTGAGTAAAAATTTAGAGGAAGCTTTATTGTATTTTGATCAAATTGCAGAGGGTGCCCAAAATTGGAGCACCTACATGGAGGATACTAAGAAAAAATCATTAGATAAAGGGGTTTGTTTCAAGTGACAAAAGGGGATGATATGGAGTTGAAAATTCTTTGATTGTCTAAGAAAGCTGAGGCTATAGAGCACAATAATCTTAAAAAGGTGAATGTTATAAGATAAAGCTCTTTATGTGTGATTTGTGAAAAAGTTGGACATTCCACCGAGGATTGTCATGCCATTCTATCCTTTAAGGAAGTTATCTTAAACTAGTCACAAGTAAATGCCATGAACTTTTACAATTGTCCCAAGATGACCAATTTTCATAAAGATAAAATGAGGGATGGAGAAATCACCCAAAATTTTAGCTGGGGAAATGCCAATATGAATGCAAACTTGAATTCTAATTCGCATCAAAACCACCAAAGGTAACCCGCACCCCATAATTCTTTTGGTTCTTCTAACTCAATTCGAATTTAGAGACGATTTTGGGTTAATTTACAAAAAAATTTGACCCGACAAAAATACTTCCACGCTTAGGTACCCATGTGTAGGTTGTCAAGTTATAATACTTGGTAAGTCCAAGTGTCGGACCATAAGGATAGTCAGAAAGACGATATGGTGATTACAAGTCCAAGGCTTTGTTAAGAGAATTTGATTGGTTAATTTTAGTGGTTGATTTTAAAGTCTTGCAATAAAAATTAATGTGACGCCCCAAATCCCGTTCTGAGATTTTCACCTCTGGGACCCGGTTAATCACGGATTCCGTGTGCGACGGCGGGTTTAAAATATAAAATCCACAACTTTTAAAAACTTTTCTTAAATAAAATGTTATTCCATTAAAAATCCCGTTTTACAAATCCCAGCATGTGGAGTTTATTTAAATAAAACCAACCCTGTGAGATTTACAAAGCATATCTACACAAATACATTCACATCCAACTCCACATATATATAAAAACCATTTATACAAATCCATAATCCATCCCCCAAAATAATTGTAAAGTCGATACATAATTACAAAGAGTTTAACATAACAAAAGATTATATACAATCTAGTCCTTGGTTCAAGGACTACAAAAGTTATCAGACATCATAGGCTATTAAACTTGTACACCACGCACCAATCCCTGATGCTTGATCTGCAAAACTGTTTAGAAAACGGGATGAGCCAAATCCGGGCTCAGTGGGAACTATATAGGTTTTATATAGAAAATAATTGTTTAACGTTAATGCAGTAGTTCAAAAACCATGCAGTGCAATACAACTCACACACCCGTGCGTGCAAATCCCACTAAGAATCCTATCCTAATCACCCGGAAGCCAATTATTAGATCAACCGATTCCGTCCCTAAACTTCCTATGGAATGCCCTAAGCCAATCCTCACATTACTAGGGAATCGTGGATATAAAGCTACTTGAATTCTCCCTCAAGTGTAACTCAAGGCTATACTAGGCTATCCGGTACCTATATCGTACGTTTTGACTATTGGCCAAGTATCCATTGTTTTCTCTTTAATTATAGTACATTATGGGTTCCACACTTGGCCATCTACAAGGCTTTACCACTAGCTTGTCCTCACAACCAAACCACGTTCTCACGCTCATATACCATGTTTCTATGGCCATAAGCTAATAATACTTTCCACTTTATGTGTTAGTACATTATGAGTGGCCAACGCTTTCCTATGTATATTATGTTCTTTATGATAGTGTATCCATCGTTCTTACAAAAGTACACTCGTCCGAGGCAATATAATCAACCATGCCATACAAGATATGATACGATACAATAATAATGATAATATAAGTAATACACATCCACAACACATCGATCCGTATCATATCTCCAGTATAGTGCCTCAGTTTCTCCCCGCGGTCATCTAGGCCCAAAGCAACAGATCCCGAAGGCTCTGAGGCTCTTGTCCGTGTCTCCTCCGAGTAGGGAGTGGCTCAGGGATTTGGTTCTCTAGGTAAGTCATTCGAAGATAACCCTCAAGACATTTTCCCGGGAATAACACTCCAAATAGTTAACGAGGATAACGCCTCATACAAACCACATCGACATTTTGGAAGGAACTACACCAGGCAATTCCCTACCAGGGTGATGACCATTAGTAACCCAACTACTTCCCAGGAAACTCACCATTGGGTAAGTAGTGGTACACGGGACCTACTCCGCTTGCCGGGGAAACTCATAGAACCCAGAACACATAGTCCTGTGGGAAGGCAAAATACAAAAAGTGGGCTCTCCTTTGTGGGCAACCACAACCACCGGCGGAGTCTCTGACTTTATTTTTCCCATGCACGATTTAGGGATTTTCACCCATGGGTGGCAATAGGTGGCCCGTCTTCGAGTCACAGGGCGCTACCCGATGCTTGGTTAATCATATCCAGCCCATATGTGTGATCACAGTAACAAACATCATATTTATTCATTTCTCACAATGAATATCATCATCATCATCATCAATCATACATCACACATATGGCTAATCATCATATATATAACCATACAATTGCCCACTATCCATTTAGCATCATTAACATCACCGTTAATCATTTCTACAAGCGAACACTCGTATACTCCATACGTTTATCAAGTGATTATTCACATTATAAGGCAAACTAGTTTATTATTAATGTCGTATATCTCATTACGTGTTATATATAACAAACTAAGGCTATATGTGTTTTATGATGATACTCATGTCATTATATCAACCCAAGTATTGGTTATTATGATTCTAGCTCATCCGGTATATCCATGGCAAATTCAACTACATGTACCTAGAGCCACGACCATCTATAACCTACCAAACCAAGGTTGTATTTGAAAGAGATATGTCCTAGGACTATTCATATATTATGATTTGTACTTGGATATCTTATGCTTATTGTCATTAATAAAGTTTATTTCATTTTACTTTATATTCTCTTGTAAATAATATTAATTATACTTATCAAGGGGTCCAACGATATCTCTCTCATTATATGAGAGTGACAAATTCCATCTTGATCAACCACATACCTCTAAATAGTTCATAGTATGCTCGATCATCATCTTTATAATTACTCGGTCAAGAGCAACGTTTGATAATGCCTGACATGCTAATCCCTATGTTGGTAACCATGGCGATCTCAGGTCTGAGGATAATACGATATCACAAATGGGGAACATCACTGATGACATTATGTAACACTCCTCGCAGTGTCCCCAAAGCGGGTCGGTCCAATACTTTGTTCCCTAACAAGTATCAGTATGTTCAGCTTGATATCTCCATATTCATGACTTGTGGAACATAGTCATCAGCTGACCCATACTCTAATCATTATATCAATGTGATCCTAGGTTATTGACATATGATCACGGACATCTAAACAATATTATTACAACATTACTAGCATCCCACAATCTAGTCACGTACTTGATGAACTAGTATTAATAAATATTATTTACAAGAGAATATAAAGTAAAATGAAATAAACTTTATTAATGACAATAAGCATAAGATATCCAAGTACAAATCATAATATACGAATAGTCCTAGGACATATCTCTTTCAGTCTCCCACTTGTACTAGGACCATTTATTCATAAAACGAATGCCTAGTGCACTAAAATGACGATCATGTTTAGATTGAGAAAGTGGCTTAGTCAAAGGATCAGCTACATTCTCGTCTGTGGGAACCTTGCATATCTTTACATCACCATTACTGATAAACTCACGAATGAGGTGATAACGTCTCTGAATATGTTTGGACTTTTGGTGCGACCTTGGCTCTTTAGCCTGAGCAATAGCTCCATTGTTGTCACAATACAAATCCACTGGATTGGTGCTACTAGGAATGACACCAAGTTCAGTGATAAACTTCTTTATCCATACTGCTTCCTTTGCTGCTTTTGAAGCAGCAACATATTCAGCCTCTGTTTTAGAATCAGCAACTGTGGCTTACTTAGAACTCTTCCAACTCACAACTCAACCATTGAGACAAAACACAAAATCGGATTGTGATCTGAAATCATCCTTATCTGATTGAAAACCAGAATCCGTGTACCCATTTACAACCAACTCTTCTTCCCCACCATAAATCAAGAATATATCCCTAGTTCTTCTTAAGTACTTGAGGATATTCTTGACAGCGGTCCAGTGACTCTCACCTGGATCTGACTGGTATCTGCTAGTCACGCTCAATGCGCATGCTATATCGGGACGAGTACACAACATAGCGTACATGATAGAACCTATAGCCGAAGCATACGGGATTCTACTCATGCGATCTCGCTCATCTTGTGTCTGAGGACACTGAGTCTTGCTGAGTGTTGTACCATGTGTCATCGGCAAGAACCCTCTTTTAGAGTCTTGCATGTTGAACCTACGTAAAATTTTGTCAATGTAATTACTTTGACTCAGTCCTATTAGTTTTCTTGATCTATCTCTATAGATCTTGATCCCTAATATGTAGGCTGCCTCGCCCAAATCTTTCATTGAGAAACATTTTCCCAGCCAGGTCTTAACAGACTCAAGCATAGGAATATCATTCCCAATGAGTAGTATGTCATCTACATACAATACCAGAAAGACTATCGCGCTCCCACTAGTTTTCTTGTATACACAAGGTTCCTCTTCGTTCTTTCTGAAATCAAACTCTTTGATAGTTTCATCGAAACGAAGATTCCAGCTCCGAGATGCTTGCTTAAGACCATATATGGATCTCTTAAGCTTGCATACCTTGTTAGCATTTCTTGGATCGACAAAACCTTCAGGTTGTGTCATGTACACATCCTCTTCAAGGTATCCATTGAGGAAAGCAGTTTTGACATCCATTTGCCATATTTCATAGTCATAATATGCGGCAATGCTTAAAAGGATCCGGATTGATTTAAACATGGCAACTGGCGAAAATGATTCATCATAGTCAATACCATGGATTTGTCAATATCCTTTTGCAACCAATCGAGCTTTATAGACATCGATCTTGCCATCTTTATCAATCTTAATTTTGAAAACCCATTTGCAACCTATGGCTCTACAGCTATTTGGCATGTAAACCAAGTCCCATACTTGATTGTCATGCATGGATTTCATTCGAATTTCATAGCTTCTAGCCATTTCTCGGAACTAGAACTCTCCATTGCTTCTTTGAAAGTCAAGGGCTCATTGTTGTCTAACAACACTATGTCTTGCTCATCTGAGACGAAAAGTGATAATCTCTCAGGTTCGCGACGTGGCCTATTTGACCTTCGTAAGACTGTAACTTCTTCAGGAGTTTCTGCAACTATTTGCATACTTTGTTGAGGCTCTTCATTAAGATTACTATCATCTCGAATTTCTTCAAGATGTATTGTGCTCCCACTGTTTTCTTTGGAAAGAAATTCTCTTTCTAAGAAAACTCCATTCCGAGCTACAAACACTTTGTTCTCGGTTGGATTATAGAAATAATATCCTTTAGTTTCCTTAGGATATCCTACGAAGAAGCATTTATCAGATTTGGGTTCCAATTTAGTTGTGATTAGTCGTCTGACGAAAACGTCACAACCCCAAATCTTCAGAAAAGACAGACTTGGAACCTTTCCAGTCCATAACTCGTAAGGTGTCTTTTCTACAGCCTTAGATGGAGATCTGTTTAGTGTGAACGCTGCGGTTTCAAGAGCGTATCCCCAAAATGATATTGGAAGAGATGTCTGACTCATCATTGATCGAACCATGTCTAACAGTGTTCGATTTCTCCTTTCAGATACACCATTCCATTGTGGTGTTCCTGGTGGAGTAAGTTGTGAAACAATTCCACAACTCTTAAGATGATCATTAAATTCTTGGCTTAAGTATTCTCCTCCTCGATCTGATCGAAGAGCTTTAATAGTCTTGCCAAGTTGATTTTGTACCTCATTTTGAAATTCCTTGAACTTTTCAAAAGATTCCGATTTATGTTTTATCAAGTAAACATAACCATATCTACTGAAATCATCAGTAAATGTGATGAAGTACTGATATCCTCCTCTGGCAGTTGTGTTTAGTGGTCCACATACATCAGTATGAATGAGGGCCAAAAGATCACTTGCCCTATCATTGTTACCATTGAAAGGGCTCTTAGTCATCTTTCCCAACAAACAAGATTCACATTGTTCAAAAGACTGGAAATCAAATGAATTTAAAAGACCATCTTTATGGAGCTTCAACATGCGTTTCTCATTTATATGGCCTAAACGACAATGCCATAAATAAGTAGGATTCGAATCATCAGACTTGATTCTCTTGTTATTTACGTTATAAACAGGTATTTCAAGATTTAGAATATAAAAACCATCCAATAATTGTCCAATACCATATTGCATATTATTCAAAGAAAATGAACAACGTTTGTCCTTAAAATTGAATTCAAAACCTTCTTCGTCTAACAAAGAAATAGAAATAATGTTTCTGCTAAAAGCAGGCACATAGTAACAATTATTTAATTCTAAAATCAATCCTGAAGGCAAAGGAATCTCAAATGTTCCTACAGCTAGAGCGGCAACTTTTGCTCGATTTCCAACGCGTAGGTCTACTTCTCCTTTAGCCAGCTTCCTACTTTTTTGAGTCCCTGTACATTTGCACAAATGTGAGATGCACTACCAGTATCTAATACCCAAGAAGTAGAAGAAGCTGAAGTGACATTTACTTCTATAACGTAAGTACCTGAAGACGAAGGGGCTAGTCCCTTCTTTTTGTCGTCAAGGTATTTCTTGCAGTTTCTCTTCCAATGACCCTTTTCATTGCAGTGAAAACATATCGTTTCAGCTTGTGGATTAGGCTTGGGCTCAGAATTTTTCTTCTTGTTGTTCCAGTTCTTAACTTGAGCTTTACCCTTGCCTTTGGCATTGGACTTTCCTTTGCCATTTCCACCTTTCTTGAAACCCTTTCCCTTTTGAACTATCAGAACATTATTCTTACCTTTCTTAGCAATGTTCTGCTCAGCTGTTTTCAGCATCCCATGCAGCTCAGTTAATGTCCTTTCTAGGCTGTGCATATTGAAGTTCATAATGAAACCATCATATGACTCAAGCAGCGACTGGAGAATGACATCAGTGGCCAACTCTTGGCTAATGGTTGTCCCCAACCTTTCTAGGTGATCAATATACCCAATCATTTTGAGTACATGAGGACTGACTGAGCCTCTCTCGGGAAGCTTGCATGAAAGCAAAGACTTAGTAGTCTCGAAGCGTTCGACTCGAGCTTGTTCCTGAAACAAACTCTTCAGTTCCTTAACCATGTCGAATGCATTCATATTTTCAAACTGCTTCTGCAGATCAGCATTCATGCTAGCAAGTATGAGACATGAAACATCTAAATCATCATTTAGATGCTTCTGATATGCATCTTTCTGTGCACGAGGAGCATTAGCTGCCGGTTCTTCAGGAATAGCATTTTCGAGGACATAATCTTTCCTCTCCTGTTTGAGAACAATTCTCAGATTCCTAAACCAGTCTAGGAAGTTGGTTGTATTTAGTTTTTCCTTCTCAAGGACAGATCGCAACGAAAAAGCGGATTGTGTTATTGTTCGTCATCTATCTACAGCAAAATAACATATGCAAACATTTAATATGCTTATAAAAAAAATTCCTACTATGTCTTACATGCAATTGTCCTATTAGGACATAGTAGGTCCAAGATCCATATTACACAAGGTATTAAGAAAGCTTTGGCTTTTCTCTTAAACTTTGTTAATTAGCTAAGCAAAATTTGTTAATTACATTCTATGCAACTCTTGGTTTGTTGAGTTTTACATCTTATGTTTCGGCTTCTCAACACTTTGCCTCAAGGCCCAAAACCGTTTTGATGGCCTTGTGAAATTAAACCAACACTTTTCTGACTTATGGATGTCCGACTTCCATTCTATTAATTTATGATGATCTAAGATAACCCCGCTTTGGCAGGCGTCTTCTATAATAATCATAGAATTAATAGTTATCAGTGTTGGAAAAGCACAAATAATTTCTTTTGTTCTAGGGACATAAATATGTAGTCTCACAATAATACAACAGAATATTTAAACAAGCATAAACCAATAAATATGTGATATAGTATGGCCAGAGATATAAAGCTACTAATTAACTATGCTCTCCATCCTTTGTAGCTTTGGACACTCCAAAGTTCTTGGCTATCTTCTCTTGTGATAAGGGATCCTCCATCTTCTATGCGAGGTAATATAAAAAAATTGTACAGCCTAATACAAGAGACTAGTAATATAAAATTACATTGCAAAACACAAAACGACACGCATGCCGTATTTATATATTACAATAAAAACAAGACGACGCGCAGGCCGTATTTAGTTTGGCCATACTATATCACTATAAATTATAATCCTGCAAGTTAGTATTATCTCATAACACAACATATTGCATACACATAAATGCGAAAATTAAATTTAATCAATTATTAAATAAACACTAAGGGGTCGAGGGGCAACGCCCCCGCAGGGTTTGGGGCAGCGCCTCAACCGGGGTCCGGGGGGGGGACACCGTGGAGAATTTGAACGATTTCAAATTATTTTCTCCAGAAACGTGTCTAACCATATTAGACAAATTCGTCTAGATGAATCATATTAATCTGTCCTGTCTCATTAATCAAATTAATCGTGAAGAACCCTATAGCTGTGATCTTATCAGGTCTATAACGATTGCGTAAACCCAAGCAGAACGATTTTGACATGCTTGTATGGTAATTGCGGAATTAAAATCATGACAACATAAAGATCCTAATCGAGTAATATGCCAAAAGATGAACCCTAACCGAAAACGGCTTAACATAATCATGAACATGTCGATAACAATCATACAGTAATCATGTTTTTGACATATCAAATCTCTATTAATCAGATTATAAAAGGACATATCGTATATGCAAACTGATTAACGAAAACAGAAACATGCTACAGAAAACGATTAACCCATTAATCGATATTAATAAAACCTAGCATGATACTAAAAACGAATATGATATTAATCGAAATTTAAACGAGAACAGATCTTCAAGTTATAAAACGACTATAATCATGATCGAAAATTAAAGAACAATAAATAACCTTCCTCTGATACCACTGTTGCTTAACTTCGGAGTTCTCATGGGATCCGAAGCCAGTGAGCTACCCAGGAGGTCTCGTCTCGTATCAGAGTACTACGCCGCAGAAGCAAAGCGCACCCCCACAGGGGAAGACCGATATTGTCCCGTCCGGGCGACTCCACTCGGCTCCAACCGAGCAGCCCTTTCCCTCAGGGTTTTGTTCCTGGTAGCTCACGACCAGCTTCCCAGGGGGTCACCCATCCTGGGATTGCTCTGGTCCACTACTCGCTTAACTTCGGAGTTCTCATGGGATCCGAAGCCAGTGAGCTACCCAGGAGGCCTCGTCCTGGTATCAGAGTACCACGCCGCGGAAGCTAAGCGTTCCCCCATAGGGGAAGACCGATATTGTCCCGTCCGGGCGGCTCCACTCGGCTCCAACCAAGCAGCCCTTTCCCTCAGGGTTTTGTTCCTGGTTGATCAAGATGGAATTTGTCACTCTCATATAATGACAGAGATATCGTTGGGCCCCTTGATAAGTATAATTAATATTTGCATGGCCATGCACAAATGAGATGTCATTTGTTTTAGATTAATTATACTTAGAGATCAAGAAATAAAGATTGAACTATACAAGAATGACACTTGCCTAGTCTTATGTTCAATCTAGATATCGATTGACAAAAGGAGTTAATATGTGGAATATCAATTTTAAGGTTGTGTTGTTTTGACCATTATACCCTTTGGGTAATAGTAATGTTTTACTAGAAACCGCTTACTATTTCATATAATAAAACGGACTTTTAATTACACTGCCAAAGAGTATAAACCTACAGGGTCGCACACCAAAACGAGTTGGATCAAAACGAATTGAAAATGGGCCAAGTTGGACTTGGGCCTAATTCGTTTTGTTGCTTAGGGTTTCTCACTAAGGTTCCCTTTTAAAAGGGACCATTGTTCCTCTTGGCCGTACTGTGAGAGAAACAAAGGCAGAGTAAGAAATTAGTGTGAGAACCCTAAAGGTGCTAGTACACCAAGCAAGGATCCGATCTCGTTCGTGTGTGCATACCGTAGAGGCGTTGTATTTTCAACGCTAGAACGACAACAACAGAAGGTTCTGTCCACCGTGTTCATTGATTCTAATTCGAATCTCGAACAGGGTATGTTTTCTATCGATTTTATTGAACTGTATAGATCCTAGGGTTTAATAATTAGTGTATGTGATGCATGATTACTGCCCTAATTCCCAACAGTATTATCATCACCAACCTTTACTCTCTTCTACATAAAGTTCTAAACTCGAAAGTCATCACGTACAGCACCCCTCTAAGGGTTTTCGGTGCAAATCTCAAGGGAAATACTCACATATAAAACCCCTAATTTATAAGTCATATAGATAACTACGAAGTGGTTTTCACATGAATATCTAAGTACGCACGCTAAATCGTGAAACTAGATGATCAATCACGTTGTAGGAGTGATAATCTATCAGTATCTATCACTTATTCTAAGATTTATTTAGCCCAAACTCCATGTGATGCAAACAATCCATGGTTGTAATGAGAACATCCAACTTATAGTTTAAATCTCTAATTCATTAATCAAACATTGGAAATCAAGTTTTAGTACTAGTGTCCCCACCTTAGACAAGACGAATTCGCGAGTTGATGATGTGCGGAAGTTTGATTGCCAAGCCCTAGCTCCAAGCTCGAGCTCCAATGATTGAAGAAGGTGGAGAAGATGATGAATAGTAAAGGAGAAGGTGATTTAGGGCTCAAATCTTGGATAAGGAATGAGAGATGTCTAGAATCTCTTGTCTCTCTCTCTTTAGACTCTCCCTCACTCCCCTTGATGTTGTGTGCTCGAAAATGTAGTTGTAGGGTTGTTAAATGGCTTAAAAACGGGTTAAATATGCTCAAAACCGACATTTAGGTTAACCATGATCGATCATGGCCCCCATAATAGATCATGAACCATTCTGGAACTCCTCTGGAGGACCATGATTGATCATGGCCTTCCATGATCGATCATGGAAGTCACACAGCAGCAAATGACTTTCTAAGCCCAAAACGGACCTCGAAATGGCTGAATCTCGACTCAGCCCAAACACGAAAGTTGTAAAGAGAAAATAAATGAAGACGTGGCTGCAAACGGAGAGTAGTTTGGACATCAGATGAAGAAGTTATAACCTCTCAGAGTTGGCTAAAAACTAACGAATCACGAAAGGTCAAAATACGCGATTATCACCTCGGTTTCAACCCGAACCACTAGGAGTGTTGGGCCAACTACAAAGGCTCCCTCAAACTCAATATGTCTACCAAGACATGCTAGGAGTGTTGCGTCAACTACAAAGGCACAGAACCCAATGCTCGCTCTTTAACGGAGATTAAGCCATATCCAGGCTTAAGAGAAGCTCAACATGGAAAACGGAACATGGGGTATTACAATTAAAGTAATATATCAATAGATGAGAAAAGGGTAAGGCATTATATAATTCATTTGTTTTGCAAAGTCATGTAGAATCAACCTCATTTAAAGTTCTTAATACCATTCCTAAGTGTTAAGTATTTTACCTTTTCTAAGCAAAATGCCGTGGAGTAAAAGCAACACATTCTCGTATGAATGCCACATAAAGAAAGGGTGTAAGCAAAACTCAACATAAGTGTATCTGTTCTTTTTATCTTGTAACAAAGGGTGTGAAACAAGTGCAATCCATTCCATATAATGTTCAACCAACATACAAACTTAAAATACACCAAAACTAAAGGCATAAATTTAAACTAGGCATTTGAGAACTCATTGTTAGTTTCCCCTAGGCAATTGACTTGATTATGAAAATGGCCAACTACAAAGAGTTTAGCTCAATAAATCATAACATTTCATTTGCCTAAGTTTGGGAGGTCTAGGTGGAGGTTAGATCATCCTATTTAAACATATTTGATAAATACAAATTGAATCCATGGAATCATTAATGGAGTTGTTTATGCCATAAATTTAAAAGATCCTCTTTGGCAACACTTTAACTAAAAAGATGATGAGTTTCAAAATCACATAAAGTGTAGAAAGCACTCAATATATCATTAAAGTATTCAAGGATTGGAATCTCAAATTTATGGTGTTTTTATGAATATTGAAAGACTAATCATGCTTGGCAATGAAAAATATCTCATTCATAGAAGAATGGACATAGGCTAGTAAGAAATACACAAGTGTATCATCTCCTCATTAGTGCTTGAGATCTATGTATACAAGGCATTCAAAGTCAAATCATCATATGAAAATTATCTTACTAGCTTATGAATGGTTAATTAAATGGAGAAGATGAATGATTCAACAAGTATTTAATAATACTAACAATGGAATGAGAATTGAACTTACATAATTAATGAATTGAAAACTTCATCTTTTAGCCTTAGCAAATAAAATTACTTCATAATAAATGTAAAGACAAAAATTATAGAAGTGAACTCCATTTCTCTCTCTAAAAACTATTACAAGCTCTCTAGAAATTGAGAGAAGAGAAGTAATAATAGATCTTCCTCCAATACAACAATGAAGACTATAAATAGAAATGTTGTGTTGTCTACCTCCCATCTCTCCACTAAAAAACCAAAAATAAACAATGCTTTTTTTTTTATTATTTTTCATGGATAAATCAACTATCTTGGATGCCTTTTGTTCCATGAAAAATTCCACCATCTTGGATTCCTTTTATCCTATGGAAAATTCCACTATCTTAAGATACCTTTTGTCCCATGAAAAATTCCACTATCTTAGATTCCTATTGTCCCATGGAATATTCCACTATTATATTAAATACAATATTTCTTGAGATCTAAAGACACCAAAATAAACACAAAATGTGCCTTTCCAAGCAATGTTAAATATAAAAGTGATACGAGACTAATCGCGAAATAAGTTGGCAAACCGAGTAGTTTTAGAGATATAAACGCATTAAACAACTCCACAAATGAGTGTATAAATGACAATATTATGCGTTTATCAACTCCCCCCGACTTATCTCTTGCTAGTCCCTTAGCAAGATAAATAAAAGAAAAATAATATTATCCAAATATGCATTGATAAAATTCACTAAGCCATTTTAAAAACATCCAAGTTCCCTTAGAAGACGAGGTTTGTCTCGTGAAGGTTTATAGTGATGATACCTACAGACATCAAAAGTTTGATTGTGGTGACTGATGAGAATGATGATTTCAAAAGTTCAATGTGCAAAGCTTATCACATTAATGTCACTATTTCCAGATTTGCGGGTTTTGAATAATTATCTAAATTGCTTATCTCCTTTAGAAACTTGACTCATACTTCCCTTTAATCACATGATAAGCCTTGTATTAGAAAATTCTCATTTAAACACAAAGAATATTGATCATTAGAGATGGAAGAGGAATTTCCTTCAAAAATGAAAGCTTCAAATTTTGTACATTTCTAAGCACTTTTCTTATTTTTTCTTAGAATTTTTGCTAAATTAGTTCGAGGTGGTTTTCATCTATATGGAAGCAGTGGACTTACTATATAAAATTTGACATTTTATGCTTATTTATTAAGCTTAAAGGAAGCTATTCACCCTTTCCCATATGGTAACCTTTACCTACTCATAATATTAGACAAAGAGACTTATGATTTAGTCAAGTGAAGCTTTAAGTCAATATTATGATTAAAAGTCATCCAAGTTTTTCAAAGTACCACGCATTTGTCATCTCTATTGGAGGATCCTTTCGAAAAAGCTTCCATCATTTTTTTGACAAGAATTCCTTCTTCACAAAATAAAAATTACTCTAAGTGTTACGAAAGAATTTCTCTACTTGAAGCTTTTACACATTTTAAGGGACATTTCTAGGATCATGGATCTAATTGAAGTAAAGCAAGCTAGATTATCACTCAAAATTCCATCTAGACCAAGGAATTCTTGCCAATAGCTAATGAACCAATCATCATCATTTAAAAAAATATTATTCATCATTTTTCAAACTTTCAATTTTATTTTATTTTTAAAAAATAAGCTCTAAACATATGAAAAATTCAGATATTGAAAAGCCAGTAAAGTTTAACTATATTACTCCCTAACGTGAAGAACGCATTTTCCTCAGCCGGCATCA
Organism: Lonicera japonica; assembly: GCA_021464415.1. Lineage (NCBI taxonomy): Eukaryota > Viridiplantae > Streptophyta > Magnoliopsida > Dipsacales > Caprifoliaceae > Lonicera > Lonicera japonica. Next base: position 12,426,405 of record CM038468.1, on the reverse strand, counting down.
AGACTTAGAGTTAAACATGTCTTTAAGTCTTCTTGTTGTGGACTAATTCGACATAGAGTATGTAATGAGATGTTATAGATATAGCGTTGAAAGCGTCTGTATTAGTTGTATGGGTTTTATCATTGAAATGGCCAAAGGGGGAGATTGTTAAGTTTATATTTTTAGTTGGCTTTATTCCGATGTCAAAAACACTTTTTACGTTGTAATTGTTTGAGTCAAATTGAAGATGCGACAATTAACGAAAGCTCACTGAACTTACCAGATTCATCGTACATAATTCAGGACCTAAGGTAAGTCGAGTATATGGTTTGATTTAAAATATAGGTGGTGGTTGAGTTTAAAATTCGAAATTAAAAAACTTTTGAGTCAAATCTATTTTTAAGTATTTTTACCGAATTGTTTGAATTCATGTTTAATAAAAAGAAGTAGTACTAATTTCATAATTTGGTTTTGCAATATGGACACTTTTCATAATATTAATTTATTTTAAGGAAAATGATAAATGTTGATGGACAAAAATACCCCTAATATAAACATCTCTTAACCCCTCCTTCCCCACCTAAACTTCCAATACATCATCTCTCTCTATCTAGATTCCATTCAACCATCAAATACTCCCCTCTGTCTCACCAACAACCTCACCTGCTCCACCACCACCACCACTTGATTCTCCGATCATATCGCCGGGAGGAGTGCCGTTCTCATCTTCATCATCTTCTTTCTTCTGCAGGGGTAGTCATAAAACATATATAACTTTTGATTGAACTGTTGGAATTAGCTAATTTTCGGATATGTTAGTCGGAAGACAAAGTTACTTTATTAGTGAGAAAATCAAGACGATTAGAGGTCTTTTGATATCAAAATAGACTAATTTTGAAAACCCAATGGGATTTTGAAAAAAAAATCTGATTGGTCCTCTCTTTTTTTTACAAACCCTACTTCGATCCATATATATATAAATAGAGTGGATGTTGATCTCATTAATTTTTTTATTCTATGTTTTGTAATGGTGCTAAAATCATTTTAGCACCTTCTAGTTGTTGTCCAAGTGGTGCTAAATGCATTTAGCACCTTCTGGTTGTTGTCCAGGTGGTGCTAAATGCATTTAGCACCTTCTGGTTATGGTGCTAAATACATTTACTACCTTAAGGTATTCTACACTACCTTACGACCATTAAAGAGAGGGGTTGGCCTAGTGGTAGGCAACTTCCACCCTTGCCTTGAGGTCAAGGGTTTGACTAATGGGGGTGGGAGTGCTTTTTTTTCTTTATTTGTAGAGTTAGGGGAGAGACTTAGAGCTCCCTTCATCTGACTCTTGTGATTGGACCACTTAGAACCCAAGTGGGGTCTGCATAGTCTTCACTCCATTACCTAGCTTTTATATGCCACTGTGAAGCATATGAAGAAGATCAGTATGATGAAGAAGAGAAGAAAAGGCAGAACAGGTTCCGTCGAAAGCAGAAAGGAATTCAGAGTTCTCAGGATCAGTTCCGAGAACGTTTTAAGGCCAATGACCCCCGTTGGTCTACTTGGTGAACCTTCTGGCATATTTGATTATTATGTAATCTATGGTGATTCCAAACCTACCCCCCACCATAAATTACAGTTTGGAAACCTCCACCACCAAAGCCAGAACTTCCTCCACCAAAACCTCCTGTCCTTTCTCTTTATTACCAGAAAGCCCTCAAAGCTTTATCCAAGTCCGAATCACCCAAAAAACTAAATAAACCCCTTGTTATTATGCCACCTTCAATATCTTAGCCCATACCATGTTGTATGTTTGAGCCTATCTCTCTCGAATAAAAATCCCAATTCCCTTCCACTAATGATTTTGAATACCCAGATCAGATAACCAAACACATGTGGAAAGTTAAGAATCCACTCATCACTTGTCCTAAAGATTGGTGAACCTTCGAGCGTCCAGTCGCTCTCATCTATTGCTCCACCCCCACAGTTGTAGTTCCCTACTAACCCTACAGTTGTTGCCTCCTCAAGACCAATGGATTCATTATTCTTAAATGTTCATGAGAACAATCTAGAAAATCACATCTCTTCATTTTTAAAGTCTCTCTCACAACCTCGTGATGGTCCGATTGTTATTCCTCATGTTAATCCCACCAATGAAAACTTATTTAGAAATTTTGAAGAAGTGTTTTCTGCCCAGCAAGTGCCTCCAAGGAAACAATAACAACAGCAATAACAGCAACAACAACATTAGCAACAGCAGCCAGCAATGGAAACAGATGAGCCACAAGTCGAAGATCCGGACCATGATGTTAAGACAATCAATCTTAATGACCAAGCCAAGTTCCATATGCCAAACCATGAAAAGAATTAAACGTTTACGTTTGAAGACATTCCTCGAGCAAAATGGCATGAAATAATGGTCTCTTGGACAGCTTGGTTACATGTTGACCGCCACTACTACAAGTTACCAACAGTTTTCAAAAGATTTATCTCCCGTATGGAAGGTAGATTAAAAGAATGGTATGAAAGTATGGGTGCATATCGGCAACTCCAAATGCAGCAGGTAGCTTCAATTGATTTATTTCATGGATACATCTATCCCCAATTAATTATCAAACTAGGCAGATACTAAGGTCTAGCCCGTGAAGAATTTATGCAAATGAAGTGTTGTTCGTTGAAAAAGAAAGATTTAGAGAAACATTACAACCGCATGTCCCAGCGGTATTTTGCTATTGGCGGTCTGGATGATGTCAATCTCCATCAAGTTTTTCTAAACTCTTTTCCCACAACCTTGGTTACCGAAGTGCAGAAAGTGATGAAGCTTCAGAACCAGGACATTCAGAATCATACCATTGCTCATCTCTATGAACATCTCAATGATGCTATCGAGCGTCTGTGTAATCAAAACAGTTATTTGAAGATATTAAGAAGGCAAGTAAGATGCTTGCATCTTCATGTACCAAAGATCATCTGAAGATTAAGTGCAAGGATGAAAAATCTTGTGACTGTAGAAGTGAGAAGAAAAATCACTTCAAAAGTCATTTCAAGAATTATGTAAGCTCCAAAAAGAGCAAGCATAAGAGCAAGTCCAAAAAAAACAATTCTGGTAATGATAATCCCAAGCCGTTCAAAAAGAAGTCCTGGAAGTATGTGAAAAGCACGCAATGTTTGTGGCAAGAAATCCGATCATTGTTTCATCTGTAAGAAACCAAGTTACTATGCTAAGAATTGTCCTCAGCAGTCAAAGAAACACCAGTTTATGGGTTGTCTCCAAAAGATTGATCCTAACATCGATGACTTTGATCTAGAGTCTGTTCTATCACTTGAAAATGAAGTTTCGGCCAATACAATCTTGTCTATTGCCTATGAACAGATAACATTTGATGATGACAATCCTAGCTTCGCAATTTCAGAAACAATCCCTTCATCTACTGGAAAAATCCATTTGTTAGTAGAAGCTTATGATAAACCAACTCTAATAGTTGCCTATTTTGATACAGGTGCCATGCGAACCCTTATTAACCCAAAAATCTTACCAGCATCTCATTGGACTAAGTGTTCAGTGTACTTTAAAGTAGCCAATGGTCAGATATTTTTGGTTACTAAGTAAAGTAAATCCATTACGTTCTAACTTTTCCCTGGTGTTTCAATATGCCACAGAGTTTATGGAACAGAGCTCATTGAACGTGATCTCCTCCTCGGATTTGATGTTATATCCAGATGTCCCAACTTAAGATGGTCAGCAGATGGCATACGCTATAAGAACTATTTTCTTCCGTGGATTCCTCCACATAATCTCTTTCAAGTCAGCCCTGCTTTCCTTCCTGATGCACAGGTTGAAGTTCCACAAATTGCAATGCCTATCGCCCCAAATTTTGATATTGACTTCATAAAAAAGCAGTTGATTGAATCCTTTTGTGTTAATTCCCATACGGAGTTTCTACTCAACTATAAAAATCCGCTTTGGCAGAATTCACAGTTCTTTATCTCTCCGCCCTTCAAGAAAAACGAAGATGTCAATCCAACAAGAGTTACTCATTCAGGAATGAATCCTGAACACCTTGCCCTAGCTTTCCAAGAAGTCAGTACTCTCAAAAGTCAAAATCTAATTGAAGATACAACTTCCCCATGGGCGTGTGAAGCGTTCTACATAAATAAACATTCTAAACAAGTACATGGAAAACTTAGGTTGGTAATCAACTATCAACCTCTCAATCATTTCCTGGCCAACAACAAGTTCCCGCTTTCACAGAAACATTCTCTGTTTGGCCAGATTTCAAATGCCTAAAGTATTCTCCAAGTTTGATCTTAAGGCAGGATTTTGGCAAATCAGTATAAAAGAATAAGATCGTCACAGGACAGCATTTAGCATCCCTGATCACCACTTTTAATGGATAGTCATGCCATTTGGACTAAAAAACACTCCAACAGTATTTCAGAAGGTCATGATCAAAATCTTTCAGCCTTTACTGCCCAATGCTTTAATTTACATTGACGATATTCTACTTTCTCCCCGGATGAAACCTCTCATGCAAAATTGCTTCACCATTTCTTCCAACTAGTTACTCAGTATGGTGTTATTCTCTCAGAAAAGAAGATGGTCATAGCGACGAAGGAAATTGATTTCCTTGGCATGAAGATCGCTGATGGAAAGTTTCTCCTTCAGCCCCATATTGCAAGAGACTTGCTTAGGTTTTCCAGTAGACTTATCTCCGTCAAGCAAGTACAACAGTTCTTTGGTCTAATGAACTACATGGCACAGTTCATTCCGAAGGTTGCAAAGTTCACAAAGCCTCTCGCAAATCTCTTAAAGAAAGACAACCCCCATGGTCCCAGGTTCATACAGATTGCGTCCAGTCTCTCAAAGCTCTAACAATGAATCTACCTCCATTACAGATTCCCTCTACTGTCAAACATGTGCTATAGATCGATGCTAGTAACAAATACTAGGCAGTAATACTTTTCCATGAAATTGATCATAAACAAAATGTTTGTGGTTACAAAAGTGAAAAGTTCAAACAAGCTGAAATGCATTATCACTCTACGTTTAAAGAAATTCTTGTAGTGAAAAGAGGCATTGAAAAGTTTTAGTTCCATTTAATTGGTTCTCATTTCCTTATTGAAATGGATATGTCTTCATTCCCAAAGATGATTCAATTTAAACAAAAAATGATTCCCAATTCACAACTTCTCAGATGGTCTGAGTTGTTTTCTCAATGGACCTTTGATGTCATCAACATTAAAGGCAAGAACAATGTTATCGCAGATTTTTTTTCTCGACCTCAAAGCCTCTCGTCCCACATCACCACTACAATTCCTCATGTCCCTCATCAACAGCTACAAATACCCCAGCCTCCTACTATAATCCCTTGTATATGTCCCATTACCCCAATCCGAAATCCATTTCTCAATATGGATATTCTTGATGCTATTCAATTGTTACCAGCCTATCTATAAGATGAAATTGCCACTTTTCGTCTTCGTGCTCATGATAAAGAAATGATGCAAAAGTTTCTCGAAATCACCTTACGAAACAATGGAACATATTTTTGTGGTCTCAAACTTGACCCTCATTATCCCTTTTGCCCATTGTTTTACCTTGATTACCTCAATCGTCTTTATCCCGAAATGCTTATATTCCTTTGGTATCTCACCGGAAGATATAAGATTGCTTTCATTTTTGATGCTCCTAAACTCCTCCAATACCTTAAGTTTATTACCGGAGATCCTGAAATCAAAAATTATAAGCTTGGTGGCCCTGTAAATTAGTATCTTGCTACATTTTTCTCATGGTTTATGTCCCTTTACCGTTGGCAAGAAGAATTGCATACTCATCACCATAGATATGTTCTGATAAAGTTCCACACTCCTCTTCGATGTCCTCCAGATGATGTCAATCACAGAAATACTGAAATTATTGAATGGTACTCCTACAATCTCGCAAAATCAACATTAGAACCCTACAATGTCAACTAGGTTTTCTTATTCGAGAAAGATAAGCTCAAACATACGACAAGGTATAGGTTGAGATATTGGAGGTGGCATAATAACAAGGGGTTTATTTGGCTTCTTGGGTGATTCGGACTTGGATAAAGCTTTGAGGGCTTTTTGGTAATAAAGAGAAATGACAGGAAGTTTTGGTGGAGGAAGTTTTGGCTTTGGTTGTGGAGGTTTATAAACTGTAATTTCTGGTGGAAGGGTAAGTTTGGAATCACCATAGATTACATAATAATCAAATATGCCAGAAGGTTCACCAAGTATACCAACATGGGGGTCATTGGCCTCAAAACGTTCTCACAACTTATCTTGAGAACTCTGAATTCCTTTCTGCTTTTGACGGAACCTATTCTGCCTTTTCTTCTCTTCTTTATCATACTAATCTTCTTCATATGCTTCTTCACAAGCATCACAGTGGCATATATCATACCAAATACGACCTGTGGCATATTTACCTTAATAGCACGGAGTACAATCTTGGTTAAATAAAACAATACGCATAGGCTCGCTAACTAGCCTATGATCTGTAAGTAAGTGGGTTATAAGTTTAAGAGTATTGATGGGAGTAACAAAAGGACCTGGAACCTGAGAAGTGGACTGAGACCTATTAAAACGAATTTCAATAGATTTATCATTCTTTTGGGTAAAAGACGGATGGACTGAGGAAACCGTAACTGGGTGTTCTTGTTCAAAAAGCTTTTCATATGCTGTGATCCATGTTTCAGGGAGAAGCTTGATAAGTTCATCACGAGGCATTTGCTTTGGGATAGAACTGACATAAGGAGCTTAACTTGAATCAACACGAAGCATCAAAGCATCTTAATCAATGGAGTTGGGGATGGATAAATCGAAGGCATGGTCCTTGATCGATATACCATCTGATGGTGGATTGTGCCTGCAAACGTGCCATCAACCATAGGAACTCTGGTTATCTGGATCTGGATCTTTAAAGCTTCTAACAAAAATGGATCATGAAGGGGGATGTTAAAATTGGGGTATAGGGTCACAAATACCATACCAGCGTTGAGAGTTTCCTGTACTGTATCGAGACAAGCTTGCTAACACTGCTGTAGATAGAAGTCAACTAACACAATAAGAGCAACAACTGGGAGACCTTTGCGACCATGAAAGGTAACTGCTACACGGACTGCACCAAAATGAAGATGCGTGTAGCCTTGAGCAATAGCCATTCATGGTAAATCTGATAGGATCAGAACAGAAAAGAAACGTTCTTTCTGTCCAGATGGGACTGTGATGTCATCAAACTTTGAAGCTTGAATGTATTCTTTTACTGGAAGTTTGGAGGAATTTGAGTGGATGAGCTGCTTGACACTTTTAGTAAAAAATCGATTTGAGGTTTCGAAAACACATGGTAAGGATTTACCATGGCGAAGATCTATTTCTTGAATTTTCTGATCATCGGGTAGATAAGTTTGGACCAAAAGTGGTTACAAAAGTGGAACTTCCCCTACAATGTCAACTGGGTTTTCTTCCTCCAATGGATTTGTTCCTTAAATGGTGTCAACATTTCTGATGTCCTTAAATGTGTAAAGTTTGGACAGTCCCCTTGGGCTCCTGCAAACCTTCACCCAGCCTGTGATAGATTATTAATGGCGTCTCTCAGCTTTTATGCTTTAGGTTCTTGGGACACTGGTTTTAGAAGTTCTGACACAAAAGTTATGTTGGACTTGATTTTGAACCAGAGTTTTTACATACTGACTTAGATGAAAACTCAGGAAACTAAGTTGACTCAATGAAATAACATCTCCAGCTCTTTGTCGGCAGAAGAAGACAAATGACTTAGCATAGCATAGGATGCTGTTACTTTTATGGTACTGTTTAACCACATGTGTTAGCCCTTTTATTTTGGCAAGCTGTATTATTCGCCCTTTAGCTTTTTTGCTTTTAATCTTGTCAGTTGTATTATTGTGTTTAGCTTTCCAGCTGTTTGGTTGTGATAGTTTCGAGCTGCCTATATAAGGAGCTCTCTCAATTTGTTTTAGGCAGTCGGAGTTTGGATGTCTGAGCTTGGTTGATAATTTGTATGCTTGTTATAATTCCCTCTCTCTAAATGAAATGCCTCATAGTTATGTGTTTTGTAAGCATCATCGTGATCTCTGTTTTATTATTGATATTCTTACTCTTGTGTTCAATTTGATTTTACTGTTCTCTTTATGTATGCTCATTTGTTGTAAAAGATAGTTTCTGCTATTTCAGTGTAAGATCGCATGTTGTAATTTGCATGTCTTATTAGTATCAGAAGTTGTAAGTATGTCCTCTCGTGAGTAGTCGTCTCACAGATTTCTGAACCAAAGGTTCAAACTAAGGTTCTTACTCTTCTGGTATGTTTCCATCCTTGATAATTATCCCATTGATTAGTATGAGATTTTGGCTCCTTGATTAGTATGCTCTGTGTCTACTACATCAAGATTAAGTATGTGTTTAGTATGCTATGTGACTGCCATCTAGCATGGATCTCTCACATCAGAAACCTTAGATCTAAATCTTGTGGATCTCTCACATCAGAAAACATAAAGGCTAATTTACTCAAAAAATGAGGTTAATTTTTATATTTATTGGCAAGGGTTATCCTTGTTAGTTGAAAGTCCTTTAAGATTATTGACATTTTAGGCCATGGAGAGCCATTGTTTTGTCATTTTGCTCGGGAATACTGAACTAAAAGGAAGAACATAGCTATATAATTATATAGTAGTCAGTTTGACAGCGGTGTCAATTTTGTTTGGAAACTTGTTTGGTGAAGAAGAGAATCATTAGTCTGATATCCTAAGGTGAAGAAATCTGGGTTTTATCAATATATTTTTATGGAAAATTTCTTTAAACATCCTGATAGTCGTGCCCAGCTAGTTCGTTTATCTTCGTCTTCGTCTTTTCATTCTTCTCGTTTTGAAAATAATAGATTATGTTCCTTATATGAAGTATCCTATCTACCCGATCATCAGAAAATTCAAGAAACAGATCTTCCCATGGTAAGTCCTTACCATGTGTTTTCGAAACCCTCAAATCGATCTTTTACTAAAAGTGTCAAGTAGCTCATCCGCTCAAATTCCTCCAAACTTCTAGTAAAAGAATACATTCAAGCTTCAAAGTTTGATGACATCACAGTCCCATCTGGACAGAAAGAACATTTCTTTTCTGTTCTGAACCCATCAGATTTACCAAGAATGGCTATTGCTCAAGGCTACACGCATCTTCATTTTGGTGTAGTCCGTATAGCAGTTACCTTTCATGGTCGCAAAGGTCTCCCAGTTGTTGCTCTTATTGCGTTAGTTGACTCCCGTCTCCAGCAGTATCAGCAAGCTTGTCTCGGTATAGTACAGGCAACTCTTACCGCTGGTACAATATTTGTGACCCTATACCCCAATTCTAACATCCCCCTTCATGACCCATTTTTGTTAGAAGCGTTAAAGATCTAGATCCAGATAACCGGAGTGCTTATGGTTGATGGCACGTCTGCAGCCACAATCCACCATTAGATGGTATATCGAATCCAGGACCATGCCTTCGATTTATCCATCCCCAACTCCATTGATTCAGATGCTTTGATGCTTCGTGTTGATTCAGGTCAAGCTCCTTATGTCAGTTCTATCCCAAAGCAGATGCCTCATAATGAACTTATCAAGCTTCTCTCTGAAACATGGATCATAGCATATGAAAAGCGTTTTGAACAAGAACACCCAGTTACGGTTCCCCCAGTCCAACCGTCTTTTACCCGAAAGAATGATAAATCTTTTAAAATTCGTTTTAATAGGTCTCGGTCCACCTCTTAGGTTCCAGGTCCTTTTGTTACTACCATCAATACTCTTGAACTTAACACCCCTTTACCTACAGATCCCAGGCTAGTTAGCGGGCCTATGCCTATTGTTTTGTTTAACCAAGATGGTACTCCGTGCTTTCAAGGTGAAAATGCCACAAGTCACATTTGGTATGATATATGCCACTGTGATGCTTATGAAGAAGCATATGAAGAAGATCAGTATGATGAAGAAGAGAAAAAAAGGCAGAACAGGTTCCGTCGAAAGCAGAAAGGAATTCAGAGTTCTCAGGATAAGTTGTGATAACATTTTGACCCCCAAGTTGGTCTACTTGGTGAACCTTCTGGCAGATTTGATGATTATGTAATATATGGTGATTCCAAACCTACCTCTCCACCAAAAATTACAGTTTGTAAATCTCCACCACCAAAGCCAGAACTTCCTCCACCAAAACCACATGTCCTTTCTCGTTATTACCAAAAAGCCCTCAAAGCTTTATCCAAGTCTGAATCACCCAAAAAGCCAAATAAGCCCCCTATTATTACGCCACCTTCAATATCTCAACCTATACATTGTCGTATGTTTGAGTCTATCTTTCTCGAATAAGAAAACCCAGTTGACATTGTAGGGTTCTAATGCTAATTTTGCAAGATTGTAGGAGTACCATTCAATAATTTTAGCATTTTTGTAATTGACATAATCTGGAGGACATCGGAAAGAAGTGTAGTACTTTATCAGAACATATCTATGGTGATGAGTATTGCAATTCTTCTTGCCAATGGTAAAGGGACTTAAACCATAAGAAAAATGTAGCAAGATACCAATTTGCAGGGCCACCAAGCATATAATTTCTGATTTCAGGGTCTCCGGTAATAAACTTAAGGTATTGGAGGAGTTTAGGAGCATCAAAAATGAAAGCAATCTTATATCTTTTGGTGAGATACCAAAGGACTATAAGCGTTTTCGGGATAAAGACAATTGAGGTAATGAAGGTGAAACAATGGGCAAAAGGGATAATGAGGGTTAAGTTTGAGACCACGAAAATATGTTCCATGGTTTTGTAAGCTGATTTTGAGAAACTTTTGCATCATTTCTTCATCATGAGCACAAAGACGAAAAGTGGCAATTTCATCTTGTAAATAGGCTGGTAACAATCGAATTGCATCAAGAATATCCATATTAAGAAATGGATTTGGGATTAGGGTAATGGGACTTATACAAGGGATTATAGCATGAGGCTGGGGTATTTGTAGCTGTTGATGAGGGACATGAGGAATTGTAGTGGCGATGTGGGACGAGAGGCTTTGAGGTCGAGAAAAGAAATATGCGATAACATTGTTCTTGCCTTTAATGTTGGTGACATCAAAGGTCCATTGAGAAAACCACTCAGACCATCTAAGAAGTTGTGAATTGGGAATCATTTTTTGTTTAAATTTAATCATCTTCGGGAACGAAGACATATCCATTTCAATAAGGAAATGATAGCCAATTAAATGGAACTAAAACTTTTCAATGCTTCTTTTCACTACAAGAATTTCTTTAAACATAGAGTGATAATGCATTTCAGCTTGTTTGAAGATTTCACTTTTGTAACCAAAAACATATCGTTTATGATCAATTTCTTCGAAAAGTATTGCTGCCCTATATTTGTTACTAGCATCGGTCTGTAAAACACGTTTGCTAGTAGAGGGAATCTATAATGGAGGTAGATTCATTATTAGATCTTTGAGAGACTGTACGCAATCTATATGAACCTGGGACCATGGGGGTTGTTCTTTCTTTAAGAGATTTGTAAGAGGGGCTGTGAACTTTGCGACCTTCCGAATGAACTGTGCCATGTAGTTCACTAGACCAAAGAACTGCTGTACTTGCTTGACGGAGATAAGTCTGTTAGGAAACCTAAGCATGTCTCTTGCAATGTGGGGCTGAAAGTGAAACTTTCCATCAGCGATCTTCATGCCGTGGAAATCAATTTCCTTCATTGCTCTGATCATGTTTTTTTCTGAGAGCATAACGCCATATTGAGTAACCAGTTGGAAGAAATGGTGAAGCAATTTTTCATGAGAGGTTTCATCCAGGGAGAAAAGTATAATATCGTTAATGTAAATTAAAGCATTGGGCAGCAAAGGCTGAAAGATTTTGATCATGACCTTCTGAAATACTGTTGGAGCATTTTTTAGTCCTAATGGCATGACTGTCCATTAGAAGTGGTGATCAGGGATGCAAAACGCTATCTTGTGATGATCTTATTCTTTTATATTGATTTGCCAAAATCCTTCCTTAAGATCAAACTTGGAGAATACTTTGGCATTTGAAATCTGGCCAAACAGAGAATGTTTTTGTGGGAGCGGGAACTTGTTGCTGGCCAGGAAATGATTGAGAGGTTGATAGTTGATTACCAACCTAAGTTTTCCACGTACTTGTTCTGAACGTTTATTTACGTAGAGCGCTTCACACGCTCATGGGGAAGTTGTATCTTCAATCACATTATAACTTTTGAGAGTACTGACTTCTTGGAGAGCTAGGGCAAGGTGTCCAGGATTCATTCCTAAATTAGTAGCTCTTGTTGGATCGACATCTTCGTTTTTCTTGAAGGGCAGAGAGATAAAGAACTGTGAATTCTGCCAAAGCGGATTTTTACACTTGAGAAGAAACTCCGCATGGGAATCAGCACAAAAGGATTCAATCAACTACTTTTTTATGAAGTTAATATCAAAATTTGGGGCGATAGGTATTGCAATTTGTGGAACTTCAACCTGTGCATCAGGAAGGAAAGGGGGGCTGACTTAAAAGAGATTATATGGAGGAATCCACGGAAGAAAATAGTTCTTATAGCGTATGCCATCTGTTGACCATCTTAAGTTGGGACATTTGGATATAACATCAAATCCAAGGAGGATATCACGTTCAATGAGCTCTGTTCCATAAACTCTGTGGCGTATTGAAACACCAGGGAAAAGTTGGAACGTAATGGATTTACTTTGCTTAGTAACCAAAAATATCTGACCATTGACTACTTTAAAGTACATTGAAAAATTAGTCCAATGAGATGCTGGTAAGATTTTTGGGTTAATAAGGGTTTGCATGGCACCTGTATCAAAATAGGCGACTATTAGAGTTGGTTTGTCATTAGCTTCTACCAACAAATGGATTTTTCCAATAAGAGAAGGGATTGTTTCTGAAATTGCGAAGCTAGGATTATCATCATCAAATGTTATATGTTTAAAGGACTGAATGAGAGGAAGTTCTTCATCATCATCGCTAGACCAACTGCTCCTTTCATCATCAGTTTTCTGATTCTAAAGCTAAATAGGCAATGGACATGATTGTATTGGCTGAAACTTCATCTTCAAGTGATAGAACATACTCTCGATCAGAGTCATCAATGTTAGGATCAATCTTTTGGAGACAATCCATAAACTGATGTTTCTTTGACTGCTGAGGACAATTCTTGGCATAGTGACCTGGTTTCTTACAGATGAAACAATGATCGAATTTCTTGCCACGAACATTACTTTTTTTCACATACTTCCAGGACTTCTTTTTGAACGGCTTAGGATTATCATTACCAGAATTGTTCTTTTTGGACTTACGCTTATGCTTGCTGTTTTTGGAGCTTACATAATTCTTTAAATGACTTTTGAAGTGATTTTTCTTCTTACTTCTACAATCACAAGATTTTTCATCATTGCACTTGATCTTCAGATGATCTTTTGTACATGAATATGCAAGCATCTTACCTACCTTCTTAATATCTTCAAATAACTGCTTTTGATTACACAGATGCTCGATAGCATTCATTGAGATGTTCATAGAGATAAGCAATGGTAAGATTCTAAAGGTCCCGGTTCTGAAGCTTTATCACTTTCTGCACTTCAGTAACCAAGGTTGTGGGAAAAGAGTTTAGAAAAACTTGACGGAGATTGACATCATCCAGGCCGCCAATAGCAAAATACCGCTGGGACATGCGGTTGTAATGTTTCTCTAAATCTTTCTTTTTCAATGAACAACACTTCATTTGCATACATTCTTCACATGCTAGACCTTCGTATCTGCCTGGTTTGCCAATGAATTGGGGATAGATGTATCCAAGAAATAAATCAATTGATGCTGACTACTGCATTTGGAGTTGCCGATATGCACCCATACTTTCATACCATTCTTTTAATCTACCTTCCATGCGAGAGATAAATCTTTTGAAAACTGTTGGTAACTTGTAGTATTGGCGATTAGCATGTAACCAAGTTGTCCAAGAGACCATTCTTTCACACCATTTTGCTGGAGGAATGTCTTCAAACATAAACGTCTAATTCTTTTCATGGTTTGGTATGTGGAACTTGGCTTGGTCATTAAGATTGATTGTTCAACATCATCGCCCGGATCTTTGACTTGTGGCTCATCTGTTTCCATTGCCGGAATCGTTTATCCCATGAAGAGTGAGAACCTTAGGCTTAACCTTTGGTTAAAAAATTTTACCAGAAGAGTGAGAACCGAAATACACAGAAACTATCTTTTACAACAAAAGAGCATACATAAAAAGAACAATAAAATCAAACTGAACACAAGAGTAAGAATATCAATAATCAAACAGAGACCACGATGATGCTTACAAAACTCATAATTATGAGGCATTTCATTTAGAGAGAGGGGGAATTACAACAAGCATACAACTTATCAACCAAGCTCAGACATCCAAACTCCGAATCCGTAAAACAAACTGAGAGAGCTCCTTATATAGGCAGCTCGAAACTATCACAACCAAACGGCTGGAAAGCTAAACACAATAATACAGCCGACAGGATTAAAACCAAAAAAAGCTAAAGGGCGAATAATACAGCTCGCCAAAATAAAAAAGCTAACACATGTGGTCAAACAGTACCACAAAAGTAAAAGCATCCTATGCTATATTGAGTCATTTGTCTTCTTCTGCCGACAAAGAGCTGGAGATGCAATTTCATTGAGTTAACTCAGTTTTCTGAGTTTTCATCTGAGTTGGTATGTGCAAACTCTGGTTCAGAATCAAGTCCAACATAATTTTAAGTGTCAGAACTTCTAAAACCAGTGTCCAAAGAACCTACACCATGAAAGTCGAGAGACTCCATTAATAATCTGTCACAAGCTGGGTGAAGGTTTGCAGGAGCCTAAGGGGACTGTCCAAACTTTACACATTCAGGGACATCAGAAATGTCGACACCATTTAAGGAACAAATCCACTGGAGGAAGAAAACCCAGTTGATACAAAATATCCATTTTTGAGGAATACAAGCTCCTCGAACCAATACAAAAAGATATAAGCCTTTCACGAGATAGCCAATTAAATCACAAGCCACAATTGTGTTCAAGAACTTGCCGTAAAATCTCCAGCTTCTGGTTGACACACTATGCATGTGGATTATGCAAATCATGCCATTTACTAACCATATGGGACAATTTATGCCACTCACAATCAACCAAATTCCACTTTATATCATTTGGTGTGTATCATTCCTCCAACAATCCATTATTAACAACAAATATTATTCACACAACCAAAGGATATCTCATATAGTTCGGATAACACTTTAAAGCAAGTGTGGATGGCAAATTTTGTCTCAAATCATGCCTTTATAGCTTCATCAATCATACAAATATCGAAATTTCACTTATTTTTCAATACACAAGTAAACACAAGTCAAAAGTGATCAATATTGAAGAATAAAAGAAAATCATTAAGTTTTAAAAGCAATAAAACTCCTACCTCAACTTATTAATGAGAAAGAGGAAGAAAAGATGAAGATTCAATCCTTATCCGAAGAAATCCCAGTGAGGATGATGATGAATAGTGACCAGGAGGATGATTTGAAGGATTTGGAGCTTTTATATCATATTGATGTTGAAAAAATTAGTAAGAACCCTTCAAAGAACCACCTATATCTCTCTCTAAAGCCCTCAAGTTGATAGGAGAAAGTTTGGGTCGAGTTTTGTGAGTTTAGGTGATAAATGGTGAGAAAATGGGGTTAAAACTCTAGAAAATTCGTCACACTGGGGTCTGGGACCAATCCTAGGATTTCTGGGACCGATCCTAGGTTTTCTGCGACCGATCCCAGAAACATTATGTCCAAGCTTTAATTTTTGGCTGCACTGACCACAGTTGGTAATTTGGTCATAACTCCTTGCTCGAAACTCGAATTTGGGTGCTTTTTATGTCCACGAAAAGGTAATTCAAAGATCTACAACTTTTTAAGAGAAAGTTTTCCCAAATTATGAATATATTATCTCCAGAAATTCGCCGAAGGCAGCGCTCTGCCAAAGCATTGTCGAATGACCAAAAATTAGCAATGGGACTACTTTGCGCCCTATTTTGATCCACAAGGAGTGCGAATTAGCCCTTGGTCAAAACACAAAAGTTGTAGAATGGTATAAAAAGAAGATACACACTCGAGCAGAATCTTAATCGGACAAAAAACGAAGAAATTTCGATAGCTCAAAGTTAGCCAAAATTCACAAATCGCAAAGAATCAAAACTTCCTATTTACCAACCAAAATCGATTCGGACCACCCGAATCACCAAACGATCATTCACATGTGTATAAAGGGATTAATACAACATAATTAAATACAGGATGTTACATACAGGGCCACCAAGCATATAATCTCTGATATCAGGATCTCCGGTAATAAACTCAAGGTATTGGAGGAGTTTAGGAGCATCAAAAATGAAAGCAATCTTATATCTTCTGGTGAGATACCAAAGGAATATAAGCGTTTCGGGATAAAGACGACTAAGGTAATGAAGGTGAAACAATGAGCAAAAGGGATAATAAGGGTCAAGTTTGAGACCACGAAAATATGTTCCATGGTTTTGTAAGGTGATTTCGAGAAACTTTTGCATCATTTCTTCATCATGAGCACGAAGACGAAAAGTGGCAATTTCATCTTGTAGATAGGCTGGTAACAACCGAATAGCATCAAGAATATCCATACTAAGAAATGGATTTGGGATTAGGGTAATGGGACAAATACAAGGGATTATACCAGGAGGCTGGGGTATTTGTAGCTGTTGATGAGGGACATGAGGAATTGTAGTGGCAATGTGGGACGAGAGGCTTTGAGGTCGACAAAAGAAATCTGCGATAACTTTGTTCTTGCCTTTAATGTTGATGACATCAAAGGTCTATTGAGAAAACCACTCAGACCATCTAAGAAGTTGTGAATTGGGAATAATTTTTTGTTTAAATTGAATCATCTTCGAGAACGAAGACATATCCATTTCAATGAGGAAATGATAGCCAATTAAATGGAACTGAAACTTTTCAATGCCTCTTTTCACTGCAGGAATTTCTTTAAACGTAGAGTGATAATGCATTTTAGCTTGTTTGAACTTTCCACTTTTGTAACCACAAACATTTCGTTTATGATCAATTTCTTCGAAAAGTATTACTACCCAGTATTCGTTACTAGCATCGATCTGTAACACACGTTTGCTAGTAGAGGGAATCTGTAATGGAGGTAAATTCATTGTTAGAGCTTTGAGAGACTGGACATAATCTGTATGAACCTGGGACCACGGGGGTTGTTCTTTCTTTAAGAGATTTGCAAGAGGAGCTGTGAACTTTGCGACCTTTGGAATGAACTGTGCCATGTAGTTCACTAGACCAAGGAACTGCTGTACTTGCTTGACGGAGATAAGTATGTTGGGAAACTTAAGCAAGTCTTTTGCAATGTGGGGGTTGAAGGAAAAACTTAAGCAAGTTTTTTTGTGCTAAATGCATTTAGCATTTTCTAGTTGTTGTTCAGAAGGTGCTAAATGCATTTTGCACATTCTGGTTGTGGTGCTAAATGCATTTAGCACCTTCTAGTTGTGGTGCTAAATGCAATTAGTACCTTTTGGTTGTTGTCCATGTAGTGATAAATGCATTTAGCACCTTTTGGTTGCTGTTCATGTTATAATGAGACGTGAGATCTTATAAAGAAGGGGTATTAGTGTTTTTTTTGTACAGTGTCCTTAATTTATACGGCTAATTTTTAAATATATCCTTTATAATTATATTATTATTAGAATGAATCCTTATATTTAATTGCCTTTTTAAAAATAAAGAAAAGGAAAAAGTCAAAAAGTCAAACTTTTCTTATTTTTTTTCTAAACCCACGTGAGCCTCCTTTGTCTTCATTAATGCACATGCCATCATGTGGGGCCTTGCTTTTTGTCTTTTATTAAAATCATTACACGTGTATTAGTAAAAGGATGGCAGCCAAATCTTTAGTACCGGATCCGTACAAACTAGCAAATCCGGACGGTCCGGCAAATGAGATTTTCCGAGTTCTTTTCCGGACTAGTCTGGCAGTAATTTGGGTAAGGAATTGATATCAGCATTTTTAGACCAATCCAACATTTCTGGAGGTGTATCGGTTCGGCACTAATTTTTGGAGCACTTATTTTTATCGCAATTTTTGTTATATATTTTTAACTTATTTTAAGAAAGACTTTGACTCCATATTTTTCCTATAAATATAACTATTAGCTTAGGTCAAAAATATAACTATTAGCTTAGGTCAAAAATATAACTATTAGTTTGGGTAAAAAATATATGATTCTAGAGAGTTTTTTTAGATAAAAAATATTCAAACGTTCAAATCAATTTTTAAAAGTTTTGAAAAACTACTTATGTTTTGTTTACATGCCATAGGAGATCCTATTGTTTTTCAATTTTAAGAACTAAGGTTCCAAATGTTCACGGTCCTACAAGAGTGTCTTCGTTTGCGATTGGAGACGGGATGAACGAAGTGGCTAACGCGCAATAAGGGAGATCGCAGACGGAGGTGAAAGATTGTGATCGGTGTTTAGAAGGAGACGACAGGTAAGTCGAAAAAGCTGGAAGTGCTATGCCAAGCCAGATGCGCTTGGATTTTACATTCAAGGGATTGACGGGACACTATTGTGTAAATTATGGGCAAATAATTTTTGTAAGTCATCGAGTCTATAATTCCATTTTGATCATAGTGAAGCACTGTTGGTTAGTCCCGAGAATTAGTCCTATGCAGGTAGGAGTAACTCGTAAATTCCTAATATTTTGTGATTACTTTTTGTGTGATTGCCTGATATAATTGTTAGACAACACAACACAGGTTTCAACAGTAAAATTAATTAAACCTTGGGTTTCAATTCTGCTTATCAAATCTCAAATTATTTTTGATAAAAACCCTAAAATCAACCTAAGCAATATGATTGCCGAATTTTTCATTCGAAAGATTAGCTTGCTCGCGTACTCACCAAGGCGGTATCCAACATGATATTTTCCCAGTTTATTAGCAAATTGGGCGTGTTCGATATATATGTTCCAACACGAGGGGGTGTGCTAAGAATATTTTGTAGTTATTATTTTCCAAAATAAACTAGATGACTTATAGTAGGAAATGTATTGATTCTTTTTCCTTATTGCTGTGTGTACATAACCCTATGTATAGGGCTTTCTATTGTAATGAAAAGTTATCAAATTGATTTGAATTCTCTCTCTTAATTATCAATTATATATATATAAGTGAATACACACAAAGTGTGAAAATGAATGTTTATATATATATACACACACCTAATATACTCGTGAAAAAATATCGAAAAGACATGTAAAGCGTAGTGAGTGGTGTAGCAAAATACAATACCTCAAACTAATCGTTGATGTAGATCAAAAAAATCAACTATGAAATCTGAAGTAGTGAGTATAAAAATATACTCCCCAAAATGAAGAGAATTTTGATAAGAAGTCAGTAAAATTCACAGAATTAAATTACGAGCTTTGTAGTTGAAGCCATGCTTAGTAAAACGATTTAGTCCAATTAATACATAAAATACATAATGCCATAGACATATTATTTTTGTTTAGGGGGTAAAGTGCCAAATTATAATAGCTTATAGAGGTTTAGTGTATTTTACCCTATTATTTTTCTTGTGTATTAGACGAGGGGTTGATGACAATTAAAAGATGTTTGTGAATGTGGTTATTGTCAAAGCAATTTACTACATTAATTGAAAGCATGTTATACAACTCTCTCATAGCAATACTTCTCTTTGCCAAAATTATATTTAATTGATTTAACAATATTGCTACCCATTTAAAATCGTATTTGCCCTCAAGTAATCTATAACACATCAATAATAGAAAAAGGCATTTTAATAAAGCGAAGACAAACTTCTTCATTTTTTTCTACGTGTATATATATAATATCATGTTTATAGAGAGATATCTGTATGTTTGTATATATTTTAGAGAGAGAATTAATGAATTATATTTGTGAATTATACCTTAGAGAGAGAATGAAATCAAATATCATATTTGTCCTTTCTGTTTTTCTATACATACATATTCCAAAAGTAAAACGTGCATGGGTCGCTCTCAAATTTGAGATTTTTTTAATTCATAATTTTAATTAATTTCACAGGATGGCTGGATTACTGATGACATCAAATTATTTTTACTTTCAGGACATAATCAATATATCAATCTCGTAATTAATTAGAGAAAATTAAATTTTACTGCTAATTAATTACGATTACATTAATGTACTCTTAAAACATTAATTATTTCTAAAGTAGAAAACTCATTTTATTATTAAATCGTACTGAAAAAAAACAGAAATTGTATTCTTTCAAGTGTAGTCACTCTCTTCATTTTAAATCCATAGAACCATTATCAACAATGTATGAAGCAAAACTACCAACCTTGGCTACAAAAGCAACATACTTCACCTCAAACTGTACACGCTCAAGTATACCTAGCTACCTTAATTTCTTCCTCCAATCCACCACCATGCCCTTAAACTCAACCTTCGACGAGAACCGGTGGGTCATTCAAATCAGCAAAAACCTTGAGAAAGAACTCGAAGACGATACTCAAAACCCCGTTAACATCTTCAATGTCCCCAATACACTTATGGCACTTGATCCAGATATTTATGTGCCACAACAAATCGCGTTTGGCCCTTACCACTGTTTCCGGCCTGAGCTCTTTGATATGGAAAGATATAAGATTGCTGCTGCCAAAAGAACCCAAAGAAACCTCCTAACATTCACATTTCAACAGCTCGTTGATCAATTTTTAGACCACGAGCCAAGGATTTGATCTTGCTACCACAAGTACTTAAATTATAGTGGTCAAACCCTGTCTTGGATGATGGCTCTTGATGCCTCGTTCTTGCTTGAGTTCCTTCAAGTTTATGCTGCCAAAGAAGGTGGGCTACTAAGAAGATCAGTGACATCAAGGATGTCTCATTTGGTCGATATTTCGGGCAAAAAGTTAATCCACAATTCGATTCTTAGGGACATCGTAAAGCTCGAGAATCAAATTCCACTTTTTCTGTTAAGGAAGATGTTGGAATTCCAGTTCTCAACGTTAGAGTTAGCAGATGATATGCTGCTCTCCATGCTAATGGGATTCTATAAAGAGATTTCCCCATTTAAGTTGAAGCAAGATTTGCCCAATTTTCAAGTTGCTACTGTTGATCACGTGCTAGGTTTTTCGTACCAAATGATTGTGCCGAGATTACAAAGCCCCGATATAATGGAAGTAGAGGATCAAATCTTTGAGGAGGGTGAAGAAACTTTAGAGGACCTAAGTTACAGAAAACAATTCCTCAAGGAGACTTGCAAGTTCCTTTGGAAAATGAACAACGGCCCCGTACGTTCTTTCAAAAAACTAATCGCAAAGCCTATTAAAGTCGCTGTAAAGTTGCCTTGGAAGATCATCTCTAACGTTCCCGGTATCAAAATCTTCAAGCAACCTCTCGAATTGTGCTTCAGTCAAGATAAAGAAGATGTCAAACCCGAAGATGGAGGTTCTAGCTCAAGGAATAACATTGATAGACCTCCGTTGGTTGAGGAAATTTCTATCCCTTCTGTCAGTGAGCTTTCTAAAGCCGGTGTATGCTTTTTACCTGCAAATGGTGACATTTCGACTATTAGTTTCGATCCCAAAAAGTGCGCTATGTACCTTCCTTTAATTTGTTTAGACTTGAACTCAGAGGTTTTGTTGAGGAATTTAGTAGCATACGAAGCGTGCTATGCATCGGGGCCGTTGGTTTTCTCCCGTTATACAGAATTAATGAATGGGATTATTGATACTAGTGAGGACGCGAAGTTGCTTCGAGAAAAAGGGATTATTAGCAACCGTTTGAAGAGCGATGAAGAGGTGGCTAATCTTTGGAACGGGATGAATAAGTGTATTAGATTAACGAAAGTGCCGTGCTTGGATAAGGTAATTGAAGATGTGAACAAATATTACAACGGAAGGTGGCACGTTAAAATAAAAAAGTTCATGAAGTATTATGTGTATGGATCATGGCAGTTCCTCACATTGCTGGCTGCTATTTTTCTGTTGGGATTGACAACTTTGGAAGCTTTTTGCTCTGTTTATAGGTGTTCTCGTTTATTTTATGATATCAAGGACCATGTGTAAGTGAATATTATAACTGCATGTATTTGTTTTTTTTACCATGTATAAGCCTCTATTTTTGTTCTCTCATGCTTCTTCGTCCATAGACTAATTGATTTTTCAATTGAAGGAAGTAGTTTAGCGTTTGTGTGTGGTCAGTGACAATAATAAAATAGAGTCTTATATTTAGAGAGTATGTAGTAGTTGTTTAATAATAAAAGGGCCCAAAGAACATAATTGAGGCTTAGATTAGTTTGTGATTATTTATTTATTTATTTTATTTTACATTAATCAGGTTCGAGCCCTCCTCATTTCATCCATTATTCCCATTTTATATTTTCAACTTCTTATTCTCTTGTTTTCTCTTTAAAGCTATCTTTAAAATATAACTAGATCACATGTACACGCGATACTTGTACCACTCAAATATATTTACTTTAAATCAAAATATAAAACAAAGATTTTAAGTGGTCTAATGGATAAGCAGAAGATTACTTTGTTAAAGGTTCAATGTTTCAACCCTCAGCCCTCACCCACCTCCTACTTGGAAGGATGCACAAATAATGGCCTTAGCCCCTATTCCCCTTTCCCCAAAGATTTCTTGTATTTCCAAAGGAAGCTATGAGAGAAACCATTTGAACATGTATCGAAGCAAAATCCTTATGACATGTTTCTGCAAATTATGTGTTAGAATCTGAATGTTGTTTTCAATTACCTTTCAAATTAAATAATCTCCAGATATTCAAAAGTTAGAATCTGAATGGTGTGTTTTCAATTACCTTTCAAACTAAATAATCTCCAGATATTCAAAAGTTAGAATCTGAATGTTGTTTTCAATTACCTTTCAAATTAAATAATCTCTGGATATTCAAAAGGTTGGATCAAATAAGATTTATAATTTGATAAATAAAAATCACATGACAAAATTATCTTTAATATGGAAATTAGCAATATTATATTAGTTTGAAGCATAAATATGCAAAAACAATGAGAACTATGTTGAAAGTACACTTTACGTGAATTTTGGGGTCACGCCTGTTATATGAGTATGCATGATGTAAACAACTATAAATTACTAATGTGGTAAATAGTGGTAGAGTCTCTGTTTGTACTAAAAATCAGGAATTGTTATCATATTCAATCTATTATTGGAATAATGGATAAGATATTTCAATCAATGATTAAAATAAATAAAAAAAATTATTAAGAAAATACATATTCAATTCATATTCAATCTATTATTGGAATATTGGAGAAGATTAAAATTTTAATCAAAAATTAAAATACAAAATATTTGATTAACAAAATAATATAATAATTGTTATCCAACTAAAATTGTTTTAGATAAATATCATGAAAAATGTCGCTGGTATAAATTAGATAGTAAAATTGCATTATAAATCTCCGTTACTGCGGGATAAAATTTTCAAATTTAAGTAGAAGTTAAGTGTATTTGTAAATTTCATGCATGTGTGTGATGCAAAGCTGCAACTAGTATTTTATTTACAAATAGATATATTTTTTAGCTAATATTTTTATTTATCATTTTGTTTGCATGGGATAATAGATAGATTTTAATAACTGTAATTTGTTTCACTCTTTACATAGTTACTAGTATTCCATATTGATGTACCAAGAAATTGGTATAATTTATTATGTCAATTTATAATTTAAAGAGAATATATTATTACTAATATTTATATTTTTAATGTTTTTCAGCTGCTAAAAACGAATTTGAGAAGATTGAGAAAAATAGAGAAATTAAAACAAGTGAAGACACCTAAAGTTGCACAATACTTTTGGATATAACTTTTTACTTGGAACTCCCAATCATGTGATTCTTGAGCCTAAATTGAAGAGAATTTCGAGAGCTAAAACTTTTTAGTTCATTAGTTCATCACTTTTTTGAATTGAGGCATCTCGAGATCCAAAATTACAACGTAAAATTCTGTAATTTTAAAGTAGCAAAAAACCCCTATATTTAAATGAATGGGCCAAGCCCATTAGCCAAACCTAATCCTAATTATAAAAGAAGGCAGCATCAACAAATAAATTGGAGCCGTGAACAGCCAACAGCAGCAACAGTGCTTTGCCGTGCACTCCATTTCTTTTCTTTTCTTTGTTTTTCTTTTAGTTCTTTGTTACTTTGAAAACTAGAAGACTGGAGATTTATTTTTAATTAATTTATTTAATGTTAAATAAGTTTACTTTAATTTTATTATTTTTTATTTATTTAATTTATCTTATGTTAGTGTAAATTTGTGTTAGGATTAGGATGAGTATATTTAATTGATTCCTTTTACGTATTCATGCCAACTGACTTTACCAATTTAATACTTTAATGTTAAATACAACTGTTCAACAAAAATAAAGTTGGATTCTCATTATTTTTTGTTGGATTCACCTTATGATTTGTTGAGAGCGAATATAAGGTGTGTTTTGACGGATATAGTGAGTATTTTGATTTTATACATAAGTTTGGATGTGGAAGAATTATAATTGGATTTTATTAATTAATTTGACTTTATTGATTTTAATTTCCGCATCTAATAAAGTCAAGTGACCAAATTAGTGCGAGATAAGAGTATAGTTTATGCGCATAAATACTTAGGAAGATTATATTAAATATATGACTCTAAAACCCTAGTCAATTAATTCATTAATTTTATTATATTGCTTTGTATTATTTAATTTACTTCCATTATTTTAGTTTACTTGCTTTGCTTTATTTTATTTAATTTACTTTATTTTATTTGTTTCATTTCCATAAATTTTTTTAGCTAGATTAGGAGTTTAGTGAAAAATTAACAAGATAATTATAAAACATACTATTTGAGTTCTTGTGGGATCGACCTCACTTACACACTACACTATAAATTAATTCATGCACTTGCGAGTATTAAAATTTATCACAACAAGATTCTACATTTATGTTCTCCTTCACATGTTTTAATTGTCGTTTGATTAGTATGTTGTCCTCATAATTGACCTTTCAAATTTTAAAATCCTTATATTGTAATCATTAAATGAAAAACTAAACTTGCAGTATAAGACAATAGAACTAAAAATCAATAGAACTAAAAATTGACATTGTTGTTGCTCCTCAGCACTCTTAATTTTAGACATCCCTATAAAAATAAGTAAGAATTTTAATTTTAAATGAACATAATGCAAAAATATTAACGTAGTTATAATACAAAATTAAACAAAAATATGTATATAATATACATGTATGAAGCAACACCAAAGATTGGGGGACCTCAATCTATATGTAGTTTTGACACTATGTAGCGAAAGAAAATGTGTTTTATTATAATATTAAGCTACCAAATAATTATAATAATATGTATTCCTATATTTAATTTACATCCTTTCTTGTGATTAATCCGCACCTATATGTATTCCTATAATAATATGTATTCCTATATGTATTCCTATAATAATATGTAGCAAAAGAAAATGTGTTTCTTGTAATTTATATCCTATATGTATTCCTATATAATATTAAGCTACCAAAGATTGGGGCACTAAATTAAATATGTTATGTGGAAGGTTTGATTGGGGGGCATCACAAGCAATGCAAATAAATGTTGAACTAATTAATGCTAATTTGAAGCCCAATCCATATTGTAGGTAAACTAACGCCAATATTTTTTTTCAAATAATTTGAACTAATGATTGTGTAACTGCTCATTTTTGTATTCTTAACTGGACGTTTTCAACTTTTTCTAAATTTTTAAAGGTGGCGTTTTCGTATGTATGTATGATGATTATCATCATTTTTTTCCACGCAAAAAAAACGTTTTTGTGATTTTGTTAGACTTGTGGTTTCAACTGAGATTTTGAACTTACATATCTCCTCCAAGCAAAATCCATACGATCAGTCAAATGGTTGGATTAGTGGTAGAATACAAATAGTGTTTTTCATTCACTTTTCAAAATAAATGATTTCCAAATGTTCAAACGGTTAGAATGAAATTTATAATTTGACATGACCTACTCAGTATTTGAAAACATATAATTAAGAAAATGTCGACATTGAAATTAAAATCATATGACTAAAATTATCTTTAATTTATAATTTTGTGGGCATTAATATTAGCACTCCAGAAAAGTACTCTAACACATGAAAATCATTTTTAGTGACACTTTATATAGATCTTTCGAAACACTTTTTTGTCACTAAATATGATTTTGGAGTGTTAAGTACTTTTTGTGAACTATTAATATCATTACACCTTATAATATTATATTAGTTTAAAGCAAAAAATAAAATGCAAAACCAACATAACATATATGTTGTAAGTATATTTTGTATAAACTTTGGCGCTCACACCTCCCGTATATATTAATTAGTACTCCCTCTCATATGACTACTCATGACCTACGCAACTATAAATTACTAGTGTTGTAATTAAATAGTTGCGAAGTCACTTTATGTTTGCACTTTATGAGGAAATTAAAATTTAATTAATTATTCAAATATAGATTTTTTGATTAACCAAATAATATAATACCTTGTCATGCTATTTGTTTTATTTGAAAAGCGTTTGTTTAAAATTATAGTTAAGTTTTGTACAAAAAAAAATTAATTATAGTTAAGTTTGTTTTATTCGTAAATGCATATAACTTGTATTTAAATATGAGTTTGAATATATTGAAATTGCAATATTAGAATATATTGAAAATAAAAAGTGAAAGGTTGGAATATATTGAAATTGGAAAATACAAGGCCAGCAGAAATTGTAAGGTTGGAAGAAATTAAAATTGCACACAATTTTGCCTATTCAATGCAGGAACTGTTTTTTTGACTTCCTGGGCAAATTTATTTTTTCTTTTCTAAATTCATGTCATTAGTTAATTAAATTTGTTTATAACAATATAGTGAATTTTTTAGTTAGATTTTGATTGAGCAATACTCGTTAAATTGAGATTATATGAAAAATTAACTTTTCCATCTATCAATATAATTGAAATTGTTAAGATATAGAACAGAGATAATGAGTATTTTGAATTGAATTCGATTGAATAATACAAGAGAGGAAGGCCTATATATAGTGGTACAATTAGGGTTACATGTGACGTAGGTAAGGAAAACATAAATAAGGAAAATATAAGAGATAACCCTAAATCAATCTAGTAGATAATTGATATGCTAATAATATTAGTTTATGAGATAATTGATATGCTAAAATCCCCTCAATTAAATTCAAAGTGGTAGTGAGAGACCAACTTGAGTTTGAAAGTGAAGTAATGGAACTGACAGAATAAATGAGCTGGTGCGTAGGCGAACACAATTGGTCTAGCTCTAGATGTCTAGCATGATTGCCGTCCGGGGTGAGGTCCGACATGGCTAATGTTCGGGGCAAGTTCTGGAACGGCTAATGCCCAAGGCGAGGATTGATGGTTGTCCGGATGTATATAGGTTTACACACCCCCCTTGCCCCAAATTCATGATGTTAATGAGAGATCAACTTGAGTTAGAACGTGAAGTCATGGTTCATAATACCCCAGTTAAGGCTTAATATATGTATGGGCATGAACTTTTGTTTCTGAACCTTTCATAGTTGACCCAACGCTTCTACCATGTCATATTAAGCATTGTAAATTTGCGGGAACAATCATTTCATAATTCGGGTGGTTCAAATTGAAATTGAGATGTTAATCGCATATTTTGACTTTATGCGGTTTCTTAAATTTTGGCCATCTTTAAAAAGCCAAAACTTCTTCATCCGATATCCAAATGTGTCCTTGTCAGAGCCAAAAGTTTCGTATCGTTCCCCTCTACAACTTTCATGTATGGCCCACGATGAGATTCCAGCGTCTCAAGGGACTGGGGGTCAATACAATAGGTGAGCTTAGTGTTATGCTGAGCAAGATCGATCTTGCTAGAGTGAAATTTGACGCAGATTCTGAATGGTGCACTTTTCACCTAAAGCAAGATCGATCTTACTCATCAGAAATTGTTGTTGAGCCCAACTACTGTACTTTTTACTTAGACCAAGATTGATCATGCTCATCAGTGTACATAGACTTATTTTGACCATTTTGACCCGATTTTTCTCTCCTTTAACCCATTTTCTTTACACATTCGAGCCATACACCCCCCACACTATTCAAGAGAGTTTTAGAGTGTTGGATCTTTTATGTATTTGAAAAAATAGGAAAACAAAAGAAACCAAATTAAGCATTCTTGTATTTTCCTAAGTCCCACATAGTAGAGAAATAAAACCTTTCATGGGTTTTTATAAGGAAAAATTTGGTTAATGGTTTGAGCCCTTTGGGCATTATAATTTTGTACTATTGGGTGAATACTTGGATGGTGTGGTTCACCACACGTGCACGCCGACTGATCGGACCGGACTGACCGAACCTGACCCGTGCCGGGCTTGGGCTTGCTTTGTGTAAACTATTATCTTGTTTGGACAAAATTCATTTGGAAAATTTTATTTGTTAAAAATAATTTTTTTTTAATTTGGAAATTGAAAATTAAAATGGCCTTTTGACTCAGTGAGATTACTGTGCAATAGACATAGTAAAATTTAATTTTGCACGATACCACAAAAATGACAATCCGAAAATCTACTGCAAAGTTAGTGTTGCAATCCTTTTAGAGTTTGGTCAATGATAGACCCTTAATTAAAAAATATATTTTACCCAAATTCTTTTGTCGAAAATTTTCTCAAACAAGTCTCATTTTCCAATATGCCGGTGCATTTCGTACTTATATTATTTTAGAGAAAATTCATTGCCAGCATCTATTTTCGTTGTGTTTTATAACAATCAATAATTGCTTAACGTTTTTAGTATGTGCATTTCGTTTTGGTTTCTTGATAGAAAAACAATAATGGCCTTTACTCCCTCTTGTAAGTTTTTTTATAGTATTTCCAAAGGGAGAACCATTTGAACATGTAAGCAAAATCCTTATACATGATTTTGCAAATTATATGTTATTGGACGATCAATTAAATGGTTGGATTAGTGTTAGAATCTGAATGTTGTTTTCAAATCACCTTAAAAATTAAAGTTCTCCATATGTTCAAAAGGTTAGATCAAATAAGATTTGTAATTAGACATGGAAAATTTAAAAACAAATAATCAAGAAAATATGGACATCAAAGTAAAAATCATATATTTGACAAAATTATTTTTTAATTCGGAATTTTGCAATATTATATTAGTTTGAAGTATAAATAGAAAAAACCAATAAAACAATCATGTTGTGAGTACTTTTTGTGTGAATTTTTTAGTCACACCTGTCTTCTGAGTACGCATGAAATAAACAACTATAAATTATTATTTTGTAAATAGTGGCAATCTCTCTGTTTCAAATAGTGGCTTTCTACTAAAAATCATTAATTGTTTTCATATTCAATCTATTATTGGAATATTGGAGAAGATTAAATTTTAATATAATAATTGTCATCCTATTTAATTTGTATTAGAAATTATGCCTGTATAAATTATAATAGAAAATAAATTTGTAATATAAATTTCCATTGCCCACGAACAGTACTGATTTTTGAATGAAGTTAGGATATTCGAATATGTAGGTATAAATGTGGTTCGATTGAAGCAGGAACTATAATATGTAGATTTTTATTTGAATTAGATTTTGATTCGTTAATACTTTCTTGTGGAATTATAAAATTAATAACCATACAAGTTAACTCAGAATATATGAAAATTTTATTAAAAGAATTAAGTATCTAATCAATTGAATTTTTTTTAATACTTTCAAGAAATTAATTAAAATTGGTTATAAAATATTTTAAAAAAAATGATTATGAAAAACACATACATTTACATATTTAGAAAATATATATTTCAAAACATAAAGACATTTTTCCTTAATATACTTAATTATGATCCCTAAAATTATGTATGCTATCATTCCTCCCTAAAATTAAGTATGTCACAAATATTTCCTAAAATTCACTAAAAGGGTATTCCGGTCATTAGACCATAAATGTGCAGCTGGATTAAAACCACATTACAAGTATTTTGGGGCAAAATGCCAAAGTAGGG
Organism: Lonicera japonica; assembly: GCA_021464415.1. Classification (NCBI taxonomy): domain Eukaryota; kingdom Viridiplantae; phylum Streptophyta; class Magnoliopsida; order Dipsacales; family Caprifoliaceae; genus Lonicera; species Lonicera japonica. The sequence continues at coordinate 12,396,236 of CM038468.1, read as the reverse complement.
GTGTGTCCCTAATTTCTTATCTTATATATTTTTTAGTACTAAATAGTTTAATTTCTAGGGGCTAAATCCTAGTTTTCTTTATCTTTATGAAGAAAATGAATTTCCAACTTTAATCTTGTTTTACTGGAAATGGGGCAAAAGGTAATAATATTTTTCGTAAAAAATCCAAGAAACAATATTTTTTTTGAAAGGGAAATGATATTAGCACTCCACTTTCATCCTCAGGCACTCCACTTTCATTTTTAGTGACACTTATATATATCATTTGGGACACTTTTTATGTCACTAAAAGTAAAAGTGGAGTGCCTAAGGATGAAAGTGGAGTGCTAATATCATTTCCCTTTTTGAAATAAGGCTTGTTTATCAATTGTGTTTTAAAATGATGGCTCTGAAACTTATCTTTGCAATAAAAAAAGTTTAATTCAAATTTTTGCATGTTGTATTTAAATTTTTTTAATAGCTATATATTTGTGTTCCTCATAAAACTCTGAAATAATGTCAAATAAATGTCAATACATAGTAATGTAATAAAAAACAAGAAGTACAAACTTAACTTTGCATAGCCCAAAAAATTTATTAGTATATTACCAAAAAAATTCATTCAAATTTGTTTTGCATGATGTGTTATATATATATTTTTGTTAACAAGTATATTTTTTTGTGCCACTCATGTAACTTTGAATTAAGCAACTCAAATAAATCACAATAAATGGTAATGTATTAGAAAACAACGAATGCAAACTTAACTTTGCATATATAGCCCAAAAAAGTTATCGTGTTTGTTTTTTTAATAAATGAATTTAAATTTGTAACTTGTTAAAATAATTCTAAAGAACTGCTATTTAAACACATAAAAATATTAATCTTCTAAACAACATGCAGTAAAAACTTAATTTTGCACGATACCTTCAAATATTGCAATTTGAAAATCTACTGCAAAATTGATGATGTTGCATTTCTTTTGGAATTTGGTCAAATATAGGCACTTCAATTACAAAAAAATAAAATTATTCCCCCGTTGTTCTGCACAATTTTTTTTTAAAGAAACCTCAATTTTCAATATCTAGCTCATTTTGTTCCTATGAGTATTTGAATATTGCTGAAGCATCCACAAGATTAAAAATTCCTCAAAAATTCTTCTAAGGTCATACATGAGAAAATAACTTTTATGGGTTCAATCTTTTGTTTCGCAGCTTTAATTTATAGCATTATGGAGGAAATTTGGGCAGCAAAAACATATGAATTATTAGGAAATTTGGGGAAAAAATTCGAACTCGATCTAAGATATTAGGAAATTTTCCCCAAGAGGGTCGTTATTTATTGCGATATGCAATACTTCTTTTGGAATATATTGTGGTTATGGGCAATTTTGAGATATTAGGGAAATAGTATGATACTCAATTGAGAAAAATTAGAAAAATTAATAAATATAAATAAGACGCCACAACAATTTGTTCTATGCATAGCGTTAAGCATGATATTCGTTGCGGTTCCTTCTCCTAACAGCTTAAGCTTTTGGGAGAGATGGTTTCTAACATGATATCAGAGCTTGATTCTTTGGGAGATCCAAGGTTCAAACATAGTGGTAATCTCTCTTAATGTTGGTACTAAAAATTATTATTTGATAAATTATTAATACAAAATTATTATTTGATAAATTATTGACACACGTTAAATAGTATACGAGTCTAAGTTTTGAAAAAAAAATGGATGAGATTTTGTCCTACCGGATCTAAACAATCTTTTTTTTTGAACACGAAGAGATAAAGGAAAGTTGAAAGTTGTCATAGAATGGGTACCCCGATTGACTATTTGTACCTGTTATTATTATTTCGAAAGATATCTTATAATAATTATAATTAATTATTGTAATTATGAAAAATTATTATTTGATAAATTATTGACACACGGTAAATAGTGGCAATCTCATATGAGTAATTTTAATTAATGATTTAATTACAAATTGTTTGATTAAGAAAATAATATAACAATTATTATCCTACATAATTTGTATTAGACAAATAACATGAAAAAAATGTTATTTGTATAAATCGCAAAATGTTGGTACTAAAAATTATTAATTGTTTCATATTTGATCTATTATGGAAATATTGGAGAAAATTAAATTTTAATTAATGATTCAATTACAAATTGTTTGATTAAGAAAATAATATATCAATTATTATCCTACATAATTTGTACTAAAAATTATTAATTGTTTCATATTTGATCTATTATTGAAATATTGGAGAAAATTAAATTTTAATTAATGATTCAATTGCAAATTGTTTGATTAAGAAAATAATATAACAATTATTATCCTACATAATTTGTATTAGACAAATAACATAAAAAATGTTATTTGTATAAATCACAAAATCTCCGACGGTCACAAGCTCACCTAATTTTTCAAATCTGAGTAAAAATTGCTGAAATTTGTAGATTTATTTGAAGGAATAAAGTCGGAACCAGTATCAATGAGCCAATTTTTTTTTATTTATCGTTTTGTTTAAGTGTATTTGGATGCGATAATATAAAAAAATTTGCATTAACCAATATAATCTTATTTAGAGTTTTGCATGGGATAATACGAAGATTTTTATTTAACACATTAGTTTTTTTATTAATCCATATAATTACCTTCTTAAAATGTATTAATCAATATAATTACATTCTTAAAATCGCAGTAGATATTAGATATGGGCCCTCTTAGGAAATTCTAAAAAAAAAAATTGATAGCAAATTCTAATGAGTTTTCCCCCAACTTTAATTGGTGATTATTATTTGGCCTAAATTGCATAACACAATCACGTACTTTTGGTCAATAATTATGGGTTTAAAATTGAAATAGCGACAATGAATAATTAGATACTAGGAGGGGTGGAAGTGCAGTTCTCAAATGAAATATTAAAATATCAACTAATATAATATACAAAACATACATACATAATATATACATATAAGAATATTGGTGATGTGATCCAGCCAAGTTTTCCATTCAATTCAACCAAGGAGCCTAGTGGGTTCATAAATGACTCGATAATGTTCATGTTGAAGGATTGGGCATGGAAGTTTGAAGGGAAAGTCAATAAAGCTCTTGTTCTTAGAGCTATAAAGCAATGGAGGTTTCTGAAAGGTTATGGAATAAAGAATTGTAAGCTCCTTGGTTTGAAAGAATCGGTCATGGTGGCTGCACGTGTTTGAACATGATTTTTAGTTTGCTTATCCTCCAAGACTACTATATTATTTCCTTAATTATTTAAGAGTTTATTTTAGTTGTCTTATTTCATTATTCGATTAGAAATTAGGTTAGTAGTTTCCTTCTTCAATAAGTTTTCTTATTATTTATTATTATTTTCCTTAGTATATTAGGATTATTCTAGAAGTTATTTTCCTTTTTTTAAGTAGAATAAGTTTCCTTATTGTATAAGATTTCTAATTGTTTTGTTCTCCTATTTAAAGGAGATGGATTCATTATTTGGAAAAGTTTTGATGATTAATAATATTGAGAATTTTCTCTTTGTGTTCTAACATGTTGAACATGTTGAATTGATTAATTCAATTGTTCTTGACTTATCAATCAATTCTCCACCAATTGATTGTGGCGTCATCGATCATACCAAAGTTCACGCTTCTTTAAGCGTTGGGTTGAGGATTTTCGCCTTCCATCTTTCGGCGAATTCTAAGATTCTAGTTTATTTATAGACTACGGGTCAAGGATCCATTAGCCTAACTAGGAAAGACGGTCCGGGATCGCGTCAATGGATTATAATTCATATGTTTTTGCTACCCAAATCTTCTACCCAGCTCTGATCTCCTCCATCCATCTCTCCTTTTTCAACTTTCCTTTGTTATGTGTATAAAAATTGAAATAATGATAATGAATAATTTGTTTTGGTCCAAAAAGAATTAATTATATTACAAGAAAAATACTATAAAAGCTGCGAGACAAAAGATTGAACCTATAAAAGCTGATTTTATTCATATGGCATTCAACAAGAATGACTAATGGACTAGTTGTATGATACTCATTAGAGAAGAATTAGAAAAAAATTAACAAAAGAATGACTAATGGACTAGTTTTATGATACTCATTTGAGAACAAATTAACAATTTAATATGTTCCATACATAGCAATAATAACAACTCAAAGTAAATGCTTGACAATTATAGATGGGAAAAAATGCCCAATAAAACAACATACAAAATCAAATTTCAAATTGGCATGGGACTGCTGGTTAAGAATTACCGGACCATTCAAATTAAATGATTTCTAAATGTTCACACAATTACAATGAGGTTTGTAATTTTACATGAGCTATTGTAATTTTACAATATTGCAATGTTATATTGCATGATTTGAAGCATAAAATTGCAAAATCAACATGTCTTTGGCGCTCACACTCCTTATAAACATGATTTGAAGCATAAAATTGCAAAGATCTATGTTCTAAATATATTTTATATGAACTTTGGCGCTCACACTCCTTATATGATTAAAAGTGAAGTAAATATTATAAAGTATATATTAATGTTTTAAATAGTTGCATAATCTTTGTTTATGTTTGCACTAAAAGTTATTGGTTATTTTCATATTATAATAGTGAAATATTGGAGAAAATTAAATTTCAAGTTAAGATTTAAAATATATTATTTTCTGAACTAAATAATATAATAGGATGTTATTCTATTTGAGTTGTTTTAATGTGTTATAAATAACTCTATGTTTTGGGTTTAACATGAGATTAATTTAATTTAGATAATTATTAAAATTTAAAATTTAAATATTGGTATTTGTGAGTTTATTCAATGATTGTGGAGCAATTTTATTTTATATTAAATTGTGGTATTATAATTTGATATAGATAACGTAAAAATTAATGTGAAAATTTTAGATACACAAAATTAGTAGAAGATAAAAAAAAACTCGCATTAAAATAATAGAATTACGCGTACTCTATTAAAAGTATAAATTTAAATAATTAATTCCTTAAAATAATAAATAAATAAATAAAATGCACAAATAGTAATACACTAAAGATGACATAGCAAATTAAGGATATATATGTATAATATAAATATCGTATATCCATAGCTATATATATATATATATATATGATTTAGAACATAGTTTAGTAATTAAATTTAGAAGTATAATTCATTATTTATAAAGAAACACTGTTCATAGGTATAAATTGATTTTTTATAATTTATAAAATTTAAGCACCTTAAATTATAGGTATTAATTAGTTTAGTATTTTGAAATCTTAGGATCAGGAATTACATACAAGAAAAACTAAGCGTTAAAAGGTGAGTAATGCTTATTCTCTATTTTAAGGCTTTAAGTAAAATATTATTGTGTATAATTAAATCCATCTATTTATTATATTGACTACGACAATATCTTTGAAAATGACATATTAATATTATTGAAAAAACATTTCTATGATTTGACAAATACCATTCCCGGGATAATTGGATGACATGCCGAATAGCGGCGTTGTTCTGAACTAGTTTATTATTGGTCAATCATTTGATTGAAAATTGGGATATTGTACCCTAATCAACAGGGGCTATTTGTTGACTTTTGAAGTGGAGTATCATATAAGCAATTATTCTAACATTTACGATTATGTGAAAACTTATTCTGAAATGCCTTCTAAATTTACAGTATATATTTTATGATCTAACGATATTTTGCTAACCCTTGAAATAGAAGATGAATATTTCTCATGAGACTTGTGAAACTTACCCTTATTATAATTCTTTTTTTTTTCCAGGTAATCCATAAATTAGTGGGTAAATTAAGCTATGAAATGAAAAATAATATATAATGAATGGAAGAATACATATTTAAGGATTGAAATTATAATAAACACGTAATAGAATTTATATAATATGTTTATTGATGTAATAAAGACCTTGCATTTTAATACTTTATTAATGTAAGAAGCCTTTTTCTTTTACTATTACTAAAAATGAATGATTTTAAAATTGTTATGTTACAAATATCCCCTATCTTATTTTATACAGGTTGATCCGCATAAGTTCGATAATAGTTATAATCAGACTTCTTCATTTCTTTTAAGTTGTACTTCATTGGATTTAATTGTCGTTTGAAATTTTATAAATATTTTTTCATTCATAAGTTTTAACTATCGTTTGAAATTTAAAAATCTTATAATGTAATTATTAAATGAAAAACTAAAACTATAATATAAGAAAGAGGTGGAATTGACCGTGTTTTGGATAGAATAATATGTAAATTTGAACTTTAATTATTTTTTGATTCGCTAATATTTTTTTATTTAGTTTATTTGACATATCAATTTTTACATTAACCAATATAATTAAACTACTAAGAAAATAAATTCCTAATTTTAAATATATATATAATTTTATTTTAATGAGATTTTGAATAGCTAATAGGACTAATACTTTTTTATTGAGTTTATCTAACACATTAGTTTTTCCATTAGCCAATATAATTAAATTATCAAGAAAATGAATTACCAACTTTAATCTTAGTTTATTCCAACCATGAATATTTGAATGATTGGTCAAAGCATCCACAACATTAAACAATTCCTCAAAAATTCTTATAAGGTCATACCTGAAAAAATAACTTGTTTCATAAGGTAACAAATATCAGCCCTCTTGGGGAATATTTCCTTAATATCTCAGATCGAGTTCATAATTTTTTCCCAAAATTTACAATCTTAAAATCATAGTAGATATTAGATATAGACCCACTTAGGAAATTAAAATAAAATAAAATTCATAGTAGATTCTAGTGAGTTTTCCCACAACGTTTGGCTTAATTTGTAGAACACAATACTTTTGATCAATAACTATGGATTTAAAATTGAAATAGCGATAATGAATAATTTTTTTTTGCACATAAAAAAATAATTCTTACAAGAAAAATACTATAAAAGTTGCAATACAAAAGCTTGAACCCATAAAAGTTGATTTTATTCAGATGGTAGTCAACAAGAATGAATAATGGACTAGATGTATGATACTCATTTGAGAAAAAGTAGAAAAAAATTAACAAAAATAAATAAGACACCGCGGCAATTTAATTTGTTCTATGCATAGTGCTATGAACGTAAATGCTTGACAATTAAAGACGGGGCATTCAATTTCGCGTATGTAAAGAAAATAGAGAAGGGTGTGGTGTCACAAAATATGGATTACTAGACCATCAAGAAAATAATTGGATCAAAAGTAGAATGCGGATAATCCGTCCCAAATCATTTAAATTTAATAAAAAAAATTATTTGCACAATTCACCATTTCACCTAAATTTTACATGCAGCAGTACTTGAAAAATAACCATTATTCCACATACAAATGAATGTATGCTTTTTGTAATAAGAATGCTGATTCACCAACCTAAGAAGTTTTATCATCACAAAATCTAAATATGGTACCCAAAGTTATTCACAATTAATATTTGATCACAAAGTTTGAATACACAATAAACTACTTTCGTTGTCTTTCAAATATTCGTTTCCACCTTATGAAGTTGTAACCACCAAAATACTCGACTCCTCTTTGTAACCTAGGTATTCATAAGAAAACAAAAAATTATTGGAGGGGGTCCCAAAATACAACTCCAAAGCGGAAAATTATAAAAGATAACAGGAAACCAAGGGAGTTGGACGAGCATATAACTAAACACATAACACAGTAATTTTTCTTTTAGGTGCAAAAGTTGGATACTAAATAAAGATGTTAATAACATGAGGCAGGTAATTCATATGCACCAAACAAATTAACTACTGCAAAATTCAAATAGTAGGCTAAGCACATGGAACCCAAAAGTAACATATATGATATGACGCCAATTGATTACCATTAGTGTCTTATTCCATAGCAATCCTACAAACTTTCCAATAACAACTTTTAGGAATTAATCCTCACAACATACATCATGTTAGGAGACAAGGAAGTCACAAGATGGAATAAATTGTATTCTCGACCACTAATTTGTTGAAATTAGTGTTCTCTTAAAAAGTATCAAAGTAATTTAAATTATCCTAAATATTAAAGCAAAGAGTTAAAAGAAAATTAGAAAAAAAAAGAGTTAGAACATTTCAAATTACCAAATAAGATGCCACAATAAATAGGTCCCTAAAAATTATGAGTTCACCCAACTTTTTTTTTTGATCAAAAACAAAACGCTTTTATTAAAAACTAATTAAAGCGATACAATATAGAGTTCACCCAACTTGATCTTTCAAAATACAAAACAACTACTTTATGTGATATTCTGCTTCAACATTAAATCAACATTCACGTAATAATTAACAACTTAATAAATATTATTGACCAAAAGATGCTAATGTCATTTTTAAGTTTTAATATTTCTAATATTTCGTAGACAAATTATATGTTTTGCAAATTTACCTTTACAGAAATTGATGAAGATATTAATGGATCTGTACTTAAACGTCAAGGATGACTCCACCATTCTCTGCCTGTGTTACAAGTACATGAAGCAAACACCAAAACTGGTTTAAGCATGAATGTTCAATTGAAGAAACCAGACTAGTTAAAAATACAAATTCACCTTGTTAAACATTGAATATCAATCAATATCTAGTTTAATTGGAATCTAAAATATCATGTCACCACTGGACAAGCACGTCAAATTGTCAAAACTAAGTTCACAATGGGAGATCTAGTTCTTTAACGAAATGTAATGAGATTGACGAAGCTAACCAATCAAAGACAAAGAAAGAAACACACACACAAAAAAAAATAGGGAAAAGAAAAAAAAAGAAACTAATATGACCAAACACTAGCAGTTCTAATTTATTTAGCTATCAAAGGTCTTTAGTTTTTGGTGTAAAAAACCTTATATTAGCATTCTATACTTTGGTGCTTTATGAGCTTTAGAGGAACTGTAAAGAATGAACGAAAAATTAAAGGACTATAAAACCCATAAAGACAAAATAAGGATGGTCAATCAATAATAAATATAAAATATTTTCTTCCCTTTTTCCCTTTTTCAAAAGGTAGTTAGAATTTATTTTCTTATCTAAGTTAAAAGAATCTCAAACAATATAATCAAGCATTTGAAGATAATATACATGCAGGTGAGCAAAACGAAGGGCCATGCAAAAGCTACAACCTATCAAGCAAGCATCTGAAAATTCTAGAACTAAGGAACTCAATTCAACTCTATATTTTGAAAGTGTTCTAGTGTCCATATGTAATATTGATGCCTCTAGACAAAAAAAAATTTGTATTAAAATGAATCATTGAGGACTTTCGAAGACATTCACAGTAATATATGATTTCAATAATTTGATACACATCAGTTAACGTTGATTAAAACTATGAACCTAAAATCTAACTCAGGTAGAATGTCTAATTGCGTAAAATTATGTAGTCTGCAGTGTGAAGATCTTAAGAATTCAAGATATTAAATGAACTTCCATTGCAGTCTCATTTGTAATTTGTAATACACAAGTGTTCTTGTGAAATTTAAATTCATCATATATAAGGAATGTCTAAAGAGAAATCAAAACAAAACAGTAAAGGTGACTATGAAATAATTGGTCTTCAAACATATAGAGAATTGATCAATACAAAACCAAAAATACCATCGAAAGTTAAACTGAAAACAATTAGAACAATAAATTAGTTTTAAGATAGGAGCTGAGTAATTACAGTATTAATATTGCTAAGGAAATCCAAGTTTCAGCTACTATCTACCAACAATGGAGTCATAACACCTACCTAAACAAATGAAACTAAACCTAATAATCAAATATAACAGAACAAATACACATGTTGTTAAATGTACCAACTAAATCCTAAAAAATCAGAGATAGTAGAACTAACATGACTGAGCCGAATATGTGAGAGCAGCTGGTCGCCGCAGGAGAGGATAGCGTAATGGAAGCCCTAAATCAAACCAATCGAAAGCTGCAATGGAAGCACAAAATCGAACCAACATATATATAAGAAACTAATTGAAAAGAAAAAAATCCCTAAGCTATGGAGATGCACGAAATCAAACCAACAATATACGATTGAGAAACAAATAGAAAAAGAAAAAACCCCAAATTAAACCCTAGAATCTTACCTTAGATGAAAATGAGATAGTTGGATTCATTAGAGTAGGGGTCGCGAGTGGGTGGTGGAGTGGTGATGGGTTGCTGATAAACGCCTAATATTGTCATGCATAAGCTCTCTCTCAGAGTCGCTTGACGCGTTTATTGCATTAATTCTGCCTAATTATCCGCTTATCTTGAGATTAGTGTCTTAGCGAGTTTTGTATCTAATATTGTCCCGCTAGGTGTGCTTTTGTTGTGTTTCTGTGTGTTTATAGGCATAGGATGCAATGGCCTTCGAGGAATTAATCAACTACTAGCCAAAAGCTACAAAAGTGCTGATTTAGAGAATTTCCAGAAGCATGATCGATCATGGAATCCCATGATCGATCATGGTGCAAATAATCTTCAGGCAGAAGACCCCATGATCGATCATGGGTTGGCCATGATCGATCATGGCCCTGGAAACTTGGCCATTTCACACCCAAAATGGGCTATTTTAGTGGTTCAAGCTATTTTAGATATTTAGCTAGATATTTTGCTACCTTTTAATATATATTATTTCTTTTACCTTAAGAGATAATATATTATCTAGTTTTTACACATTTTTAGAGTTCTAGAGAGAGGGGAGAGCTCACTTGTTGATTGTTCTTCATTTCTCCATTGTAAGTGCTTAATTTGTAAGAATGATTTCTTCTTCTATGATATTTGTTCTTGCATCTATTATGGAGTAGTCTATTTCTAAGGTTACGGAGGTTGATTGTGATATGATTTTTGGTGATTAATGGCTCAATCCATATCTAAAGTTTGATAAATATTTGTGAATCTTCTTCTTCTTCATCATATCTTCCATTATTTCAAGCTTTCTAGGTATTTTCATATTAAGTTAAGACTTTATATGCCTTGTATATTTAGTTCTTGGTTGTTAATGAGCATACAACATATTTCTATGGTTCTAGAAAGCTTGTAGTCCCTTTCCCCCATCCATGGAGTTTTTCCCTCTTCATAGAAATTATGAATAGTTCTTAAAACTCCATAGATGGATTTTAAATTTGTTTAGCTTATCTTTGATTCATTTATTGATATATTGAGTGCTTCTTACACTTTATGTGATACTTAGACTCTTTATGTTCTACCATATGTGATAAACGATGAGTTGACTAATTTATCCCATAAACTTTATTCCGTTTCATTGTTAGGATTCACTTTATAATTTTCATTCTTTAAATCATGAGATTACTACACTTGCTTTATGTTAAATCGTTTAATGATGAGTTTGTCATATCTATCTCGGATTAGCCTCATCGGGAATGGGTTGCCTTGCTTCACACCCGTAGCTAAGAGGTAGGAATGATAACCCCGTCTTTGGTGGAATGTCGTTTGTCTCTTTCTCGATATAGCTTCAACTCGGGAATGAGTCGCCTAGCGTCGCACCCTTTGCTATTGAGAGATACACCAACATTCCCCATATTTTGAGAAATCTTGTGTTATAATCTTTGTATGAGCTAGTGATCACCGTCTCTTTAATCATAACTAACCTCCAACTACCTTAGTGCTTTCTTATTAAATTTCACAACCATTTTACATTTACGTTGTTCGATAACCATTTCATCTTACAAGAATCAGAAAACACTTTAATCCGTAATCCATTCCATTCCTTTTCACTTATCCCTGTGGTTCGACACTCGGACTTCCGAGACTATATTACTACTTGACGAGCCTGCACTTGGGCTTTAACACAACACACTATTTCGGTTGCGTCAGTTGCGCTGGTGTGGAGGAAGCCGACGGACGCATAGATCTGTACTCTGTCTATCCAAACCAAAATCAAACTCAAAATACCATCTTTGGGACATAATATATATAGCTAATTAGTATAAGTCTATTTTTGTAAGTAATTTTACATGTTATTTAATATAGGTCAAAAAATAATATAATGAGTGTTTAATATTATGCATGTTATCCACTTTTAGGTTATAAATATCGATTATTGTTGTACGTAACGTTTTTTTTTTGCCAAATTAGTAAAATATAATTTTGTAATTTTAACTATCTACTAAATTGTAATTGACATCTTTTCTTTGTGCTCAAATCCTAACAATACCAGATGTTTGTGTATTGTTAGACATGTTAACCATTCTTAAGTTTATAAGTTCAATACTAGTCGTAAGTAATTATACGTGTGTAATAAGTTCAATACTAGTGACACGCTTTACATACATGTAATACGATTCTTAATAATTACTTACATTAGAAAGATGCATTTGATCCAGTGGTAAATGAATGTGTTCTTTGTATCCCTCAATTAACATCATTTTGTAGTAAATTTCCAACAGTAGAGTAATATTATAGATTATCACAAAGAGTACACCATGTGCTGGTACCAAGATTATAATTATGTATTTAAACGCTAAAAAATATAAAATTATTTTATTTTAGTTACATCGGTGACTTGAACTTCTGACCCTTTGCCCTTCCCTCCTAATCCCTATGTGACTAAGTACTACTATTTTGCTATAAATTAAAGCTACATGCAACATAGAATTGCTTTAGTTATCAATTTCAATTATATATATAAGCTAAAAAGTTATCGTGTGTAGTATAACTAGTTTTAAATTTAAGTTTTGTATAATAATTAGTATTATAAATTAACTATTAAGAAAATTATTGTTACAAATTTTAAAAATATCCATGACATACTTTGTTCCTTTTAAAAAATAATAGTATAATCATTAAGTTATTGAATATTAATTATCAGAAGGTTTAACTCTACAAGTTTTCAAAATAAATTTAGTAAATTTTTAAAAAATATATAAATAATAAAATTTATAAGATTATACTTCATAAGAGTCAAAATGGGATTCAATGATTAGAGTATCTCTAATGGTCTAACAAAAATAGTAATTATAATCAATTTTAACAATGTTAGCAAAAAATCCTACCCCAATTGCATAATCAAATTTTAGCAACATTTTAACCAATAAACAAATATTCTCCCTTTATAATCAAAGTTACCAACCTTCTTTAATAGTCAAAATGAGGGACTTACTAATTCTTTTGGGTAAAAGAGGATATTTTCAAATTTAAATAATCTTTCCCTTATTTGTTTTGATCAAAACTTTAAATTGATTAATTTGTAGCCAATTGATATAATGGGCCCCACAAATTTGGTTATTAAGAAAAAATAACTATTGGAGTGCTCTACATTGTTAACTTTAACAATTTACTAAATTAATAACCAAAACCATTTTGATTATTCAAATTTGCTTATACTATTGGGGATGCTCTTACACGAAATTTTCATTCAAAATTTTTTTAAAAAATCATAAATCTAAAAAGTAAAAAAAATAAAAAATAACATATTTCATTATGATTTTTCCTTTAAAAAAAAAGTTGGACCAAATTTAACTTTTTTTCAAAAAGTTTGGGAAATTATGGGGGGAAGCTTAAAACTATTCAAACTTTTCTTTTCAAGTGGGCGGGACATTTGATCAAAGGGCTAAAAAGAAGAGATGAAGATTGGTACGGTTTTGCCACTGTCATCAACACTACCAAATAAATCAGGGCTTCAAACCGTGCCAAACACGTGTCAAGGCTTACCAAAATTTGGCACGGATTATGACCGTGCCAAATTGAGGTGCCAGTTCGCGAATATGGTGTAGTGTTTGCTGATCCTTGAAATAGAAGATGAATATTTCTCATGAGACTTGTGAAACTTACCCTTATTATAACTTTTTTTTTCCAGGTAATCCATAAATTAGTGGGTAAATTAATTAAGCTATGAAATGAAAAATAATATATAATGAATGGAAGAATACATATTTAAGGATTGAAATTATAATAAACACGTAATAGAATTTATATAATATGTTTATTGATGTAATAAAGACCTTGCATTTTAATACTTTATTAATGTAAGAAGCCTTTTTCTTTTACTATTACTAAAAATGAATGATTTTAAAATTGTTATGTTACAAATATCCCCTATCTTATTTTATACAGGTTGATCCGCATAAGTTCGATAATAGTTATAATCAGACTTCTTCATTTCCTTTAAGTTGTACTTCATTGGATTTAATTGTCGTTTGAAATTTTATAAATATTTTTTCATTCATAAGTTTTAACTACCGTTTGAAATTTAAAAATCCTATAATGTAATTATTAAATGAAAAACTAAAACTATAATATAAGAAAGAGGTGGAATTGACCGTGTTTTGGATAGAATAATATGTAAATTTAAACTTTAATTATATTTTGATTCGCTAATATTTTTTTATTTAGTTCATTTGACATATCAATTTTTACATTAACCAATATAATTAAACTACTAAGAAAATAAATTCCTAATTTTAAATATGTATAATTTTATTTTAATGAGATTTTGAATCGCTAATAGGACTAATACTTTCTTATTGAGTTTATCTACCACATTAGTTTTTCCATTAGCCAATATAATTAAATTATCAAGAAAATGAATTACCAACTTTAATCTTAGTTTATTCCAACCACGAATATTTGAATGATTGGTCAACGCATCCACAACATTAAACATTCATAAGGCAACAAATATCGGCCCTCTTGGGGAATATTTCCTTAATATCTCAGATCGAGTTCATAATTTTTTCCCAAAATTTACAATCTTAAAATCATAGTAGATATTAGATATAGACCCACTTAGGAAATTAAAATAAAATAAAATTCATAGTAGATTCTAGTGAGTTTTCCCACAACGTTTGGCTTAATTTGTAGAACACAATCACTTTTGATCAATAACTATGGATTTAAAATTGAAATAGCGATAATGAATAATTTGTTTTTGCACATAAAAAATAATTCTTACAAGAAAAATACTATAAAAGTTGCAATACAAAAGCTTGAACCCGTAAAAGTTGATTTTATTCAGATGGTAGTCAACACGAATGAATAATGGACTAGATGTATGATACTCATTTGAGAAAAAGTAGAAAAAAATTAACAAAAATAATTAAGACACCGCAGCAATTTAATTTGTTCTATGCATAGTGCTATGAACGTAAATGCTTGACAATTAAAGACGGGGCATTCAATTTCGTATGTATAGAAAATAGAGAAGGGTGTGGTGTCACAAAATATGGATTACTAGACCATCAAGAAAATAATTGGATCAAAAGTAGAATGCGGATATTGTTTTCAGTCACCTTTCAAATTAAATGATTTCCAAATGTTAAAACAATTACAGTGAGGTTTGCAATTTGACATGAGCTATTACATATTTAAAAACATAGAATTAGACGATAAAATGTGGACATTGAATTAAAATCGTATGACACAATTATCTCTAATTTAAAATATTATTAAATATTATATTGCATGATTTGAAGTGTAAAAATGTAAAACGAACATGCCATGATCTATGTTCTAAATATATTTTATGTGAATTTGGGGGCTCATACTCTTTGTATGATTACGAATGAACTAAATATTATAAAGTATTAATGTTTCAGGTAGTTGCAGAATCTTTGTTTATGTTTACACCAAAACTTATTGATTATTTTTCATATTATAATATTGAAATATTGGAGAAAATTAAATTTTAAATCAAGATTTAAAATATATTATTTTCTTAACCAATTGATATAATAGGATGTTATTCTATTTGAGTTGTTTCAATATTTTATAAACAATTCTGTGTTTTGGGTTTTATATGACACTAATTTAATTTAGATAATTATTAAAATTTAAAATTTAAATACTAGTATTTTTGATAAAGTACAAATTAATTTGAAAGTTAAAGGAATTGATGTGATAAGCTCAACAATTTTTGAAAAATAAATTCTTCATGTGTAGCTTTCCTTTCACTCCTTACACAATCACTAATATTGTAATTAAAAGAGAGTGAAAGAAAAAGGTCAGGAAAAATATAATAGGAAACTAGGATTTCATCCCTATTTTTCAAAATTATTAGGGGTCAGGACAGCCCTTAATGTGTTATTAGGATTATACCCCTCATTTCAAATTGTTTCTTGAAATAGGGTTGCTGTGATTAATGCACATGTATGCTAAATTGAGAGAAAGACTATTTTGACCTTCACGATATATATGGCAACGTTGGTAATTGAGCTTTTATGAGATTTGGTATTCATTTTAATTTGGACGTGTGTTTTGGTAATAAAGAAACAAAATGTAAATGCATTATTAGTTTCTTAAAAAATGAGATACGGTAAATTTTATTTTTTGAGATAGTAGTTTCTGAATTGTGGTTGTTTCTTTGTAATCTCTTTGAACGATTTATATTTTCCATACGAATAATATGACATTGATTGTGTTATTATATTATTTTGAATTTCGTTAAGTTATTAATAACGTTACTATTTTTGGTAGTTTAATATACTTTTAAAATTTAATAGGTCCTATCACGAATTTTACAATACATCTTTAATACGCTTATAATATTTTTGGTAGTTGAATTCAATATGTTTATAATAAATATTTGGTATTTTAATATTTTTCTTTGAATAATATATTATTTAACAATTATAGTGTATTGTTTTAATTTTCGTTTAAGTTCATACAATATATATACATTAATATACCTTTTCATTATTGTACTATATTTTAAAATATTAATTAATTTTACACAAATATAAATATATTTGTGAATCTGTTAAATGTATACTGGTATTGGTACTATATACATATATATATATATATATATATCCTTATGTTCATGTTCATTGTTTAAAATATTAATAAATTTACATTTGCACAAATATATCATATATTATTGTACTATATATAAAATATTAATAAATTTTACACTTGTATTAATATGTTTATGTATCTGTTACATGTATACTGATGTTGATACTATACACAAATATATATATTTCTTCATCTTGATTAATTATTATTTAGTAAAAATGTGATATACCGTTTCATTACTGTAACAGTTATATGTATACTGATTTTGATACTATACACATATATATATTTCTTTATGTAACTGTTCATTATTTAAAATGTTAATAAATTTTACATTTATACAAATACATCTTTATATACCTGTTTATACTGTTTTTTATATGTTACACTATAAAAACATCCTTACATATCTGTTTACAACTTGAGTAGTTATTGTTTAGTTAGAATGTGATCATATATCTGTTTAGAATATATCCAATATTTATGATGTTGCATTCCACATGTACCCGTTTATACGAGAATTTAAATTTCTTAGGCTTAATAAACATCTTTACATAGCTGTTTACATCTTGATTAATTATTATTTAGTAAGAATGTGATATACCGTTTTATTAATCTAACTGTTACATGTATACTGATTTTGATACTATACACAAATATATACATTTCTTTATGTAACTGTTCATTATTTAAAATGTTAATAAATTTTACATTTATACAAATACATCTTTATATACTTGTTTATACTGTTTTTTATATGTTACACTATAAAAACATCCTTACATATCTGTTTACAACCTGAGTAGTTATTGTTTAGTTAGAATGTGATTATATATCTGTTTACATCTTGATTAATTATTGTTTAGTAAGAATGTGATATACCGGTTCATTACTGTAGTCTATTTAAAATATTAATAAATTTTACATTTATATAAATATCCTTATGTATCTGTTAAATGTATACTATTTTTTGTACTATATACAAATTAATATATATATATATATATATATCTTTATGTACATGTTCATATATGTTTATGATATGATCCAATATTTATGATGTTGCATTCTACATGTACCTGTTTATACGAGAATTTAAATTTCTTAGGCTTTATAAATATCTTTATATATCTGTTTACTTTAATACTATATAAATATCGATATATATCTGTTTAGTCAAAATATTATTAAATTTACACTATACAAATGTCTTTAATATACCGATTCATTACTGCAGCCTATTTAAAAAATTATTAAATTTTACATTTATATAAATATCAGTATGTATCTGTTAAAAGTATACTAGTTTTTGTACTATATACAAATATATATATATATATATATTTATGTACCTGTTCATTATTTAAAATATTAATAAATTTTACATTTATATACATACATCCTTATATATTTGTTTAAAAAATTATTAAATTTTACATTTATATAAATATCAGTATGTATCTGTTAAAAGTATACTAGTTTTTGTACTATATACAAATATATATATATATATATATATTTATGTACCTGTTCATTATTTAAAATATTAATAAATTTTACATTTATATACATACGTCCTTATATATTTGTTTATAACCTGAGTAGTTATTATTTAGTTAAAAAATTTAGTGTATATCTGTTTATGATTTGAGTAGTTATCATTTAGTTAGAATGTTAGGTTGCACGATAATTAGTATTAATAAATGACTTTTATAAAAGTAATTTAAATTTAGACCGAATAGACTGATAATGTTATGCACGTCGTTGTAAGGAATTATACTCGCAACTTGATGTACTACCTTAGGGCGTAAAAAGGGGGATTGATTTGTAATATATATAATTAAATTGAATTATTAATTGAATACCTATTGATTATGAATTAATAGCTGGCTGTTTATGTGAAAGGTAGTGGGCGGTGATTGCTGATGATTTATTGATAGTGTTAATATTTTTGGATCGTTCAGCTTTCCATAATTAATACATATATTAATAGATTATTCTTATTATGACAATTTAATGACACTAGTATTTACGAAATACTTACTTTTGAAAATTGATACGTTTAGTATAAACGAGAAAAAAATTGTCTCGGTACTTATTTAGCGACAATGAATTAATACTGAACGTTAAACAGTTTCAAAATTAACAGCATATAATTAGAGTTATTTTGAATTCGTTATTCTAAGTATTTTTTCCTTTGAACTTAATAAATCGTGAAATACATGTTAACATTATTTATATTTTGACCTTATATTTATATTATGAAAAAAAATTGTCTCGGTACTTATTTAGCGACAATGAATTAATACTGAACGTTAAACAGTTTCAAAATTAACAGCATATAATTAGAGTTATTTTGAATTCGTTATTCTAAGTATTTTTTCCTTTGAACTTAATAAATCGTGAAATACATGTTAACATTATTTATATTTTGACCTTATATTTATATTATGAAAAAAAATTGTCTCGGTACTTATTTAGCGACAATGAATTAATACTGAACGTTAAACAGTTTCAAAATTAACAGCATATAATTAGAGTTATTTTGAATTCGTTATTCTAAGTATTTTTTCCTTTGAACTTAATAAATCGTGAAATACATGTTAACATTATTTATATTTTGACCTTATATTTATATTATGAAAAAAAATTGTCTCGGTACTTATTTAGCGACAATGAATTAATACTGAACGTTAAACAGTTTCAAAATTAACAGCATATAATTAGAGTTATTTTGAATTCGTTATTCTAAGTATTTTTTCCTTTGAACTTAATAAATCGTGAAATACATGTTAACATTATTTATATTTTGACCTTATATTTATATTATGATTTTTAAATATAAAGGTAGTATTAATAACGATACAGTGAATATATGGATCAAACATATATGGATAAAAAAAGACAACTTTTTTGAATTTTGAAAAAGTTAACTCAATTAACCTGTTATTGCAGTCTTATCTACATTTGTTATGTTATATATACGGATACCCCCATGTCCTTGATTATGTGCCAAAAATTACACCTGTTTATCCTTAATCGTGTGTGTTTCTATTCAGCTGTTCACGGAGATTCCATCCAATTGTTTGCAAAGTAGAGCACGCCCTTAACCACTAAACGACAGGTTACTACACACGTATACTCAAGTTTATTGGTTTTCTGTAATTTTTTGTATTAATTTATTATTTTGACCAGTTATACACACTATTTTCTTATGGTTAATACAGTTTCGTTGTTTTTTACATTACATACGTTATTACATAATGCAGGATGATGGACGTAGAAAAAACATCTGTTGCTAGGTGTACATTTAGGGAATCCACAATTGCAATGTACGTACAAGAACATTCATCATTCAACAAATTACGGAACAATATAAAGTCGTTTTTTGAGGAAACAGACATGGGATCATGCGTACTCAGGTATTCTTTCAATGGAGGTACCAAATGCAACTTGAGCTCGGATCGTGACTTGCACATGATGTTTGTCAGCCAAAGAGTTGCCAATGCAGACTTCATCGACATCGAAGTGTCCGAAAACCAAAAAAACGAATCCACCACAAATCATTTTGAACGGGATATGAATATGGAGCTATGTGATCCCATAAGCAATGCAAATCACGTATTACTGGGATACGACGAGCATGAGAACATTGTTTCTATGAAAGATGTGTGGAAGACATACATAACACAAGTTAAGCAGGTTTTCTATGGTGGTGCGAAAGAGTTTAGGCAGCAGTTGATCAAATATACCATTGCTGTCGGATTTAGAATAAAATTCATTAAGAATGGCAAGACAAGAGTTACGGCCGTTTGTGCTAAGCGTGTGTCAAACGGTTGTCCATGGCGTATACATGCTTTTGTTAGCAAATTGAATGGCAATTTCTACGTGAGGACATTCAATAACGTTCACAATTGTGGTGGTAATATCACCGCCAGTAGGGGTGCAATTGTAAACTCTCGAATTGTGGCTTTGATTATGACAGATATGATACAGGAAAATCCCTTATACAGGCCGACTGACATCATACGGGAACTCAAAACCAATTACGGGCTTGATGTGCCGTACTGGAATGCTTGGTACGGTCGGGAGTTGGCAAGAAAGGGACTTCACGGCAACGAAGACGAATCATACCAACAGCTCGTTGTTTACCTCTTTTCAGTAATACATACAAACCCGGCATCGCACTGCAGAATTGAGTTTGATAGGGAAACGACTCAATTCACTAGGTGTTTTGTATCTTTTGGTGCATGTATAACAGGTTTCAAATACTGTCGGCCATATATCTATTTGGATGGGACTCATCTGAAGAGTAAACATAAAGGTACTTTGCTAGCAGCGACAGGGAAGAACGGCAACCAAGGTGATCGATATATGTTTTTACACGTAATGTTTTAATTACAGACAGATTAATAGTTCTTTTCTAGATTGTTTATGATAGTATTATATATTTGTTTATTCAACAGGTTTATATCCAATTGCATTAGCAATTGTCGACAACGAGAGCGATGAAAGTTGGGGTTGGTTTGCTGAACACCTACACCACATTCTTGAAGGCGATGGTAGGACGATTACATTCATGTCTGATCGAAATAATGGATTGATTAATGCAATCAGAGAATGGTTTCCTGGTCATCCTCATGCATTTTGCTACCATCACCTAAAGAACAATATTGAGGCCAAATTCCCAGGCTCGAATAACAGGGACACTCGGGAAACTGTTATTCAGCTGTTTACCAATTGTGCTTACACTTTATCAAGGAAACGATTTCACAAGAAGCTGGATGAGCTTAAAAATGAGGGTGGTGCAGTTATAAGATCCTTCCTAAGTGGTTTACCATTTGAAAACTGGGCAAATTCATACTTTCTGGGGGAACGTTACGGTGAAATGTGCTCAAACATCGTTGAATCATTCAATTCGATGTTGCTTACCGAGAGGACATTGCCTATTACATAACTTGTGGATGGAATAAGAGCCAGGATGATGCGTTTTATTGGTATACGGTCCCATGAAGCCAGCAAGTGGACAACTGCTCTGTGCCCTAAATTTGAAAAGTTATTGGCCAGCTACGTCAAAGCCGGGGAACACTTGATAGTCAACCGATCGAGTGAAGATGTTTACGAGGTTCTTTCGAAATACACCTGCAAAGTTGACCTTGCTGAACGATTGTGTACTTGTAACCAGTGGAAATTTACAGGTTTCCCTTGTGTGCACGCCGTAACTGTTATGAAATTCATTGACGTTGACCCGTATCAGTACGTTGACTATTACTTTAAGGCAGATACATTTAGGGAATGTTATTCACACAGCATTCTGCCTATTGTTCAAAACCCAGATGACATGCCCGATGAGGAGGAAGTTCCACTTCTACTTCCTCCCAACACTAAGAACCAACCTGGAAGGCCACGAACAAAACGATTCAAGTCAAGTGGAGAGGTTGGTAAGGTGAAATGTGGAAGATGTGGACAATTGGGCGGACACAATAGGCGTACATGTTCAGAGAATATTTAGCACATTGATACGAAAAAGTTTTGTCACCAATGATTTGATCCAAATAAATCGTGAATTTTTATTTAAGCATTAATATTATAAAATATTATGTTCTTCGAATTATCCAACAAACGTTATAATATTGTTTATGTATCTGTTCTTTAATTATCGAAACAAACCTAATAAATCCGATACACATATACAGAAATAAATAGATGCAAAAATACACATCGGATGTGAATTCATTGTTCATGTAAATATTCAAATAAACTGCATTTGGTAATTGATAAGTGAATGTTTTATGTGTACATATTTAAATATTGATTATATAAACAGATATTCTCATACCTTATAGTGAATCCGATTTTCCAATATCTGTTATACATTTAAAAAATGGCCGAATCGAATAAATATATTTTCTAAAATTATATGTACACTTATGTCCGATATATATATACATATATAGGTATTACTAGGTAACAATATGTGTACACAATAGGTTTGCATGTTAAAATAATATCTAGTTCATTGATATATGTAAGCTTTCTCACCAATAGACATAAATAAATAAAGTGAGTATTTATTTAAGCGCCATTGTTTTATCTGTACATTTTTCATGTGTAAATAAAGTCTTCTCCCCATATATATATATAGCTATTCTTAGATAACAATATGTATACAAAATATGTGTAACTGTACACATAATATTTAGCTCATTTATATCTGTAAATTTGCTCACAAATATATTGAAATAAGTAAAGTATGATTTGTTATTTAAGCACCATTGTTTCATGTGTACCTCTTTTTTTGTGAAAATAAAGATCTCTCACTGATATCTATACCTTTTTTTTATGGTAATTGATAAGTTAATGTTTTGGGTGTACATTTTTAAATATTGATTAAGTAAACATATATGTTTAGTAGAATTAAGTTAATATATATATATATATATATAATCATTACCACATAGTTCTTATTAAGAAGTCGATTTTCCAATATCTGTTATTCATTTATAAATGTACAAATTATCCCAATAGATGTTATATACTTATTGTTAGTTAGGCTAAAACATTGTACTTATATATATATACAGATTCAAACTTTACTACTTACCTATTATTTGTATATTTATTGTTTCCATGTATGTTAAACAATTATAGGTACAATCAGCCGAAATGATATATACATACATATATATATATATATTCATTTAACAAACAGTCACATGGATATTGTTCACTTACCCATTATACAAAGTTCAAATTAGGTGAAAGAAAAATATTATATCACTATAGGAAATATTCATAACAATGGGAAATCACAGATACCTTCCCCAACACAAAAAAAATTCAAAATAAAAGACATTTCACATTATAAATATGAAATCAGTGATATATCACTTATTATAGTTTATATACTATACTAGTAGATTGTATCCATGTTCAAAATCCCATTTATCTTTTCGCACTACCAAGATGCTCCATTCGAAAATCAACCATTCATTTCTTCAGATGCACCATCCATTGACGATTTATCTTTGGTCTGCTCCGTGTTCAGCAACTCCATCATGGAAGCAGTGAAGACCTCTGCGACCCTTACCCTCATGTCCCTTATCACGCTGCTTCGCAAACTACCATCCAATTCACGCCCAGCATACAGCTCTGTCATGTAATACATGACTGCTACTGCACAATCAACGCTGGAAAAAAAAAGTGGTAGGATCAGTAATAATGAAAAGTCTAACAGGTACTGAAAATCCACATCACATACCTGTCGTTTGATTGATGAGGGCAGTCTGTCTTTGCTTCCAATGGATAATCCACAGTTGAACTAGCCAACCACTGAAGAGCATCGCGTTCTGTATCACTTAGCACCTGTTTGTGCTTTGACTTCCCATCATCTTTGGTGCTGAAATGATCTCTTGTCCCTTCCACTAGTGTGTGTGTTGCATTCTCCTTCATTTGCAGTAGGAATCTCCTTATCTCGGAATGCTGCATATGGACATTTAATTAGTTTGAAACAGATACAAGAATGAATCAAAATATAAGAATCTAATTGTCATTGTAATTGATGTCGAATTTCTAATACCATTCGGGATGCATCTCTGTAGCATTTGTTGAATTCATCCCCTTTCTTACGAGGCTTCATTGGATTAACGTGGTACCATACACCCTTTCCCTTGTCTAGGTACATCATGGTGAAATGATACTTTTCCTCGTGGTGTAATGGGATCATTATATGTGTTGATCGATGTATGTTATCCAAGATGGGATCAAGTAAGAACTTGTTGATTCCAATTTCACGACCCAATAGTACATATTGCTGCATTTTCCAACATATATTAGTAGGTTACATTATAGGAGCCCAGTAATCTGTAAATACCCAAATTGTTCTATGCCTACTTTAACTACATAAGAATTTACAAAATTACCCAAACAAATGTAGTCAGAATAGTTGGATTAACATTGCATCCCTTGTCAACAGCTGCACCAGTTTTCAAAAGCTTCGCATACGTATCAATTACCTGCAATATGATTAGTATACTTATTAGATCACCTATAAATTATATTTAAGACAGTGAAGTTTTTACTTTTAAATGAATCTGATAGCTAATATTACATTGTTCGATAAAGAGTTGTTGTCGAGAATATCCACCATGCCCTTTACAGACAGGGACACAATGTTAAGCAATATAAGCTCGTACCTGCATATTACATTGAACTCGTCATTAAGAGAACAATTGATTTACATTGCACTATAAAAATTATGTAATGAAATCATATAATGCATCAGGCAGTTCATTCATACCCGGGGGATTTATCCGTCAGTATAGTTTGGAGCTTCATCTTAGTTCCGGACTCAAGATGCTTTGCTATTGATGTTTTATTGACATTAAACTACTTTGAAGGCCTTCGTGACCTGGGTTTGTTCGTATCTTCAATGCAATCGTCAATATTTACAGGGTTAATTTTGTCCCCATCACCCGGCATAGTCGCACGATGAATCGTCGCAGAAACAGACCTCCGAGTCCTTCTGGTATGATGATCATTAAGTGAAGCATACTCAGTCACCCCTATATCCTTACGCTTTCGGTCGGTGCAGTGTTTTCCATCTACCTGTGCGGCTGCTTTGCCTCTCAAACCTCTCTCGACAACACCTCTGGCAATTGAACCCTGTTCTGGTTCCAATTTTGGAATAGGAACGCTTGGTTCGTTTTTCTTAAGCTCAGACTGCAATGTACGATTTATTATTGTAAGCTCGTCGTTCACTGACTGCACTTCTACCAATTTATCCATAAGCTTCTTATTAAATACAACCAACTCATCAAAGTCTTTCCTCTTACTCTCAAACATGGTCCGCTTCACCTTTCGCATTGTCCATCCCCCTACGCCACCTCTCAGCCTCTTCTTTTAGTCTGTTATTATTTTCAACCCAACTTAGTATTTCACAATCCTTTTGGGTCATCATGTCATAATTTTTATGTTGGAGAACCTCAATTGCAACTTTCAGCTTTTTATTTTCAACTTCGAGTTCTATCAGCCTTTCATCTGTTTCAACACCTGAGCTGGTACTGGCAGCACCTTTTTTGGTTGATGCTACTTGAGATACGTGTAAGTCGAAAGACGGAAGACCACTGTTTTCAACTATGTCGGTCTCTCTTTTCCCCTTACTTCTGGATTTTATAATACTGTGGACTGTATCCGCAACATCTAAGCTCGAGCATCTCTTCTCAAGTTCGGAAGCAGCTGTACAAGACTCATCGAGTAAGCAAAGAAGCATTCCAACCCGTGTCTCGCTTCTCTCAAGATGACCCTCGTTACTCTTTAATCGAACTGCCATCTCATTTGCTGTGTCCTCGAGATTATTGCATCGGCCCTTCAGTTCATTTATCTCAATGTCCCCCCGCTTTAACTCCTCAATTGATTTCATGTAATTGTCGGTTAAATGCTCGTGTGCAACCATCAACTTCTTGAACTCAGTGGTGGCATTGTCATCCACTCCGGATATTAATCGGTCAATCATGTCACGACTGATTGAAAACTTTGGGGGAACAGATGGTACAAATACATGACTCCCTGTATTGTTATAAGATGGCACTACATTTCGACGAGAAGAACCTACGTTAACATTGGGAACTCCTGTTCTGGTTGGCTTTATCGTCACACCATCTGGTTTGATTGAAGTTTCCTTTGGAAATTCTGTTGTGCTGGAAGGATTACTCGGAGTAGACCCACTCGGTGGATTACCATATAGAGGTGGGGGCGCAGTTTGTTCATCCAATTCAACTCGAACACCAGCTTCCTCTCCGACTGCATTAACATTGTCCGTGACCTTCGCCTTTGACAATTTTTATGCTGAATCAGATGAACCGACACTGTATTTAGAGAAATTTACATCAAAAAAGTTTTGTACACTTTCTGAACCCTTAACATTCTCAGATTCGCCTTTTCCATTAAACATATCTTTCGCCCCATCATTAACATCCTCTTTTGGTTCTGAAGTGTTTGCATCCCGTATGTCGATACCCTTACACTTCGATGATTCTGTTCCTTGCACGACAGGGATACTCGCCATTGCTCTTGGCGCCCTTGATCTTTTTCGAACTTCAATGTCGATGTCAGATACGTTTGATGCTGCGCCAATGTTGTCCACATCAATTACATACTTCTCTATTACCCGAGTTAATGAAATTTTACAAAAAAAAATGAATATGGTTTTTTGTTTGTCAAAATATACAAGTAAAGTAACAGATAATATGATACATGCCTTCACAGGTTTCACATATGCTTGCTGGAATGCCTTCTTTAGTTTTCGTATGTCCCATCTCACAAACAATGGCTTGTCTTCATCCTCAGCCTCATCCGGATCGATGAACGTGGTAACCTCACAAAACCAGTACTGAAATGAATAATCAGTTTAATAGGTCATCAGTTACTAAATATGTTAATCACTACTAACAGAAATAAAGTTGTCCACACTAACCATCAATAGTGGTACACAGCCCGTTACTGTCGATGGCCTACTTGCCTTTGCTATTATTGATTCCATCAGCCATTCATAGATAGCCAATGCCCAGTTGTATTTATTCATCTCATCAATGGTGGACATCAGCTTTGCAAGGAACCATGGGATAGAAGTACCCGTATTTGGGAAAAAAACAGAATTACACAATAGGATACACATTAGTTGTGTAACTCTATCCACATATATAGGGCTAACCATGTGTAGTCTGCTGACTATCTCACTCTCCACCTGAGTTTTTTGTAGCTGTCCTCGGTTTAGAATACAAGTATTATGGATACCAGCATCTATTTGTTGATTACCAGATATATCTATTCTATCACCCAAACAAGGTACTCCAAAGATCTTAGTCACCCACGTAGGGGTCAATTTCACATGTTTCCCACCAAAAACAAATGTACCAGTAGGAGTGTGATAGCAACGAATTATTCTGATGATGTCCAAATCAGACTTGCGATGCTTGGTCGTTTGAACAAGCCCCTGATTGTACATATCAAATAGGGCGGAAAACGGGGTATTCATCATTGAGTTTACATGTACGGACTTCAGGCCACTCGCTTTGAACAAGACCAGCGAACGGGCAAAGGATATCATGTTAGACCGAAACTGGTCTGTTGTGACTATCGCAGATTCACCATCTATTTGTACCTGTTGTATAAGATGTGAAAGCGCAGTCAAGTTAGTTCAATATATAATAAGTACCATACTATTACGTTAGTCCACTTTATTTTTTCATCATAGATTAAAAGCAAAGAATACCATAGCTGCCGCACGGCTTTTACAATGTGCAGCAGGTCGAGCCCTCTTAGTTCCCTTTTTGTCACTAGACGCTTCCTCATGATGTATCTCAGGTTTCGGAATAGTATTCACCACTGCAGGAGCGACCTGTTGATAGATTTAAGCAGTAGACTAAATTTAACCTACATCTTATCTTTTTACTAATAAACATGTAATTTACAAACGCGTAATCAGTTATAACCTACCCTGCTCTTTGGTATATTCAACCGTGGACTTCTTCTTCGGTTGATTAAATCTTGTTTCATTTCCTGTATCATTTAACATAAAATATTTAATAACTACAAATCGATAGTGAGCTGCACAAATACATACTATTATTAATTTATATGGTTTTCAAATGTACACGTCGTTATAAATGATATGCAATAATATACGTGAATAGCATTATCAGTATATCGTCGATATCTAAACAGGTTACAATCCAGGTAGAATAATCAAGTATGTTATCCCGAAACAGATATCCAATGTGGTCCCAACATAAAAAACTTGTCCTGTTATTATATCCCCTTTAACTGTTTAGTTACTTATTAGAGGAATTTAGAAATATTAACAGATATTACAAACAACCTCACATCCAAGTTATAAAAGCATCAATACCAGTCACATTTTACACTTATAAAAGAAAGGTATTAAACTATTGTATATTGTTTAATTACACAAATCACAATACATATGGTGATATAACGTCTTATATAGGTAAATATATCGTATAATTCTTCAAATATTTAGGTCATATATCAGAAAAGAAAAGGGCAAAATAGCACTACATTTCATATATACAAATACGGTTATTATATTAGAAAAGCATTAGGCAGCGACTATACCATTAGTTCATAATTATTATACATAAATCAATTACTTACCCAATGTACGAGGGTGTCACTATCTATGTATGAATTAATAGCTAGTATTAGTTTAGGTATGATATATATGAAACAAAAGGGTTTATGTTAAGATAATTATTCAGCAAAACTACAAACTTTTTTCGTTATTAGCTGGTATTAGTGTAGGTAAACTATATATGAAACAACAGGGTATATGTAAAGATACTTAATCGGCAAAACTACAAACTTTTGTATATTTCCTCATATATTATTCTACATGGTATGAGATAGATTATCTGTTTGGTTAATAGTATTTCAAAGCATTAAAAACTAATCCCCAAAAATTAGGGCTTGTATCGCAGATAACAATATACAGAAACAGTTACTCGATGACTGACTCAAAACAGATTAAAAATATTGTACCTGTTCCAACTGGTTGGCCATCAGCACTACCACACAGCGAAGGAGTTTAGCCTTGTTTGATTTTTAAACTAAAGCTTTGGCAATGGGTTGTTCAGACTCACTGTTTATATCGTATCTAATTTATATATAAACAGAGAAGGATAATCAACTCGGGACTGAATATATTCGGAGGATATTGAATCGTATCTGTTTTCGCCGTGATTAGCACCAAGATTGTAGTTGTCAATCTGTTCGGTATATTAAACATTGATTAGCTGTGTATTCATTATTAACAACATTAATATTGACCTTGGTATAATTCCTTTCAATTCAAATATATGTCATTGAAATATAATTTCACGTCAAATATGGAAACATATCAATATAAGATATTAGATACTTAACGGGTACAATGACCCGTGGTGGCCCACTTTATCCGGATGGTTTAGTTTACAAAATAATATTTCCTTCTTTAATCCGTAGTGATACATTACATTTTCCTTTTAATATATCAAAAGTTACTAATTGGACGCGTCATTATATAATCAATATATTAATTTTTATGTTGAATATTATATAATCAATATATTAAATTTGAAGAATTTGTAACTTTACTTTATTATTTCAAATATTGTTAACGTCATTATAATATGTTACATTAAATATATTGATTAATAATATTATATATAATAAAAGTTATATTAAATACTGACAACATATAAAACAATAAACATATTTGTTTATAAAATAGTGTGTAATAAAATGTGAAATATATAAAATGTTATTGTATCTAAAAAATGCACGCCTATCTTAATAACACATATATGTGGGTTAAAATTTAATAGAGATATACTATTTCCATTTACGCACTCATATTTGAAATTTCATGTTACCTGCATGTGTCTAGATGATTTCCATTACTTGACATATGTACACTGTATGGATTCACACATAAACAATGTAAACTTTTTCATGTCGTAAAAAAAAACAAATACAATCGACATTGCCGACATTATATAATATAATAATTTTACGTCAATATGAATGCAACAACATTGCATCAATACACGTACAGTGTTATGACATGTGTTTCATTACACATTAAATTGTATAACATTGTTTATCCCCACAACGTATTGATGCATGTAATTCAGATGTTTTAAAACACAATTATAAATATATAAAATATTACTACTATTCAATGTTTAGTACCACATTAATTTACAATAAACTACATATAGTATACATTTAATACAATTAGAATGTTATAAACTGAGTTTCTTTAGACATAAAATAGTATTACATTACGTATCCCCACAATGTGTAATGAATATATCTTTATTAAAATTACGTCTGAGACCCTATCCAAACCAATAAAAAACGGATTGATAATTGTATTCTATTTAAAATATTAATAAATTTTACATTTATATTAATATGTTTATGTATCTGTTAAATGTATACTGGTTTCGGTACTATATACAAATATATATATATATACATACAGATGTGCAGTAATTTGGAACTATATGCGATATGTATGTATATATATATTACTTATATCTGTTTAATGCAGATGGTGTGGCTTTATAGTAAATAAATATATCAATATACATTTTCATATTTTGCACATGCTTAATCTTTGTAACTGTCTATTATCAAAGTAATCGTAATTTATTTATAATATTATTAAATTTTACATTATAAAAATATATATATGTATCTGTTTACATATTTTAGTAATTATAACTAGTTAAAATGTGATTACATGATTGTTTACGATTTGATATTATATTTATATTGTACGCTAAATAAATATTTTTAATATATCTGTTTACAACTTGAGCAATAATGATTAGTTAAAATTATAATATATAGCTGTTCACGGTCTGGTCACACATATTCAATGTAAACTGTTACATGTCATTAAAAAAATACAAATACAATCGCTATTGCCGACCATATATAGTATAATAAGTTTTACGTCATCATGCATGCAACAACATTGTTTCAATACACGTAGGATGTTATTAAATGTGTTTCATAACACATATTATTGTATTAAATTACGTATCACCACAATGTATAATTAGTGTAATTCAGATGTTTTAGAACACAATTATTAATAGATAAAACATTACTACTATTCGATGTTTAGAACTACATCCATTTGCAAGAAAATACAATAAAATACCAGAGATTATGATTCATGGAACTAAGAGTAAATGGGTTATTTTTGACGATAATTTAGACGTATTGTGTTATAGCAAACGCATGTAAGATTGCATCCACAACAACTAATACAACCACAACTAGATTACGAATTAAACTGTCTTGTTCAATATATCTATATAATTTAGATGTTTTAAAACACAATAAAACACCTATATTATACATACAATTATAAATCGGCGGCTACTAATACACCCGTTTACAATAAAACACATATATTATATATGAAATACATGCAATTATAGACGTGATTACATATACGTACATATCATGTATACGCACATTTCAATATCACAAAATGCATTTTAAAATTTTATGTATATATATTACAAAATTCATTATGAAAAATGTACTAACATAATATATGTACTCATGTAATTGACACATTTATTTATATAAACATTAAGTTAAATATATTGATTCCTAACAACATATTTAATGAAAATTATATTAAATACTCTAAACATATAAAACCAAATAGGTATATGTTTGTACAATAAGGTATCTTAAAATCCCAGACAACATTATTACATATATATGT
This sequence comes from Lonicera japonica, assembly GCA_021464415.1. Lineage (NCBI taxonomy): Eukaryota > Viridiplantae > Streptophyta > Magnoliopsida > Dipsacales > Caprifoliaceae > Lonicera > Lonicera japonica. The sequence goes on along the minus strand of CM038468.1, from coordinate 12,364,175 downwards.
GCTTTGTTTTATTTGACACATAGATTGTTACCATAGACGCGGTCATATATAAAAATTCATGTTACCTATTTGTGACTATTAGTTTTACGTCATCATGGATGCAACAACCTTGAATAAATACAATTATAATGATATAAAATGCATTTCACTACACATATAATTGTATTATATTATGTATCGCCACAATGTATAGTGAGATTATGTTTACTAGAATTACCGATATTTAGATGTTTTCTACACCAATATAAAACCAATTGATCATGTGATTCATTAAAAAAATGAACTTTAGGGAATTAAGGATGATGATACATGTAGCTAAGAGTAATGGGGTTATTCTGCCGATAATTTAGATGCATTGTGGTATAGCATACCCATATAATATTGCATCCACAACTACTACTATACCCACAACCAGAATAGGAATTGATCTGTCCCGTTCAATATAACTATATAATTAAGATTTATTGTAAAACAATTATTAATATATACAATACTGGCATTATTATATATGTATATCCTTTTAATATAATATTACAGTTTTATGAGTTTACAAATTTGTACCTGTTTAGATGCATGTATATGTGATATACAAATATTTTTTAAATATTACAAGATACAAAATTCAATTTTATTTATATATATTATAAAATAAATTATGAAACATATAAAGATTGTACTAAAATAATACACGTATTCATTATAATCTTAACAGTGAATTGAAACATTATTATACTATTAGGAATACGTTTTTTTAAAAAAAAAGCAGTGCACGATATCTGTTTCAAAAAATCAAGTAATACAAATTTATAATAGTTCGGATTATTAAATATTTCCAGTCTTAACAATTTCGACTTTAACAATTATATATTTTTTATGTCAATCCAATGCCACGTGTATAATTTGAATTGTAGTTCTTGATATGTTTAATGTGTTTTCGTGTATACATAAAATATACAACTGTTTGTATATGTTTGATCATACATGAATTTTTAACTAATTTATACTAGTTTTCTATTGTTTAATAATCAATAATACTTGTACATGCTTGAACAACGTAATTATGATTAGCTCTTTGTAAGATACATATTATTTGTCTGTATATTACAAATAACTATTTTTTAAATGCAGTTTAATTGCTTATCCCATTCCTCATTACAAACGACATTAATACTATCTCAATTGCATTATTAATTAATTACTACAGAACCCAGGCATTCTTTGGAAACGTGATTCACATTTTCCCTCCAAAACCTAATATATGAAAAATTAACTTTTCCCGCCACTTCATATCTATATATTAAAATGAAAGTCTAACACAATTACACACGTGATAATCGACTTATTTTTAAACTAGGTCGAAAATGACATTGGGTTTCATATGTTATTGTGGTCATCAGATGGTTACTAGGACATCCACTACAGCCCAGAACCCTGGCCGGCGTTTTCTTGCATGTCCGAATCCATCAGTTAGTGTGCATCTGTATACTTGTTATTTTTTGGTGTATATAATATAAACCAATACCTGATTAAAATGTTAATGCACAGAACACGGCTTGCGGCTTTTTCCTGTGGGAGGACATTGCTATTTGGATTCACTACAACCAACATGTTTCAAGAAGGGAGAAGTTTTTATGGGTCTTGTTGTTATTATCGTTTTACATCATATGGACAACAGTATCGGCTAGAAATTAGCAGTTATATAATGATTTAGTCTAAATACAGTTATCTAATTTTTAGTTTGTCTAATCATGCAATATAAGTTTCCATTTTACTGCATGTAGAGAATACAATGTTTATCTGGCTATCATTATTCTAATGTACATATAAAACAGATATTCAAGTTGCCTTAGCAAAATTAAATATATACGATATAAACAGATGCAACAAATGGGTTATCAATCAATACTGCCTAATAGCCGAAATAGTAAATCACGGTGATGTTGTTTTTAACCAAATGATTACCTAGGATATTATAGACTTGGCAATGATAGATAATTAACATTTATATTTAGTCACATAAAAAGGTTTTCTTAATTACCAAAAGTGTCAATCCTTATAAAACATTAAAAAAAAAAAAAAAAACCACCAGAAGTTGCCAAAAGACGAACATCAAAACCTAAAAACTATAGTCCATAAATTAAATTAATCACATGCAAAGGGATTTTTCGAGGAAGAGCTGTGTGCATACCGATCGTCAACATCTTCACCGTACTCGAGTCCATAACCACCATCGTCATCGTCCGATCCAGTGTGAGTAGAATCAGATGTCAACTCCTCGTTCTCCTCCCTTTCTATATCTTCTAGATCCTCATCCCAAGGTTCCTTATATGTTTCACCAGCGTCACCAGAATCATCGCCATTGTCATCATTGTCTTCATCCTCTTCTATGTTGTATTCGTCATCATCCTCATTGCAAGCATCCTCATCGGACTCAGATCCAACATCATCTCTCTTGCCGTTGTCCTCTTCGTCGCCGTCATACTGGTTCTCTTTGTCAGTCTTTTTGTATGTCGGTTTAGTTTGACCTACATCGTTTATTCCTCGACGTTTGCTAGGCTCCAGATCAGCAGGTGATGAGTTTGTACATTTAAGGATTTTTTTGGGACTGGCCATTGATTGCAACTCACCACGGAATGAACAGTTACAATCGTCATAATAACTGTTTCTATTATATTTATAATAATTGAATAGTCGAATCCCATCGCAACAGTTTAATGTCTAGTAATGAATGCATCGGAATACGAGGGGGCGTGCTTTTTGCGGTTTCCGGTGAAAGATCACAACCAACGGTTGGATTATTGAGATATCTGTTTTCGACACAGACAAACAGGTAATCTCCAATTTACAAGGCAATATTAGTTTCCATATTTTTTATTTATAAATTATTGGCGAATAAGATAATGTTTTTTTAAAAAAAACATTATTATACTACCATGAATACATTTTTTTTAAAAAAAGAAGTGCACGATATCTGTTTCAAAAAATCAAGTAATACGAATTTATAATAGTTCGGATTATTAAATATTACCAGTTTTAACAATTTCGCCTTTAACAGTTATATATTTTTAATGACAATCCAATGCAACGTGTATAATTTGAATTGTGGTTATTGGGATGTTTAATGTGTTTTCATGTATACATAAAAATATGAAGTTGTTTATATATGTTTCGATATATTAAAATTTAATCAAAAACTAATTTACAGATTGAATGTTTAGTTCGAATTTTCGTATTTATAGAAATAACGATAATTCATAGTTTCCATGTTTTGATATAGAGGGGCAGTTTAGTCTAACTAAAAAATACAATTTATTGCATATTATATAATTAAGGTAAGAGGGACTAGATACTAATTTATAGATCTGTCATGTCCTTACTACTAATTAAGTATGAAAAGAGGGGGCTAATACTAATTGCCCCAAAATATAAAACAAACCCTAAAGTATGACCTTACATGTAATTTATCTTTTCATGTTTCTATTTTTTTAATTTAACCCTGGAGTACATTAAGTAAAACAAAATGAACCCTAACACTAACACCATTACTGATGCCATTCATTTTTTTTTACATTTAACCTCCTAAACTTTTAAAATTGACACTAAACCCCTTTAATTTATATTTTGTTAACACTTAATCCCATTTTTATTAATCTTTATCACCACCTTCTTCAACCCACCTCCGTCCACCCTCTCTCTCCCCCCAATCTCAAACATAAATGCTCTAATAATTTTCATTCAAAATCATATCAATGTAATAACCATTTGTCATCATTGATAATGATATCTTTATATATAAATTCACAAATATATTTACTTTTGTCAAAATAAAAAAATATTAAATGGTTATGTAAAATTGAATTATGTGTAAAATATACATCAAATTGACTGCCACATTGGTTTTGTCACTTTTAATTTAATTTTTTTTATAAAATTTTAAAATATAATAATTTTCAATATAAAATACATATTTTAATAATAGTTATATATTTAAAAAATGAATTGAGCCATTTTTATACAGCTGCTAGGGATGGTCTTAAAATATTAAACATACCATGTTAATTAGAGAGGAGATATTGCATCAAAAAAACAGTGGAAATATTGTTAACGTCTAGCTAAAGCAATAAAATATATATTAGTATATATGTTTTAATTCAACAAAATAATTAAAACGCTCTCGTTTCAGGTGAGACTTGAATTTGTTTATCACTAGAATGAATAGTTAATGAACATTTTGAGCTCAAATTTTAGTAGCTACAAAATTATTGTAATTAAAGGTAAACTTAGATCCGTAAACAAGAATTAATCACACGTTTAATATAGTTTTAAAACATCTTGTGATAAATCAAAACACACAATAAAGATTAAGACAAATGGAATTAATTGTTAGCAAAATATAAATTAAAGGGGTTTAGTGACAATTTTAAAAGTTTAGGGGGTTAAATGTTAAAAATTGGTTGGAATTAGTAACAATGTTAGCAAAGGGGTTCATTTTGCTTCACTTAATGTATTTCAAGGTTTAAATTGAGAAAACTGAAATATTAGGGAAACAATGCACGTAAAGTCATCAAGAGTTTTTTTTAATTTTTTTTTTTTGTATTTTTCTCAAAAGGACAGCTTGGTTGTTTTATCATAATAATAATATTAAAAAATTTAATGGTTGGAATGAATAGACAGAAAAGCTTACTCTTGTATATATATATGTAATAAACTCATGCAAGTACTTTAATTAACATATATATGTATAATATAAATACTTTAGTTATATATATATATATATATAATTTAGAACACAGTTCAGTAATTAAATTTAGAAGTATTTACGGAGTATAAAGAAACACTGTTCATAAGTATAAATTGACTTTTTTCACTTTATAAAATTTAGGCAACTTAAATTATGGGTTTTAATTAGTTAAATATTTTGCTATCTTAGGATCATGAATTACATACAAGAAAAACTAAGCTTAAAAAAGTGAGTAGTACTTATTCTCTAGTTTAAGACGTTAAGTAAGATATTATTGTGTACATTTACAATGCATCAATTTATTATATTGACTACGATGATATCTTTGAAAATGACATATTAATATTTTGAAAAAGCACTCTATGATTTTACATGTACCACCTCCGGGATAATTTGGTGGCGTGCCGAATACTAGCCTTATTCTGAATTAGATCATTATTGGCCAATCGTTTGATTGAAAATTGGGATATTGGACCCTAATCAACAAGTCTATTTGTTGAGCTTTGAACTACGTTATCAAATAGGCAGTTATTCTAATATTTATGATTATATGAAAACTTATTCTAAAATACCTCGTAAATTTACAATATATATTTTATGATCTAATGATATTTTGCTAACTCTTAGAATAGAATATGAATATTTTTCACAAGACTTATGAAGCTCACCCTTATTATAACTTTTTTTTAAGGTAATCTATTAATTGGTGGGTAAATTAAGCCATGAAATGAAGAATAATATATAAGGAATGGAAGAATATATATTTGAGGAATTTGAAATTATAATAAACATGTAATAGAAATTATGTACTATGTATACTGATGTGATAAATACCTTCCATTTTAATAATTTATTAATGTAAGAAGCCTTTTTTCTTTTACCATTACTAAATAAGAATAATTTTTAAATAAAAAAAAATAAGAATGATTTTCGAATTGTTATGTTACAAATGTCCCCATCTTATTTTATACTGGTTGATCTACATCAGTTCGATAATAGTTATAATCAAACTTCTTCTTTATTTCTTTTAAGTTATACTTCATTGGATTTAACTGTCGTTTGAAATTTTATAAATATATTTTTATTTGTAAGTTTTAATTATCATTCGAAATTTTAAAAATCTTTTAATGCAATCATTAAATGAAAAAATAAAACTATAGCATAAGAAAGAGGTGGAATTGAAATCTCTATGGCTCAGAACCTCGACTAGTTTTTCAAATTTAAGTGCAAGTTAGGGATATTTGTAGATTCATGTGATGAAAATTGGAATCACTATTTTATTTTATTTTATTTAAAGAGTGCTATTTGATTGGATTGCATTTTTTTTTCTTATCATCAGTAATCCCATTTTTTTATTCATCATTTTGTGCAACCGTGTTTTGCATAGGAATGGATAATAAGTAAATTTAAATTTTATGTATATTTTGATTCGCTAATACTTTTTTATTGAGCTTATTTGACACATCAATTTTTACACTAACCAATATAATTAAATTACCAAGAAAATGAATTCCCAATTTTAATCTTATTTTGTGTTTTGGATGGGATTGGAAAATATGTAGAATTTTAATCTAGGGTGAGATGCCTCAAAAAAACCCTCAAATTCACCCCCTCTTTCTCTCTAAGTTCTAACTCGAAGGTGTGAAGAATGAGAAGAAATGGTATGTTTAGAAGTTAAAAATCGGGTCAAAAAAGGGTTTGTACTATTGAGCAAGATCGATCTTGGTGATCGATCTTGGTCAAGGTAAAAGTGCACTTGTTGGGTTTTGTTAATCAATTTCTAATGAGCAAGATCAATCTTTCTCCAGGTGAAATATGCTCTGTTTTGAATCTGCTCAATTCTCACCCTAGATCTTGCTAGGCACAACACTAACCTCACCTATTGCATTGATCCCCAGACCCTCGAGATGATGGAATCTCCTCTTGGGCCAAACATGAAACTTGTAGAGGGGAAATATAAGAAACTCTTGGCATTAACAGGGACTCATTTGGGCATCGGATGAAGAAGTTATGGCCTTTCAAAGTTGACCAAAAATCAACTTTTTTGAAAAGTTCAAAACACACGATTAACTTCTCGTTTTCAATTCGGGCCACCCGAGCAATGAAACAATTGTTCCCACGAACTTAATATACCTAATATGATATTTTAGAAGTATTGGGTCAATTACAAGGGGTTCGGAACACAATGTTTACTCTTTAACGGAGATTTAGCCTTAACCTAGCTTAAGAGAAAGATTCACACGAAAATAAAATAATGGGGTATTATAACCAGGGTTAACAAGATGATAATATGGTCATAGCAACAATCTTTTGGGTGAACCAATCTCTCAGATTAGTCTTATGGAAGCTATTACGGTTGAACAAGATCCATAATCCTACATTAGGCTATCTTGTGGCAGTTAGGCCTCAAAAAGTTTCTGCCTGTGGAGTATGTTTTTGAAAAGTCTAGAATTTTGATAATAACAAATAATGAGTTTTCATGCATTCCTTAGAGAATGCTCTGGGGGTGTTTTTAGCATAACAAACGACCCCAAACCCAGTTTGTAGTATAATAAAACTCGTTAAACATAGACAAGTCACTCTCTGACACCTCACTATGTCAGAAACCATCACTTCAATGGTTTATTATACGAAAAAACATAACATTGTGGAGGGTTTGTTGCATGACAAACCCTACCCATAGTATAAATAGGCTTGAGGATTGGATGCTCTTGTGCTAATTGTCAACATCAACACCTTCAATGTGAAAAGGGTGTTAATTGATCTAGGAAGCTTTTCAGAAATCACGTATCATAGTTTGTTTGCAAAGTTGAAGCTCCCACCAAGTTAAGTCAAGAATGCTGATTGCTTGATTTTTAGTTTTAGTAGAGAGTTGTTTGGCCTATTGTAGTTGCCGAAGTATCAATGTGTGTAGGGCTAGTGTAGAAAAATATTGAATTTATCGTGATGAACATTGATTTTGCCCTACAATGCTACTCTGCAAGGGATGATTGGGACAGATGAAGGCGGTTGTTTCTCCCTATCATCAAAATTTGAAATTCCCATCTAAGGAGGGAATAATTGTTATCAGAGGGAAACAAGAATATGCACGCTAATGCTTCTAGCTAGCGGTACTGCAAATAGCTTTAGCCAAGAAACGCACTGCAGAACTGGTTGGACCTTTCAGGCTGGGGGCAAGGGAGAGAGTTAGAGAAAGAAAGCCAAGGAAAAAGAAAGAAAACAAGTTATGATAAGCTTGAAACCTCTCAGTAGAGGGAAAAGGCTTCAAAAAATTGCTAGCAGTCAAAGGATGTTGGAGCACGTGGGCAACTAAAAGAGAAAGTCTCCTAACAATTAATTCAATTCCCTGCAATTTTAGGTGAGAATGCCGAATCGAAATTATTCCTGGTAAGAAGTACCTTAAATGGTGAAGAAAAGAAAAAAATGGTCAATTTTTTTAGAACCAACATCGACGTGTTTGAATGGAAACCATATGACATGCTTGGCATTAATGCTGAGGTCATGTGCCATAGGTTGCATATCGATACAAATTTCTAGCTAATAAAATAGAAGCCGATGAGAGCAACTCTTGAAAAAGCAAAGGTAGTTGTGGAAGAGGTATAGAAGCTCTTGAAAGCCGGGTGCCCAATTTCTAGAATGGATACCCAACTTAGTGGTAGTAAAGAAGAAGAATGGGAAATGGAGAATCTGTGTTGACTTCATCGACCTGAATAAGGCTTGTTCCAAAGAAAGCTTTCACTTACCCAAAATTGATCAACTGGTGGATTCGGTAGCCAGTTAGACTTGAAAGAATGAGTTTCCTAGAAGCCTATTCTAGATACCATCAGAGTATAAGGGAATGTCGGATGGAATCCAAGAACTGTTATAGTTAAAGTTAATTATATTGTGATTATAAGGTAGCATGTGATATTACACAAAATCCGATTCAACACAGTTGAAGTTATTGATTCTTTATCAAAGAAAAATTGGAAGAAATCGTAGTTGTTATGCCTTATGTGTGTTGGAAGATTAGCTGGCTCGCATACTCACCAAGGCCATATCCAACATGATCTTTTCCCAGTTTATTAGCAAATTGGGCATGTTCGATACATATGTTCCAACACGAGGGGGTGTGCTAAGAATATTTTTTATTTATTATTTTCCAAAATAAAATAGTTGATTTATAGTAGGATTCAATGTATTGTTTCTTTTTCCTTATTGCTGTGTGTACATAACCCTATATATAAGGCTCTCACTACACCAACAAGGCTCTTGGGCGACGTAGTCAATAGAATACGTCACCTGAGAATATCCTAGGTGACGTAATAATGACACGTTGCCTAAGATAATAATAGGCGATGTAGGTATATAATACATCGCCCTAGATAATCCTAGGCGACGTAGGTATCCAGTACGTCGCCTAAGATTATCTAGGGTGACATACTTAAATTTACACGTCGCCCAAAAGCTGTTGACCACCGTCACTTTTAAGTGGCGGTCAACAGGGGTTTGATTGACCTTTAAGTGATGTAGAAACTATAAATACGTCACCTAGTATGTCTCTTAGGTGACGTTGGTATAGTTTCTACGTCGCCTAAGATCCTGTCATCTTCATATATATCAGAACCTCTCCTCCATTTTCAGGGTTGATTTGTTTAGAGCTACTTTGGGCGATTTTGGCGATTTTGAAGGTGAAAATCAACATCATTCCCCTCATTAAATGCTTGTTTGATCTTTAGGTAATTTATCTCTTATTAATATTAATTATTTATTAATTTTTGTGTTTATATAGATATTGTGTTTAGTGTAGAAAATTTGTAATTGGTGTTGAAGATATAGTATTGTTATTAATTGTTGCCCCTATTTGATATCTAGGTTAGTACTACGTTGCCTAAGAACATGCCATTTTCGGTTTTAGAGTTAATTTGGGCGATTTTGGCGATTTTGAAAGTGAAAATCAACATCATTTTCCTCATTAAAGACTTGTTTGATATTTAGGTACTCTATCTCTTATTAATATTAATTATTTACTAATTTTTTTGTGTGTATATATATTGTGTTTAGTGTAGAAAATGTGTATTTGGTATTGAACATATAGTATTATTGTTAGTTGTTGCTCCTATTTGATCTCTACATTGGTACTATGTCGCCTAAGAACATGCCATTTTCGGGGTTAATGTGTTTTAGAGTTAATTTAGGCAATTTTGGCGGTTTTGAAGGTGAAATTCCCTCATTAAGAGCTTGTTTGATCTTTAGGTACTCTATCTATTACTAATATTAAATTTTTTTTACTAATTTTTTACTTTATATATATCGTGTTTAGTGTAGAAAATATGTATTTGGTGTTGAAGATATAGTATTGTTATTAGTTGTTGCCCCTTTTTTATATATACATTAGTATTACTCTTAATTGTTGATAATTTTTGAGTTTGTAATTATTTGTCATATGACAGTGATCGAAAATGAATAAGAACTGGATGAAATGCTCAAGAGGTTTAACGGAATTCATTGTGGGGCTAATGGAGTTCTTAGAGTATGTACGAGAAAATGGCAACAGTTTGACTGGATTGTATCCATGTCCCTGCAAAAAATGTTTCAACATGGGCCAACGGATGACATTAGATTAAATATACATCCACTTGACCAATGCGAGTATAATGGAGTCATATATAGTATGGAACCTACACGGGAAAATTCCAGAGACACCTTCGCAATGGCAAGCAGAACAGAACCAGGCATCTTCGAGTAACCAGACCATAGACTTCTTATAAGATGCTTTTCCTTTTCGTAAATCGTATGATCACACTGACAATTTACGGAAATAGCTCCACACAGCACTGATGCTGATCGTGTGGCATCGTTTCTTGACCACCTCCCCAGATGGGTAAACTTTCAGCCTTAACTTACTTTCACTTGTCGCATGCCTATTTACATTTCACTGATGTTCCATGTATATATATTATTATGCAGATGCTCCATCTATCTCAAATACATGATCCTAAATACAACCGGGAGATATAGATCCTTGCATCTCAGCCTATAATGTGCACCATTTTCTCTCAATGCGAGGTGAACGGTGTCAAATTTGTTACTGAGCATAGAGACCGGATTCGAAAGACTCAAAATAGTGGAGTGATATGCGTGGTTGGTGATCTGACATACTACGGGATTCTGCAATCAGTTGTCCAACTAACTTATGCGGAACGCATGCCAGTTGTGTTGTTCAAGTATAAGTGGTACAACACCGACCCTACTGTTCCCGGCAGCGTACAGTATAATCGTGGTCTTACTTTCATGAACACGAATAGTAGTTGGTATGACGACTTTCCATTTATTCTGGCCACGACGGCAACCCAAGTGTTCTATAGAGATGATCCATTGGCTGGTGAGGGTTGGAAAGTCGTCAACCATATGGCACACAGAGGTACGTTCAGTAAGGCCACACTTGTAAGGGACGATATGGCCACTCCACTGTATGAAGTAGATGAACATTATCAAGAGCCGGATGCGATATGTCTTCTTATATCGGAGTTATTTATCCACCTAAGTCCAGTACCATTTGTAAATATTCCCGTATATGAAAATGAAGATGAAGACGAGGATGATGATTATGACGAGGATGAAAACTCCAACGATGCTGAAGGGTTTAACAATGATCTATATAGCAGCGATGCAGATGAAAACGAGGTGATGATGATGATGATGATGATGATGATGATGATGATGATGATGATGATGATAACTCCGATTGAGATTATTATGTGCATTTAAACCTAGCTGTGTTCAAATAGACAGCTCCTCACAAAACTAAATTCCGCAGTACGGTAGGTACTGCTTGAATAGAGTTTCCCCTTATCTAACATTTGAACACGCAAGAACCCTATTTGCTGAAACATCCTATTAATGGCCGAGTCGTTCTTAGAATCTATTAGATCACTCATTGAATATGACTTCAGAATGAAATTTGTGGCGAGCATTTTAACAAGCTTTAGGTGATTCTCCAGCTACAACTCCACCACCTCGTTGTAGGAGGACCTTAAGTGATGCAGCATTAAAATCAGTGTTGTCTATCTTTTAAAAACTCCATTAAATTTCAAGTTACATATTTTAAAAACTCCATTAAATTTCATGGTTAGCAATAAGAGGCTAAAGCAAATATGGTATTGTGTATCTGTTTGTTGCGTGAATTTGGAGTTATGTCTGTTATTGTTGCCGAGTGATTTGATTGGGCTTATACTCGAATAATTATTAGTAAAATATAATTGGGCAGGTTATAATTATAATACAGATTACCTTATTAAAATTATTAAAATTAAATTACTATTAAAATAAAAAAATTATTAAAAACTCTTAGGCATCATAAAAATAAAAACTACATTGCCTAAGTTACTCTTAGGCGACGTAAAAATAAATATGTCACCCAAAAGGTTTTCCCCCTAAAATTTTCACGAAAATTTAAAATATTCTGAAAATTTTAAATTCACTTGGGCGACATAGGTAATTAAATTACGTCGCCTATGTTATATCCTAGGCGACGTACTTAAACACCTACGTTGCCCAAGTGAATAAGATAAATTAAACCCTTTACCCCCAATTTTATTTCTCTGCGAACCTCTCATTCCTTCTCCTCCCTCATTTCTGACCACCACCACCTCGAAACCGTCGCTCACCACCGCCACTATCTACGCCAAGTAAGGCCCCCTTCTCTCTTTCTCTCTCTCAATATATATATCAGCATATATTAGTGATTATATAGAGACGATTATACTCCCAATTGGTGATTTTTTTACTTGCAAGAGTTTATATAGGGCTTGATTGAACTTTGCGATTAATGATTAAAACTGAACAAATTGTTTTGTTACTCACTTGGTATATTATTGAACCAATCATCTACATGACCGATGATGATGCTCTAGGTAGGATTCACCATATATGTAGGGAGTAAAAGAATACATAAAAAATGAGCGTGTGCTTATGTGGCAGTGTGGCACTAACCTATTGGGTCTGGAGTACAACCAGTTGGTACTCCATGAATAATGAATATTTTCTTGAGAGATCCTTTACCAATGTCCTAGTTTTCTGTTTAAGCAGCCAATTCCAGTGATACCCAATGAAATGTTCTCATCGAATTGCAATTCAAAAAGATAATCAGATAATTCGAAAAGTATTCTGTTTATAGTGCATTGTGATGTGTGCAGAAATCTAGGGAGAAGAAATTAAGTCAATGTTTAATATTTGAATTAAGTTACCTGATAGCAAGCACCACAACCAGTTCCATTCTTGTAAAGCGTAGAGACACCACTCACTTCACCACTGTTCACCGTTCTTCCATATTCTCCAAACCCACATGGTTCGCCTTTTGTATTAAGTAAAATTCTATCATTAATATAGTAGTCTATCCAAATATATATATATATTCAGAGAGAGAGAGAAAGATATAGTAAGGCTCTTCAATAAATTTTGTTACAATTAATGTATTTAGCGATTAATTTTTTCCTTAGTGATAAAGAAAGTAAGCGAAAGAGATCCAGGCTCTAGTCAAATTGGTCAAAGGAGTGCAAGTTCTCACAGGACATAAGGGTTCAAAGTCCCCTCTTTCGCCCCCTTTCCCTCATCAAACATCTTGAATCTAGACAAAAAGAAAAGAAAAGAGACTTTCCATTTGGAAGCCAAACTTTATACCTCAGTGTACAAATAATTGTGTATTTTTATTATATATCGTAGTTGGAAAAAATAATTAATAATTATACATTTTTTTTGTTGTACATGCAAACGATAATATCAGGTGTTCAAGGGGAAGAGGGTATGAACGAGAGAACGTACTGAAACCATTACTCTTTTGAAACTTATGATGCACTCTAATCAACTGGGCAAATCCCAATCCTAAGATTCCAAGAAAAGAGAATTCTTAAGACATTTAGTTGCACTTTGTTTTTATAAAACCTGAAGGAATTCTTGGAAAATGTCCTAGATTTGGGTAAGCTTAGAGGTTTCTAGATTTCTAGTAATTAATCCCAATACTGGCCAAGATTGTTTCCCTGTAAATTAAAGGTACATGTGAGCTTAGAGGGTTCTAGACTTTTAGTAATTAATTGTATCCCAATACTGGCCAAGATTATTTTCTTGTAAATTAAAGGTATAGTTAAAGACGATTTTTGAAAACTATATATATAATACTTTTTTTAGAGGGAGTTGTGATCATTTAATTTTCTGAATATATCGTCATAAATCATACATACAGATAATATATGTATATCTGTATGTATGAACTTATCCTAGTCAAAAAAATCATACATTCATAGGGTCGCTTTTGTTATACATATATTAATTTGGTTTCAAATTTGAAACGAGCAACATGAAATGAAACTTCCCTAATTAATAAAAAATTTCAAGTTGTTAAGTCTAGTGTTCTTATGTTTCTTTCAACTTCAACTTCAACTTCAATACAATTCAATTCAATTAGGGAAAAGTTGAAATTGATCTTGAAGTTTATTGTTCTTATGTTTTTTTCGATTTTGATTTCTATTTCAATTCAATTCAATTTCAATGTCAATTCAATTCAATTTCAATTCAAGTCAATTATAGCATTCTTATGTTTCTTTTCTAATATATGTCAGGATGCCTCCGAAAGATTCAGCCGCAAAGAAGAAATCTTGTGTAAAGCTGCGCGAGGAGCTCCATCTTGCCCTCCTGCAGCCGCCGCAGCCCTCGCATCAGGCGCCGCAGGCCTCGCATCAGGCGGCCCAGGCCGACGGACCACCGGTCTCAGCGTACGAGTCGCCGGTCCTGGCGCTTGTTTTGTCCCTCCCTTCCAGTCATTCGACGACCGGCAGCACGGGCCCCGTACCACCCACATGCAGCATTCACTACACTTTTGCTATTGCTCCCGTGCCGATCGACTCAGGTAAAGTTCTTAATTAGATTTTTTAGTTATACGCCAGCAATTATATTAACTTTATATAATTTACTGAATAATTTTTTGTGTAATATACAGATACCGCCACCGGCGCCTCCTCGAGTAATAAAAGGAGAGGAGTCGTACTCGGGAAGAAAATGGCGGCGATCACGAAAGAAAAGGGCAAGACCCCGGTGACCTACGAGGATTCGATTAGGGGGCCACCCTTCTCAATTCGCTCCCGGTTCGTGACGGACTTGTCGGCTTATATAAAAGACCAATGTCCGATGCTCCATCTGACGTGGCATGACCTTTCGGTGACGGAGCGGACGAGGTTGCTGGATTTTTTATCGGTAAGTTTTGCATTTTTCTTTATTTTTTTATTGTTTGTTATTATTTCAAATTACTAATGTTTCTCTCTGTTGTTTTGCTTTGTAGGTGAACTACGATATCGATCACTGGCATAGGGAGCTCACCGGCTGGATAGACAAGAAGGCCGCCAACCGATTCAAGCAGTGGAAATCTTCCTGTCACGCGAACTTGCAGGAATTGGGAGATTCGCCCCTTCCTGTTGAGTTCGCACATCGGCCTGCGGAGTGGCAGTGGTTGTGCAACTACTTCAGGGATCCCGAATTTCAGGTAAAATTAATTAATTTGTCTAACTTAATTTAAATACAATTGAATATTCTAACGATTTGTATCTTATGTATCTTGCAGAGGCGGAGCGAGCAAATGAAGGCGATCCAGGCCTCGACAAACAAGAGGCCCCACAGGGGAGGGGCCAGGCCTTTTGTAGCTCGGGATGAGGAGTACACGAAGAAAAGCGAGCAAGCTCCTCACGCAAAGACGTACATAGACATGTACAAGAAATTCGATCCCGAGGGCACGGTAAGTTTATTATTTATTAATTCATTACATTTATTGCTAGTTATTTGTAATAAGAAATTCGATCCTTGTGCTTAATTATTTGTAATAAGAAATTCAATAATTATATTTATTGCTATTTGCAGTCGCGGGTTCAGCAGGCGAGCGACGAGGCGGTTGCCTCGTTGATGGCGAGTATGCCTCCGATCGAGGATACATCGGATGGCTCCTCGCTGGCCTTAGTCACAGCCCCGCTGAGATTCTCTGTTGATGTAGAGATTGGGGTTATGGAGAGAGTGGTTGGTCCTTCGAGAGGGACCAGGGTTCCCGGCTTAGGCAGCGGCGTTGCCAAGCAACCAAGGACGAGAGGACCATCACAGCCAGAGCCTCGAAACGCCGCGATTGAGGAGGAGTTTGCCAGACTTAAGGCAAATCAAAAGGAACTGGAGGAGCGTCTTCAATAGGAAAGACGGGATCGGCAGGAGCTCGAGAGGGAGCGGTAGGATTGAGATAGGGAGCGGCTGGAGTTCGAAGCGAGGATACAGGCCCAGCTTGCAAAAATGGCGAGACAGATGAATATGAGGGCTCCACCATCCGATGGCTCCAACGCAAGATAGTTTTAGGTTTATTTTCTTATTGATCAATTTTATATGATTGTAAAGTTTTTAAAACAATTTTGTAGGACATTGCTATTATTTATAAACGTTTTGAGCAGCGTTAATTGAATGCTTAGATATTTGAATAATTGAATGTTTTGATATTTGAATGATTGAATGCTTAGATATTTGAATGTTTTGATATTTGAATGAATGAAAATATGATGGGCAGGATGTTTGAATGAATGAAATTGGTTTGTAATGCAGGTTATTTGTATATAAGTGCACGTGTGGGGTGCACACAGAAACATGCAATTTCTATTATTATTTTAATTCACTTAGGCGACGTAAGTAAAATAATTACTTCGCCCAAGTCCAGTCAAAGTTAACTCTGCTCTGAACTTAGGCAATGTAAGTACAATACATAAATCGCTCAAGTAAGAAACCTAGGCGACGTACATAGTTACCTACATCGCCTAAGTTCAGAGTATAATTGACTTTGACTGGACTTGGGCGACGTAGCTAAATAATTACGTCGCCTAGGTTTCTTACATGGGCGACGTAATTATTTTTCATACGTCATCTAAGTTCCAGTCAAAGTCAACTTTGCTCTGACCACATAGGCGACGTACGTATTTGGTACGTCGCCTTGGATTTTTCTTAGGCGACATAATTATTTGTTTACATCACCCATTACCTTGGGCGACACAGCTTAAGCGACGTACCTTAGGCGACGTATATACATACTTAGGCGATGTACACTGTACGTCGCCTAAGAGCCCTTTGGAGGTAGTGTCTCTATTGTAATAAAAAGTTATCAAATTGATTTGAATTATCTCTCTTAATTATCAATTATATATATAGGTGAATACACACATAGTGTGAAAATGAATGATTATATATATACACACCTAATGTACACGTGAAAAAATATCGAAAAAACCTGTAAAGCCTGGTGAGTGGTGTAGCAAAATACAATGCCTCGAAATCATCTTTGATGTAGATTAAAAAATAGGGGATTTTAGTAGTTTGTCCCTATTATTTTGAATTTGTAAGATTTAGTCCACTGGAAGATGTATTTTAGAATTTTGTCCCTCTTACCTTAATTACTTGATAGCTCCGATTATGTAATAATTTTGTTGGACTAAACTACCCCTATTCAATGAAATTAGTGATTCCTGTAATTATGGATTTAAGAATTTGGAAAGTTGATGACATTGTATTACCTAAATAACTTTATGGAAATGATATTAATTATTTTTAATTTCCATTTATGTTTTATAAAAATTAGTGCAAAAATATCTGAATAATTTTTATATTGTACTATTTTAACAAATTGCTTTATTTTAATAAATACATTATATTTTTTAATGTGTACTATTCTGGACTAACTTTTTTATGATAACTGTTTGTTTGTTATTAAGTGTTTTAATTGCCATGTACGTTTTCGAGATAGTGTTTTTATAATATTTGAGTAATATTATTTTTGCTATATAATGTGTTTTAGAAACAGTCATGAATTGTTCTTATATTTAATAGAGAAACATACAGATATTGTTAATGTTTAATATTTTTCCTGTTTTATGATAAAACTGTTTATGTTTGATAAACGGGTTATATAACTGTTTTTCAGTAACAATTTAATGGTCATAATAATTTTATTGAAGAAAAATACATAAATTGTTAATTTTCCATGTTTTCTTGTTTCATGATATAACTGTTATGTTTGCTAAACAGGTTATAAAACAGTTATTCATCAATAATTAAATGTTCATTATTAGAGAAATCACTAATGGGTTACATATTTTTTTCGGTGGTATTAATTTTGTAAAACTATTTATTTGAATTAACAGATACACAATTTATGTAATTATTGATAAATTTTTTTGTAATATTTTCAGATTAACTGATGATTTAAAAAAAATCTATTTAAAATAGTTTAACAATACTATTTATTTGTTATTAATCGTCTTAATTACCATTTACATTTTTGAAATAGTGTTATTAAAATATATGAATAGTTTTTTTTTGTATCTATATTTAATATATACATTTTAGACAAACTGAAAATTTTGTTCATGTTTTTGCATATTTATATCTGTTTTAATTTTTTTTAGAAAACAGCCATTGTTGATCTTTTCATGTTTTCTTTTTTTATGATAATATGTTTATGTTGGATAAAGGGATGTAAATAACAACTATTCATTAAGAATTTATGTTCATATATTTACTATAGATTTAACCGGTGATTTACATATTTTTTTCCTGTGGTATTAATGCTGTAAAACTGTTTATGTTGTGTAAACATATAGATAATTTGTGTAAATATTGATAATTGTTTATTTGATTTATATATATATATATATATATGTAAAAAATTAAAAAGTGGTGGAAAATTTACATGATCATTTTTCCATAGCAACACGATTTTTTTAAGACATGAATGTTTAAAAACGTGCAAAGCGGTATGGGGTGTAAGACAATGTACCTTCTTCCGTAACTTATGAACATTTATTAATGGATGATATGAATATTCATATAGATGTTGAATACGTATGGCCCAGACCGTTCAATTGACATTCTCCTGTGGATTGAACACGAAGCAAAGAGCTTGAAAAGCAATTACGATCAAAATTGAATGAGTATCGAAAAATTGAATTTAAATTAATGTAAATATAACAAGGAGTTTCCGTTTAAAAATGTCAATGCTTTCAAAAATTCAAATCTTATTTCTTAATATAATAACTCTTTTTTTCTGAAAAATCATTTTAATCACTTATTTAAATTTAACAAGGAGTTTCCATTTAAAAATGTCAATGATTTCGAAAATTCAAATTAAGTTTCTTAATATAACTCTAACTCTCTTTTTCTGAAAAATCATTTTAATCACGTATTATTTTAAAATAATTTTAAATTAATCATGTATAAAATATTAAGTAATATTCGTATAAAATATTAATGGTAATAAATTTTCGAAAGTTGTTAGTTTGTAGACACAAAAATGATAATGCAGCTAATTGTCCCAGATCCTAAATATTTGTAATTTTCCATTTAATAAGGGAACTGTAAATTGGATGTTGACTGTAAATGTCAAATATATATATGTTTTATAATATACATCTATAGGGGAAGGATCTTAAGAGGACCAAAATTTTGGTCCTTAAATGCGGACCAATTATTTTGAGGGGGTAAATAAATGAATTTTTTTATGAAACTTGGTGAAGATGATCTTCATGATTAATAGATCACCTCCACTATATTTCATTGAAAAAATCAATCGGGAAGACGGTTTACTAAAAAATTGATATATATGTGCGTTTCTGGCCGTTAAAATTTAAGATGTTTAGTTAACCTACTTCCCGGTTGAATTTTTTGATGAAATTTGGTGGAAATAATCTACTAATCATGGAGATCATCCTCACCAAGTTTCATAAAAAAATTCATCCGTTTGCCCCCTCAAAATGATTGGTCCACATTTAAGGACTAAAAAAAAGGTCCTCTTTAGATCTTTCCCCCATATATACATATATATATATATATGTAGAGGAAGGATCTAAAAAGGACCATTTATTTGGTCCTTAAATGCGGACCAATTAATATAAGAAGTCAGTAAAATTCACATAATTAAATTCCGAGCTTTGTAGTTCAAGTTATGCTTAGTAAAAAGATTTAGTCCAATTAATACATAAAATACATAATGCCTTAGACATATTAATTTGTATAATTTCATGTTTATAGAGAGAGATCTGTATGTTTGTATACATTTTAGAGAGAGAATTAATGAATTAATGAGTTTTAATTAATTACGTATCTGTATGTATGTATTTATGTATGTATATTTATGTATAGTTTATATATATATATTTATACGTCCAGTGGCTAGCTTGTTATTTTCACTAATGTTGACATATATAGAGGGAAATCAAATATTATATTTGTCCTTTCTGTTTTTTTTTATACATATATATATATGGTTCAACTTCTCCTGTTCCTTATATTCCAAAAAAAAAAAAACGTGCATGGAATTTGAGATATTTTTCCATACGAGCTTCCACCTTTTTTGCCGAATGTCTCAAATTAATAATTTTAATTAATTCCACTCGATGTCTGTATTACTGATGACCTCAAATTATTTTTATTTTTAGGACATAATCGATATATCAATCTCATAATTAATTAGAGAAAATTAAATTTCACTGTTAATTAATTACGATTACATTAATGTACTCTTAAAAAAGTAATCATTTCAAAAGTAGAAAATCTCAAAAAAAAAGATTGTGCGGAGGTGAGGTGGCATAACAACAGAAACATTAGAATCACATGCATGGAAATTAAATCGTACTGCAAAATGACAGAAATTGTATTCTTTCAAGTGTAGTCACTCTCTTCATTTAAATCCATAGAAACTTTATCAACAGTGTATGAAGCAAGTGTATGAATCAAAACTACCACCCTTGGCTACAAAAGAAACATACTTCACCTCAAACTAGGGGTGTTCATAATCCAATCCAAACCAAGGAACCGATCCAATCCAATCCATTTTTCTTAGATTTTATGGATGATTGGATTGAATCGGATACAAAATTTGAAAACCGAACAAAATTGGATCGGTTCCGGTTTGATGTGTTCTAGGAACCGATCCAATCTAATCCAATCAATTATTATAATTGTCACATGTCTCTCCCTCATTGGTGGTATAATTTAATATACACAAGGGTTTACTTTGAAATCATTTAATCTTACTTTGTTATTTAATATTTAGCTTAATCATTTATTGTTCGTCACTTGGTTTAATTCTGTATTTTTGGTTAGACAGTAAACATTTTAACTTGAAGCTATTTGGTTGAACACTTGAACGTTATTTGTAATGGATTTTATTTAATTTACAAGTAGTTTTTGTCTTGTTTTACATTAAAATTGAACATTTCAAAAAATTTATATATCTTATTTTAAACTTCTAATCGGATCGGATTGAAACCGATCCAATCCAACATTTAATTGGATTGGATTTGTCAAGTGTATTGGATTGGATTGGATGCCAAAACCTAAAACCGACATCGGATCGGATCGGATGCGGATGTGGATGGTTTAAAATTACTGGATCGGATCGGATGGACACCCTTGGCTCAAACTGTACACGCTCAAGTATACCTAGCAACCTTAATTTCTTCCCCCAATCCACCACCATGCCCTCAAACTCAACCTTCGACGAGAACCGATGGGTCATTCAAATCAGCAAAAACCTTGAGAAAGAACTCGAAGACGATACTCAAAACCCCGTTAACATCTACAATATATGTCCCCAAAACACTTATAGCACTTGATCCAGATATTTATGTGCCACAACAAATCGCGTTTGGCCCTTACCACTGTTTTCGGCCCGAGCTCTTTGATATGGAAACATATAAGATTGCTGCTGCCAAAAGAACCCAAAGAAACCTCCTAACTCTCACATTTCAACAGCTTGTTGATCAATTTTTAGACCACGAGCCAAGGATTCGATCTTGCTACCACAAGTACTTAAATTATAGTGGTCAAACCCTGTCTTGGATGATGGCTCTTGATGCCTTGTTCTTGCTTGAGTTACTTCAAGTTTATGCTGTCAAAGAAGGTGGGCTACTAAGAAGATCAGTGACATCAAGGATGTCTCATTTGGTTGATATTCGGGCAAAAAGTCAATCCACAATGCGATTCTTAGGGACATCGTAAAGCTCGAGAATCAAATTCCACTTTTTCTGTTAAGGAAGATGTTGGAATTCCAGTTCTCAACGTTACAGTTAGCAGATGATATGCTGCTCTCCATGCTAATGGGATTCTATAAAGAGATTTCCCCATTTAAGTTGAAGCAAGATTTGCCCAATTTTCAAGTTGCTACTGTTGATCATGTGCTAGGTTTTTCGTACCAAATGATTGTGCCGAGATTACAAAGCCCCGATATAATGGAAGTAGAGGATCAAATCTTTGAGGAGGGTGAAGAAACTTTAGAGGACCTAAGTTACAGAAAATAATTCCTCAAGGAGACTTGCAAGTTCCTTTGGAAAATGAACAAAGGCCCCGTACGTTCTTTCAAAAAACTAATCGCAAAACCTATTAAAGTCGCTGTAAAGTTGCCTTGGAAGATCATCTCTAACGTTCCCGGTATCAAAATCTTCAAGCAACCTCTCGAATTGTGCTTCAGTCAAGATAAAGAATATGTCAAACCCGAAGATGGGGGTTTTAGCTCAAGGAATAACATTTATAGACCTCCATTGGTTGAGGAAATTTTATCCCTTCTATCACTGAGCCTTCTAAAGCTGGTGTATGCTTTTTACCTGCAAATGGCGACATTTTGACTATTAGTTTCGATCCCAAAAAGTGCGCTATGTACCTTCCTTTAATTAGTTTAGACTTGAACTCGGAGGTTGTGTTGAGGAATTTAGTAGCATACGAAGCGTGCTATGCATCAGGACCGTTGGTTTTCTCCCGTTATACATAGTTAATGAATGGGATTATTGATACTAGTGAGGACGCGAAGTTGCTTAGAGAAAAAGGGATTATTAGCAACTGTTTGAAGAGCGATGAAGAGGTGGCTAATCTTTGGAACGGGATGAATAAGTGTATTAGATTAACAAAAGTGATGTGCTTGGATAAGGTGATTGAAGATGTGAACAAATATTACAACAGAAGGTGGCACGTTAAAATAAAAAAGTTCATGAAGTATTATGTGTTTGGATCATGGCAGTTCCTCACATTGTTGGCTGCTATTTTTCTCTTAGGATTGACAACTTTGGAAGCTTTTTGCTCTGTTTATAGGTGTTCTCGTTTATTTTATGATATTTAGGACCTTCAGTGAATATTATAACTGCATGTATTTGTTTTTTTGTACCATGTATATGCCTCTATTTATGTTCTCTCATGTTTCTTCGTCCATAGACTAATTGATTTTTCAATTGAAGGAAGTAGTTTAGTGTTTGTGTGTGGTCAGTGACAGCCTTATCAGTTTGGCAGTTGGGCAGCTGCACAGGGCACACTAATAAAATAGGGTCTTATATTTAGAGAGTATGTAGTAGTTGTTTGATAATAAAAGGGCCCAAAGAACATAATTGAGGCTTATATTAGTTTGTGATTTTTTATTTATTTATTTTATTTTACATTAATCAGGTTTGAGCCCCTGGCCTCCTCATTTCATCAATTATTCCCATTTTATATTTTCAACTTCTTATTCTCTTGTTTTCTTCTTCAAAGTTATTTTAAAAATATAACTAGATCACATTCACACTTGATCCGTGTGACACTCAAATATATTTAGTTTAAATCAAAATATAAAATAAAGATGTTTAGTGGTCTAATGGATAAGCATAAGATTACTTTGTTAAAGGTTCAATGTTTGAATCCTCTTGCAAGCATATTTTTTTTAATGAAAAAGAGACCGCAGGGGTAAAATAGTCAATGCATAAAATAATCAATGCATAAAATAGTCAATGCAAAGATTTCTTATATTTCCAAAGGAAGCTATGAGAGAAACCATTTGAACATGTATCTGTGAACACCTCATTTTACGACCCCTGCAAGGATCCTAATAAATAAGCACGCATGCATGCATGAGCATTCCTAGATGCACATGTGATACAGGTCAAAGAAGAAAGCCGAAAGGGCTTCCAAATGAGAAATTACGAGAATTATCGAAAACTGCTGGAACCGAAAACCGTCAAAACTCCTGAAAACTTTTGAAAGGAGAGTTACGCATTGCTGATCATCCTCAAACTTTGAGGATTATTAGACATTACCATAAGGAGTAGATATTCGAAAATCAGCTCAATCCGACGGTCGGATCTCCGAAAATTTAGAAAACCATGAGTTTATTTCGGGTGATCAAATGGAGGACTTCTCGAAGTTAAAATTGTATGAAGTTTGGTCAGTAGATAGGTCTTATCGTGGGGAAGAACATATTCAAAGTTTAGCTTTGGCGGACATGGGATCATCAAGAATCAATTTGTCTATCGTGCAATTCTAGTTAAAATGTCATTCGTAGAAAATTAAAACAAATAGAGGCCTTACCTAATTATGATCGATCTAAAATTTGGACACAAGATAGAAAACATTTGGAGGAAAAACATATCCAAAATTAAGGAAAATCCAACGGCTAGAAGTTCAATTGTCGGGGTTTTTGTACGCAAGTATGTTTCCTATGCGGGAACAAACTCTTTGTACTAAGACGGGGAGACTGAGTCCTTACTGAGCTCCGATCGTCTCCAATTTTTTACAAAGTTTATAATACTTCTACTTCCAATATATACCTAAAAATTAGAATCATCCAACGGTTATAACTTTACTTGTCGTACAAACAAGTGACCTTGTCTACAATAAGTATGTTTCCTATGCGGGAACAAACTCTTTGTACCAATCCGAGGAGACCAAGTCCTTCCCGAACTCCGATCCTCTTCAAATTTCTAAAAGGTCTAGAAGACTTATAATGTCAATATATATCCAAAAATGAGAATAATCCAACGGCTATAACTTTACTTGTCGGGAAAACAAGTGAAACACTTGTCTAGACAACAATGACCTTGTCTACAACAAGTATCTTTCCTACGCTGAAACAAACTCTTTGTACCAATCAGAGCAAAAGGAGACCTTCCCGAATTTTGATTGATCTGGAACTTTGACACGATCTATAAGACTTCTATTCTCAACACATATCCAAAAATAAGCATGATCCAACGGTGGGAAAGCTTTGTGATAAGCTCCAAGAATCCTGGTTGCAACTCTTTTCTTGCTCTCCAAGCATTTTTTTCAACTATAAATAGACCCCCCCCTCCATTCATATTTTTCATCAACAATTAAAGGGATTTCGTGGTACACACTAAGAGACCTTTTTTTCTCCCTCCAAGGAGGCTCATGTATAATTTTCTCTCTCTTCTTTCATTTATTTATTAGTTTTATAATTCAGACTCTTGTCTGCATAATTTCTATCACTTGATAGCTTTTCAAAACCCCTTTTCAAATTGTTTTTCAAAACTAAAGGCGTATAATAAACCCTAATCCAATTCCAAAATAGTATCATTACTTTCTTACTTTTTCAAAAGCCCGGATTAGCGGCATTATTATACGAAGGAATCGATAATCGCTATATATCCAATCTAACTCATGGATTGTGGTGTATATGTAATAAGTACACATTTCTTATTTTGAGCAATTTAATTAAGACGCCTGAAGAAATGTTTTTTTCCCCTTAAACTGAGACATAAAGAATATACATACCCCCATCCAAATTAAAGAGAAGAAAATTCTTAAACTAGAAAAGAGAAAATAAAATAAAAATAAGCATGCGCTCACGAAATGTTCATTATCATTAATTACGTATTTAATAGAAACTCTACCAAAATGAGATCAAGTCTCGATCCCACGAATCTTTTTTTATGCTTTTTATCCATTAATTATATGATATGATCTGGCTTGCTAGTAAATCTTATATATATTTTAATTTTTTAACCCGTGCATCATGCACGGGCACATTTATAAATTTATATATATTTTCTATTTTTAAATTTTTTTTTATTAGATGGACTCTAGGTTAGAAATTAGAAATATATACTATTTTTTTCAATTGTAGTAGTTTTTAAAAACAACGAAAATGGATTGAAGGACTGCTCTAAATAATAATATTAAAAATTTAGTGCATTAAATAGTATGTGTATAATTTTAGTATAGGACTAAAATGCAAAACTCATGTAAAAGAAAGAAAATATTAAAGCCTTGCTAAAATTAATGCAATAAATGTAAATACACGAGCAGCTAAAGAGTCATGTTAAAATTAATGCAATAAATTCTTCTCACTCCTCTCATAATATATATACACACTATTAGATTATATATTATTATTATTATTATTATTATTAATTATTATTATTATTGTTGTTGTTGTTGTTTTGTTGTTTGTTGTTGTTGTTGTTGTTATTATTATTATTATTATTATATAATTATTAATACTAAGAATATAAAAAATTAATAATAGTATTATGTTACTAAATAAGAATTAGAAAAATAATTAATGTATCTACTTCCTTCATAATACTATATAGTAAGTATGCTAATAATTATAATAAATAATATAATTATTTACTAAGATGAATAATTATTTATTTATTAAATATGTATTAATACTTTCACTTCTCCCATTATAATATATAAATATATTAATTAATTAAAGTATACTTATTTTTCTTAATTAAAGACTAATTAACTACATGCACTTTAATATAGGACAGATCAGCACACCTATTGTTTATACTTTGACATTATTACAAAAATTTGGTGCAATCTCCCTAAATCCCAATTTTCCAAACTGTGGTGTCACTTTCTGGTGCGCTTCTCAATATTTATGGTGGAGTGACGATAATATTTGTATAGCTAGCTTATGGCAATTGTTCTTCAAGGAAATCTTTTTCATATATACTGACCTTTTTAGGGTAAAACTGTAGGGAATTAGGGCAGTAATCATGCATCGCATACACATATTTACGCACTAATCTTTAAATCTTAGGATCTATGTTTTTCAATAAAATCGAAAGAAGCAACCTTAATGCGATTTGGTGTTAATGAAACGAAAGGGTGGATCGGATCCTTCTGTTGTTGTAGTCCTTGCGTAGAAACTACAGCCTCTACTTTGCACACACGAACGAGATGAATCCTTGCTTGGTGTACTAGCGCCTTAGGTTTCTTCAATTAATTCGACTCTTACCTCTCTGAGTTTCCTTGACGGCAAGATGAATAAAGGTTCCCTTTTTAAGAGAACCCTAGTGAGAACCCTAAGCAACAAACGAACTGGGCCCAAGTCCAACTGGCCCGTTTTAATTCGTTTTATCCAACTCGTTTTGGTGTGCGACCCTGTAGGTTCTACACTCTTTGGCAGTATAATTAAAAGCCCGTTTTATTATACGAATAGTAAGCGGTCTCTAGTAAAACATACTATTTCCAAAGGGTATAAAGGTCAAAAACGACACAACCTTAAATTATATTCCACATATAACTCCTTTTGTCAATCGATATTAGATGAACACAAGACTAGGCAATTATTCTTGTTAGTTCAATATTATTTCTTATCTCTAAGTATATTATCTAAAACAAATGACATTATTTGTGCATGGCCATGCAAATATAATTACACTTATCAAGGGGCCCAACGATATCTCTCTCAATATACGAAGTGACAAATCCATCTTATCAACCAAACCTCTAAAGTTCATAGTATGCTCGGTCATATCTTATATTACTCGTCAAGAGCAACGTTAATGCCTGACATGCTATCCTTATGTTGGTAACCATGGCATCTCAGGTTAAGATAATACGATATCACAAATGGGGAACATCACTGATGACATTATGTAACACTCCTGAGGTCCCCAAAGCGGGTCAGTCCAATACTTTGTTCCTTAACAAGTATCATAGTCAGCTTGATATTTCCATATCCATACTTGTGGAACATAATCACAGCTGACCCATACCTAATCATTTATCAATTGATCCTAGGTTATTGACATATGATTAGGGACATCTAAAATATTATTATAACATTCTAGCATCCCACAATCATCACGTACTTGATGAACTAGTATTAATATATATTATTTACAAGAGAAATATAAAGTATAATAAATAAACTTTATTAATAACAATAAGCATAAAATATCCAAGTACAAATCATAATCTATGAATAGTCCTAGACATATCTCTTTCAAAAACAAAATAATGGTCCCCAAAATTAAATTTGAGATTCATATATGGATGTGAAATTTATTTGCAATGCAGGATTAGTGCTCTTTGTTGTGCCGCCCTCTTCGTTCAGTGAACAGTCCATTGATTAGTGTTTTTGCTTTCTGGTCCATATTTTTTGAGGCCCCAGAAGAATTGAATATATATATAATTTAGAATTCCTTTTTGTTACAACCTCTTGTATATGATTAAATGTGCATCATATAATTTTGAATGTATTTTATTAATTTAAAAAGTTTGTATGAATGTGTTGTCAAAACTAGCTAATTAAATGTGGGTAAAAACTACCCTATGAAACTATGTATATATTAAAGTCCAAAACATCCGACCCAAAACTAATTGCTAATTGATAGATTTAGTATGTACGTACTAGCTAACCCCCTAAACCTTATATATTGCTTTGGGCATTAGGATTTCACAATGTAAAAAATACAAAGATATTGTTTTCAAGTGATTGAGGTGATCATTTCATCTAGTGAGTGCAAAAACAATAACAGTAAAAAAATATATTAAAAATTCAAACTAAAGTGCAACTGAAACTTGGAAGTGTTTGAAATTCTATGTACACCATTTTTTTAAAAAAATAAAAAAACTTAATACGACCATGTACTAAACTAACAAAATTAATACAAAAAATTCGTAAAATACCATTAGGCCACGTCTAATAGATACATCACAATCATTTTAACAAAAATAAAATTCCTCTCCTCGGTCTATCACTCAAACACATACTCAAATTAAACGGTAAAATCCAAATCAAATATGTAATGCACTATATCATGCATGTTGTAAGGTTGTTCGTGAGCAAAATATTAAACTATTTACAAATATATTTTGATTATTTTCTTGTACATTTATTAAAAATTTCAATTATTAAAATAGAAGAAAGGTCAAAATGTATAGTCACTTTTTTCCACTCGGTTGAAATTATAACAATAATTTGAGGATGAGTTGTCAAATGTGGTATGATATTTTAGCAAGAAGTTTCAGACCAATGTGAGATATATAATTCTCTGAAGATTCACCAATCCCAAAATATCATTCTAAATTTCTATAGCTCATATATGGCTGAATTATTGTAACAAATTTAGTACTGTGTGAACGATTAAAGAAGTGTGACCACACATTCGGATCCTTCTTCTACTTTTCATGCATCTTTGAATAACTCACAACAAAATAACAAAAACATCTATATAATAAGCGTCAAGGATATTTGAATCCAAAAATATATAATGGATTATATATTTTGATACATTTTAGGGTCATTTGGGTTTTGGGGTCTATAATTTTGCCAATCATAAATTTGGGTTCACAGTTTTTATTTCTTCTTGAGTTATAGGGTCCAATTTTAATAGAACTGTCAGTAAAAAGTAAAAATCTAACGGCCAATGAAAATTGGTGAGTGAACTTTTAATTTTACCACTATCTTATAAACAACATCCTCCTTCTCCGCCTTCATTGGCGTCAGATTCGAAGTTGAAGAGATGGGTTTTGATGTTGATGAGGCGAACTTGTGGTATGGCAGAAGAATTGGGTCTAAGAAAATGGGGCTTGAAGAAATTGATTGCTTTTAGCTGCGGAAGCACTCAGGCTTTGAAGTACATAATAATTGAAACAGGAAAAGTCGATGTTAATCGAGCTTGTGATTCTGATGGGGTCACCGCCCTCCACTGTTGTACTCATGGTTCAAAGTATCGGCCGAAACCGATCCGAGATGGCCGATACCCAGTTAAAATAGGGGGTGCCGAACCACTATTATGACCCGATATGAATAAGATAGCGGTATTTCAAAATATCACCGATATTTTACCAAAATAACACCGAGTTGCCGATATTTCGCCGATATTTCACTCCGTATTGAATAAAGTGACTAAAGTTAAAAAAAATTAAAAAAGAAAAAAAAATAAAAAGAAGAAGTTACTATATGTTGGACTTTAGAGACTTGAAGTGTAAATTGGTATTTATTGAGAAAAAAATGTTGATTTGTTTCAAAATAATTTGTTAATCTTTATTAATGAAATTAGCAACTATTAAAAAATATATATTGATTTGTTCAATTGTTAATCATTACTTAATTAAATTAGCTTAATTCTAAAAAAGAGAAGATCATAAGAAGGAAGAAAAGAAAGAAGAAAAATAAACGGAAAAAAAACAAGAAAAAAAATAAAGCAAAAGAATGAAAAAAGGAAAGCAAAAGCCTGCCATGCATGTCGAAAAAATTATAATGTTCCTGTCTATGTAGTATTGCTAGTAGACAAAAGAAACACCAGGGGTCTTAGAATCTGATAATTTAGCATGGTTGGATGAGGGTATTCAAAAGAGCGAAGAAGAGATGGAAGGTGGTCTCCGTCGTAAGCAACCTCAAAGACCTACCGTTTTCTCAAGTGATGACGAAGGCGATAATGATGATGATGCTAATAATGATGGTGGAGGTGGGCTAGGAATCGCTGCCCACTTTTCAATTACCTTTCAAATTAAATAATCTCCAGATGTTCAAAAGGTTAGATCAAATAAGATTTATAATTTGATAATATTTGCAATATTATATTGGTTTGAAGCATAAATTTGCAAAAACAATGAGAACTAAGTTGAAAGTACACTTTGTGTGAATTTTGGGGTCACGCCTGTTATATGAGTATGCATGAAGTAAACAACTATAAATTACTAATGTTGTAAATAGTGGTAGAGTCTTTGTTTGTACTAAAAATCATGAATTGTTTTCATATTCAATTTATTATTGGAATAATGGATAAGATATTTCAATCAATGATTAAAATAAATAAATAAATAATTGATTAAGAAAATACATATTCAATTCATATTCAATCTATTATTGGAATATTGGAGAAGATTAAAATTTTAATCAAAAATTAAAATACAAAATAATTAGAAATTATAAGCCCTGATTTTTGACATAAAGTTAGGATATTTGTAAATTTCCATGTATGAATGTGGTTGGATGAAGCAGCGACTATAATATGTAGATTTTTATTTGAATTAGATTTTGATTCGTTAATACTTTCTTAATTAGTTTATTTGACAAATTAATTTTCGTATTAACCAATATAATTAAATTATGAAGAAAACGAAATTTCAACTTTAATCTGTTTTACTGAAAATGGGGCAAAAGGTAATAATATTTTTTGTAAAAATGAATTTCCTGTTGTAGGGACAACTCTACTAAACCCTTCATTAGATAAGCCCTTTAAATAGGGCACAACTACAATAGTAAATAGGATTTACAAGGAAGCCCATAATACATAATTTACACAGTAAATCCCTAATACATATTCTATCTAGGCGATAGCACACTACGTGTAATTTCCTTAAACACTCTTCCTTGTGCTGAGTCGAAGATAGAATGGTACATGTCTTGTTGCCTCATTAAAACCTTGTCAAGTAACAAAAACCCTATGGGAAAAATAACCTTGATTGAAGGGAAAAGAGTACAACATTATGACAATCCTGATAGACTTCCTCCATTGAGTCTATATTTCTATTTGATCCTTAATTCAATCAATAGAGTTTACATGTATCGTTACCTCGTTAAAAACCTTACCAAGTAACAAAACCCAGTGGAAAAAATAAACCTTGGTTTAAGGAAAAGAGTATAACGTAACGTCGTGTGGATATTAGACTCCCCCTTAAGTCTACACCTCCCCCTGATATTTACATTAATCAAGGAATTTGAAAATTTTATGTATGTATCGTTGCCTCGTTAAAAACCTTACCAAGCAACAAAACCCAGTGGGAAAAATAAACCTTGGTTTAAGGAAAAGAGTCTAACGTAGGTGCGAAAATTCCATCATATTTCACACCTTCCCTTGATCATTGTAATTTTCCAAATCTGAGGGTATTTTGGTGTAATTATGAGAGTTATAGGGATATGGGGGTAAAATTATATAATTTTCCAAAAACATGTGGGTATTTTGGTGTAATTATGAGAGTTATAGGGATATAGGGGTAAAATTATGTAATTCTCTAAAAACTTGAGGGTATTTTTTGGTGTATAATTATGATAGTTATAGGGATATGGGGGTAAAATTATATAATTTTCCAAAAACATGTGGGTATTTTGGTGTAATTATGAGAGTTATAGGGATATGGGGGTAAAATGATGTAATTTTCTAAAACCTGAGGGTATTTTGTGTAAATTATGAGAGTAAAATTTATAACTTCCTAGATGTATCACAAGTAAAGTATGTATTCTCTAAAAATTGGATATTATTTTCAGACAGGCATGTGTACTGACATAAGTATTGTTTAAACATGCAAGAAACAACAAAGATAATAAAACAGATATAAATACACAAAAGGAAGGAGTTTCAAGAAAACATACCAGAGACCGTCGGCGGACCTCATGCGAGACAGGCTCCATCAAGAGCCAAGGAACGTCCGGGACTGGAGCAGCCTAGGTAATGTCTCGGTAGATCACAGCACGACCGCGGTCCACCCCGTCCTCGCCGTACCAGTCGAGGTCCGCCCAATCACCGTGGTAAGGGCTGCAGCGAAGAACTCCCTGGGCATCGGTAAAGGTGACCTCGTCCTGGTCACCCTCCAAATGATCGGGCTGTGCGGGATCCGTCAATATATGAGTAAAGGTAGTAGAAAAGTCGGAATAATCGGGAAAGCGGCAGAGCTTCAGCGCTAGAGAGAAGAGAGGAAGAAAGCTAGAGAGAGAGAGAAAGGAGAGAATGAGGTGGAATGACCTCAGCAGGGGATTATATACTGGCCGCGTTTGTCGCGTGACAAACTCCTCCCCACCGAAGTGTCGCGCGACATCTTGTCCCTTCCCCTGATTTTTTTGACCTTTGTCTCATTTTTTTTCTCCTGCAAGAATGCTTCAGAGAAACAGTTTTCGAAGCCTTTCCAATATACCGCACACTCATGGTGAATATCCCAAGGAAAAGACTTCCAAGTCATCTCTCCGAAAATCGTGAGAACAAAAATATATCGGTTTAAGGAATCTCTGATCTCCCAAGGACCGAAACCATCATAGAGAAATGAAATATCAGAATAAGATGGGAATAAAAAGAATTGAAAGAGTAGAAAAGAGATAAATCCCGCATAAACGCCCAGAGCGAGCGAGAGAAACAGAAATGTAGAGTGACAGGGAGAGCCACACCAAAAAGTGACAGTTAGGCCAGAACAGGCTCAGGGCTTCGTTTTGGGTGAGTATGGCTCCTGATCACGACAAGGGATAAAAAGACTCTTGGTCAAAAACAGAAAAGTCCAGGAAAAGTCTTCCCCCAAAAGAGGGAGAAATAAGGAAATCGAATAAAAGAAAACGATGTGGGCCCACAGAATGAGAAAATGAGAACCAAAGAGATCAGAGATTGCCCTTTCAAGCAAATTTTCTTTTCAGCACGATACAGAAGAGATGACTTGGAAATAAGCCTTAAAATCATCACTTTGCGAAGAACGGAAGAATTCCGAAAACTACTTTCTAAAAGAAAGTGAACTACTTTCTAAAAGAAAGTGTTCTCACTCGAGAAAAACAAAAGAGTAAAAATTCAGAAAGATACGGGGAAATTAAGGACATCTGGACAAAGATTAAGACCCCCGATAGAGCACTTTTCACTCACTAAATTTCTCTCTCTCTCACTCTAACACTCGAGGACAGACAATCAAATTTCGCCTAAGCGCAAACCCCAAACAGAAGCCCTCCTCGAGGCAAAAGCACAAGCATAAGTCCTCGCCAGAGGCAAAAGCTACTCACAAAAGCCCTCCCAGAGGCAATTTTCTTTCTTGCTACAGATCAAAAGCCCTCCTAGAGAGGCAAAGATGAGCAATGGTAGTCCTCCCACATGAGGCGAGAAGATCAAAAGCCCTCCTAGAAGGCAAAAGTGGAGCAATGGTAGTCCTCTCACATGAGGCGAGAAGATCAAAAGCCCTCCCAGAGAGGCAAAGTGGAGCAATGGTAGTCCTCCCACATGAGGCGAGAAGATCAAAAGCCCTCCCAGAGAGGCAAAGTGGAACAATGGTAGTCCTCCCACATGAGGCGAGAAATCAAAAGCCCTCCCAGAGAGGCAAAGTGGAGCGATGGTAGTCCTCCCACATGAGGCGAGAAGATCAAAAGCCCTCCCAGAGAGGCAAAGTGGAGCAATGGTAGTCCTCCCACATGAGGCGAGAAGATCAAAAGCCCTCCCAGAGAGGCAAAGTGGAGCAATGATAGTCCTCCCACATGAGGCGAGAAGATCAAAAGTCCTCCCAGAGAGGCAAAGTGGAGCAATGGTAGTCCTCCCACATGAGGCCAAAAGAACAAAAGCCCTCCCCGAGAGGCACAGTGAAGCAATGGTAGTCCTCCCACATGAGGCCAGAAGAACAAAAGCCTTTCCCGAGAGGCACAGTGAAGCAATGGTAGTCCTCCCATCTGAGGCAAGTGGAGCAAATTAAAAACCTCTCGAAAGAGGCAATGAGGTAACAAAAGCCCTCTCCGGAGGCAAAACCAAACACAAGACCTCTCCAGAGGCATTCACATACACTTTTTTGCATACGCGCACTTCCTTAGAGTTCTTGCGGGAGCCATGGACCACGGTCTCTTCCAGTCGCCTCAAATCCTTAAAAGCAAGGAGCTTGAGTCAAGAGGGTCTGTAGACACCCCGATCCGTGACCTCCGCAAGAACCCTAACAACCATCGAGAAGTACAATTCTTGGAGCTCGGGACCTACCCGAGAACCTGAAACTGCCCCGAAAGGGTTTTGTTGGCTAACAAACCTGTTTTTAAGAGGGATTATCGCGCGACAGATTAGAATGTCGCGCGGCAATCTCCCTTATAACGCACGACATACCCCTCTAACCCAAACCATCCACTCTCTGACACATCAGTCTGTCAGAGATCGTCGTTGATCGTTTCAACCGTTTGTCGCGCAACATTAATCAACACGTCGCACGACACTTGCCCTTTTTGGGGAAATGTCACGCGATAATCCTTCCCCAGCACTATAAATAGGCCAACACCCCCAAAGGTTCATGGACAGCAACTTGGGACTTGAGAATTCTAGGCTTATATCTGATTTTCTATCAAGTATTTTCTATTATCGTCTTATCTCTAAAGAATTATCGAATCTATTCCCGACACTCGACGTGTCCCGCCTCTGGAATCGAATTCTCAGAAATATCTGAAGAAGGAAAATATCACTATCACCGGAGATCTCTCTGCCATATTATATTTTCTTTCTTATTATTATTCTCGTCGGGAAGGTAAAGAAAGTCTCTTCTAGTATTTAAAATTAGATATCTATGTACTTGTTTTATTTCTGTTGTTCTGTCCGCGTTTTATTTGAATAAACTTATTGCCAAGTTATAAAATAGTCTAATGTTTTTAAAACAAAAGGACCTGATAAAACCATTTACAAAACCAGAAAAAGTAAGTACATTATCATCCGGATAAAATTCTATTTTCAAAACCGGACTGATAAAACTTATTTAGGAATTAAAACCCGGCATATCCTGTGTTTTCCATAGACTGCGATATGTCTGATAAAACTCCTCTCAAGAGTTCTAATTCCATATTAAATTAATCCCGATACAAGATCTGAACTTTTCCAAAGTATTCAAAATATGAGAAAACCGTCATTATCTGAGGAAATAACACGGGAAACTCTCTTAAATAAAACAAACTTTTGTCACTTATATTTACATCTTTCAAAAACAAAACATCGGAATCTCGGAATACAAAGGTTTTCATCCCTTTTTCCATTCTCCCCAAAATTAGGGTTTTTTCGAAAAGTAGTAGACTGTCAGTAAAAGCATCCAAGTTTTTCAACATAAAATAAACATATAAAAGACCACTAGAGACCGAAAGGGCGGAACATGTGCTTAACACCTTTCCTAATCCGTAACATAGTTTTCGAACCCTATAGAATCCTGGTTTCACAGACAAACGTGTAAAGAAAGGCTTGTCCATAGCCTTTCTTACACGACTCTTTTTATCCGTTTTCTCGTAAAACGTACTAGCGACTCTGAACGGATCCTCCTATATCTAGAAATAGGATAGAGGGCATACGATATGAATTATCAACGCAAATAGAAGCAAATGGAACAACGGAATCCCTTCCGATGTTCCAGACGCCCAAGCACGGGAACGAGACCCGGGTGTCGCATTTGCGGATCCTCACAATTATTATATATAGCATAAAATTGTAAAATAAAATAGGTTATTCCCCTTCTCCTCCCATGGGAGAAGAAGGGAAGAAGAGAAGGTAGAAAAAGAAATATCCCAAGCATCACGAGTGGCTAGGGATTTTTTAGACGAAGACTTTATCGAATAATTTTAATACTTAATTTATAAACAACTCTTTGTTTTTGATTTTACATGAGATTAATTTAGTTTAGATAACTATTAAAATATAAAATTAAAATATTACATTTGTAAGTGTCTTGAATGGACGTGGAGCAAATTTTTTTAAAAAAAATTATAGTACTATAATTTGAGATGGATAAAAGTAAAAATTAATATAAAATTTACGGGGTTACTCTAACAAACTTAATTATTATTGAAAAATAAATTTTCATTGTTCTACGTGTTATTTTTTTCACTCTTTACAGAATTACTAATATTCAATTATGTTGTCCTTCATACGTTATCGTTTAAAATTTTGTAAGTATGCTTTCTTTTATAGCTTTTAATTGTGGTTTGAAATTTTAAATTTTTTATAATGTAATCATTAAATGTGGAATTAATGTTACACGTTGCCCATTCATACATTATCAAGAGAATAATAAGACATCTATACGTGCGTGAATTATTAATTTATATTTTTTTGTCCTTTTTATTTTATTTACAACTAAAACAACCTTGAACCTTTTTTTATTTATTTATGTTTCTATATTATTTTAGTTGTATTATGATGTACATGTGGTAAGGACAAAATCAGGAATTAATTTGGGGGCGGATTAATGTTTTTTCTTTTTTTTTTCTCCAAGTACATAAAACAAACTAGCTAATAGGTTATCGAAGTTTACAATTGTGTAACAAGTAAATGTCTAAATATATGCAAACGAAAGATCTAAAGTCACTTTCAATGGAACCCACAACCTTCCAACTGTACTCCTTCTGTATCAAATCAAAAATGTAGTTGTTGCATTCTCATTTTTTAACGCAAATTAGTAAAGAATAAAATTTACTAACTATTGTCAAAATAATGAGATTGATTACATTCCAAAAAAAATGTAAGATTCTTAATTTGAATTATCCTAATAAAAAGGAGTAAGACTTTCAATTTAAGACCATCATAATTGATGTCGATAAAATATCGCATTGTGATAGCCCAAGTGCAAGCACGTCAAGTTGTAATATAATCTCAGAAGTCCGAGTATCGATCCACAGGGATAGTTGAAAAGGAATGGAATGGATTACATATTTTACGGGTTTTTGGTTTTGTAAAAAGGTTCGTTATCATATAATTAATGGCATTTGCAATCTCATACATAGATTTCAATACAATATTATCAAGAATAAGGATGTTGTCATATCTCTCAACAGCAAAGGGTGCGAAGCTAGGCAACTCATTCCCAGGTTGAAGCTAATCCGAGGTAGAGATGATAAACTCATCGTAAAAAGGTTTTATATATATCATGTATGTGAAATCTCATGGTTTAAAAGAATGAAAATTAGATAGTGAATCATTACAATGAAACGGAACGAGGTTTGTGGAATAAATTTATTAACTAGTCGATCATCGCTTAAGAAAGACAATAAGTACTCAAAATATCATTTAAAGGGTATAAAGTACTCAAAATATCATTAAGAAAATCAAAGATTAGATTAACAAATTTATAAATCATCTACGGAGTTTTAAGAACTCTCCATAATCTCTACAAAGAGGAAAAAGGTCCATAGATGGGGGAAAAATACCACAAGCTTTCTAGAACCATACAAGTATGTTGGATTATCATTCATACACAAGAACTAAGCATACATGGCATGTAAAGTCTAATCTTTAAATGAAAATACCTAGAAAGTTTGAAGAATGAAGGATTTGAAAAGGAAAATGATTCACAATTATTTAACAAACATTAAACATGGATTGAGAAATTAATCACCGAAAATCATACCGTGATTCACTTTCGTAACCTTAGTAGAAAACTACTCCATAATACTCAAAGCAATAATTAGAGAAGCATTATTCATTTCTTAGAATCAAAGTAAACTTACAAGAAGATAGAAGAAATTACAAGGCTTTAGCTCTCATTTCTGTCTAAAACTTGCATAAAACTTAGATAACCTAGCCTAGAAGCAAAGGAAAATAATATATACTGAAAGATTACAAAATATCTAATTAAATATCTAAAATAGCTAGAACCACTAAAATAACCCATTTTGGGTGTGAAATGGGTAAGTTGCCAGAGCCATGATCGATCATGGTTATGCCCATGATCGATCATGGAAGTGCACTGCCTGAGGAATTTGGTCTTATGATCGATCATGGTTATGCACATCATCGATTATGGTTCTGTGATTTCTTCACTCAGTAGTTTTGCAAGCTTCAAAACTTCCTTTTAATCAATTCTTTGAGGGCTGATGATTTCTACACCTACAAATAGATAAAATACTACACAAAACACCAACTTGGGCTACATTAGATACAAAACTCACTAAGGCACTAATCTCAAGATAAGTGGATAATTAGGCAAAATTAGTACAACAAACAAGTCAAGTTGCTCCGAGAAAGAGTTTATGCATGACAATATTAAGCGTTTATCAACTCCCCTCAACTTATCTCTTTCTAGTTTCAACAAAAAAAATTACTATGCTTTATACAAAAAAAATAATGTTAACTTCTAAGTTCCCTTAGAAGACAAGTTGTATCTCGTGAAGGTTTTCAAAGATGATACCTACAAACATTAGAAGTTTGATCATGATGAACAATTGAGAATGAAGATTTTAAGTTTCGATCAATTTGCAAAGCAAAAGGCATTACTATCATAATCTCTAGAATGATGGACACTTGAAAGATCATATAATTCACCTATCTCCTTTAGAACACAATCCCATATTCCCCAATGCTCACATACTAGACTTCAAATCAACCAATTTAATATAAACATGAAAAATTATAATCATTTGAGAAGGAAGAGAGAACTTTTTCAAAAACAAAAGCTCCAAAAAATGTAAATTCTAAGCACTTTGTTTATCTTTTACTCGAATTTTTTGTTGAAAATTGTCAAGGAGGCTAGCATGCTAAGGGGGGCAGCGATCTCACTTAATCAAAGAATTTCAATGCTTATATTTCAAGCAAAAAGGAAGCTATTCACCCTTTCCCAATTGCTTGCCTTTTCTTTGACACAATTATCCAGACAAATTGACTTTATTACCAAGTGAAATGATTAAGTCAGATTAAAGATAAAAGTCATCCAAGTTTTACAAAGTGCAATGCATTTGTCTTCATCATGGATGATCTTTTCGAAAGAGTTTCCATCATTTTTGGACAAAAAACTATCTTCTTTTAATGAAGATAAATCTAAGTGTTATTACCGAATTAGAAACAACAAAAGTAATCTAGCATATGGAACAGGAACATATATCGGGACATGAGACTAAATGAAACCAGGCAATTTAGATTATCATTAAAATTCCTATCTAGATCAAAGAATTGATCCCCAAAGCTAATGAAACAATAGTCTTCATTTGAACAAAACAACAATCATTCATCAATTTTCAAACTTTAAAAAAATAAAATTTAAACACAACTCCTCAATTCATGGAAATAAATAAAAAGAAATCCAAATAAAAATATGCAATGAAATGCATACCCCCCAACTTAAACGAAGCATTGTCCTCATTGCAAAGAGAACAAGAAGTGTTCAAAGAGTTTTTCTTTGGCTTTGATTTCCATGAGACAAAAGAATAGACAAAACAACAAAACTATACAAAAAAAGGGGTTATAATTAGCATTAGCAAAAACCATAATATTAAACCATTAAAACTGAGTTCAAAAGTTAACATCATGTTCAAATTCTAGTACAACCCAAAAATAAATAGAACAAAATAAAATAAAGTACTACTTAGAGTTTTTCAGGAAACAAAACAATCATATGTGAGGAGGTGGGGTAGGGGGAAATTGGCCATAAAACGCCTCAAATTGTTGGCGTATGAACTTTTGCTGGGCCACCATTTGTACAGCTATTTGTGTCTCAACCTTTGCTTCTACCCGTGCTGCAATGTCCGCCTCCAACCTGTCTTGGCGCAAAGCTAGAATCTTGGCCCTCTCATTTTATCGTTTTATCATGAGCCACCATATCGTATATTTTGGTGATTTTTCACATCATGTAGCGAACCAAACAACAGGGCCTGTTGCGAGCAATGACATACATAACATAAGTATGGTATGAATACAAATGTTGGATATACGAAGTAGGGTCTATTGCATTCTCTACAACGAGCCATAAAGTCCTATATCTATCGGCCAAATTATTCCTATCAAATTAAGGGCCAATCCAAGTCATAGGATGGATAGCCAGAAATTTCGCCAATTCATCGTCTGTGGGGCATGGGATTCTAGTTGGGCGGGGCAATTCATAAATATTGTTTGGCAATGCCATAATTTTTGTGACTCTACTAACAACCTCGACATTAAAAGGCACAATTCGCCCACACATATGGGCAACAAATGAGTATGGAGTATTGGGTACACGCACCAAACTTATAACAAATTCACGACATAAAGTGAGATTGCATTGGTTAACTGTTTGTCGCAAATATTGTACCCATCCCTCGTGTCGCTCGAATGCCCTAAGTTGCAAAAAATCGTCCAACGTACTAATAAAAACTGGTCTCTCAATCATCACAACTCGATTTTTGAAAGTGTAGTTCCACCAATCATGCTCTTGGCAGCTTCGAAAACTGCGGTATCCACCCCTTACTGCTTGAAGAACTTCAGGCTTGTTGATCGGCTCAATAGAGGCTATTGATGGAGATTGAAGTGTTTTAGAAGGAATTGGCAAAGAGAAATTTTGAGATTGAGGGAAATAAAGCTCAAAATTTGGGGTTAGAGCTCGAAATAGGTTTTGGAGAGAGAATGGGCCATTTTTACATGGGTTTGATGATTTGGGGAAGGAATCGGGGAGAGATGGTGGTGTATTTCGGAGGGGATAGTTTGATTTGATGATGGGGGAAGGTTTTGGGGAGAGGAAAGGGAAAGAATGGGGGTATCAATTGGAGAAGAGATTAAGAAAGGTTGCGAAATAGGTTAAGAAATACGGCTCCCCTATTTTGAATTTGAACCACAATCGATTATGGTTATACCCATGATTTATCATGGGATCCTCTGGAAACCCACTGCCTGTGCCATAATCAATCACGGTTATGCCCATGATCGATCATGAAACTCACTACTTGCACTTTTCTCACCCATGGCCCATCATGGGTTATACCATGATTGATTATGCCCTTTGCACAATCACTCTTACAGCATTTTTTTACTTATAACACCTTATTGCTCCCCCCCAACTTGGTCCGCACATTCCCGATTACACCGGAATCTCCGATAAATATCCTGAAACTCTAAAAACACTAACAAAACAATATTATTTACAACATCGACCCATGCTTTTTAGGCATAAGTCGGGTCTTTGAGAGGGATGGACTCCTCTCGAGGTGGAAATTCCAAAACTGGATTGAGGCGTTGTCCATTGACTTTGAACACAAAGCTGGTTTTAGGATCCTCAACATTCATAGCCCCAAACGGGAATACATGTTTTACAATGTATGGCCGGTCCAACGAGATTTTAACTTTCCCGGGAAGAGATGCAAACGCATGTCATAGACTAGAACTTTGTGCTCAAGTTTGAGTTCTTTTCTAAGAATTGATTTATCGTGAAAAATTTTGGCACGTTATTTGCTTATCTTTACGTTATCATACGTATATCTTCGCAATTCATCAATTTGCAACTTACAGTAAAGCCCGGCTTTTGCCAAATCAAAATTAACCATCTTAATTGCCCAGTATGATTTATGGTCTAATTCCACGAGAAAATGGCATGGTTTTCCATAGACAATCTTATAGGAAAACATATCTAGAGTTGTTTTGTATGCAGTACGGTAAGCCCAAAGTGCATCGGTGAGTCTTAAAGACCAATCCTTGCGGTTTGGATTAACCATTTTCTCTAAGATCTGTTTAATCTCCCTATTGGCTAACTCGGCTTGACCGTTAGTTTGCAAATGATAAGTGAGCGATACTTTATGGTTTACACCATATTTTTACATCAAAGATTGAAACAATTTATTACAAAAGTGAGTACCACCATCATTTATTATTGCATAAGGTGTGCTGAAAAGTGCAAGGATGTGATTTTTCAAGAATCGAATCACAACTTTGTGATTATTTTTCTTGCATGCTTGAGCTTCCACCCATTTTGAAACGTAATCTACGGCAACTAAAATATAAAGGTTACCTAGGAGGATGGGAACGGTCCCATGAAGTCGATGCCCTAGCAATCAAAGATTTCGATCATCAGAATTGGATTAAGTGGCATCATGTTCTTCTTGGAAATCCCTCCAAGCATCTGTCATCTCAAACATGCCTTGCAAAAGTGTTGTGAGTCCTTAAAAAGCGATGGCCAATATAGTCCACTTTGCAAAATCTTGGCAATAGTCTTCTTCGCCGAAAAGTGTCCTCCACATGCTTTCGAGTGGCAGAAGGACTACACTCTCCCAACTTCCTTATCCGGAATGCATCGGCGGATAATCTGATCCGCACAATAATTAAACAAATATGGCTCGTCCTAAAAGAATCAACCCACTTCACTCAAGAACCTTTGCTTATCTTGTGCTCTTCACGATTTCGGTATCTTGTCAGTTATAAGATAATTGATGGTGTCTACATACCATGGAAGTCTTGAAATTGCCAACAATTGCTCGTCCGAGAACGAATCTTGAATCAGACTATCCTTGATGTTGTTGGTGAAAGTGAGCCGAGATAGCTGATCGGCCACCACATTCTCGACTCCCTTTTTGTCACTGATGCTCAAATGAAATTCTTGCAACAACAGAATCCGTCGGTGGAGTCACGGTTTAGCATCCTTCTTAGTGTAAAGATACTTTAGGGCCGCATGATCCGGAAAATCACAATGGGCGATCCTATCAAGTAGGATCAAAACTTGTCCAAAGTAAAGACGATCGCCAAAAGCTCTTTCTCGGTTGTGGTGTAATTCACTTGAGCTTCGTTCAATGTCCGACTTGCATAGTAAATTATGCCCAGTTTCTTGTCTTTTTCGTTGACCAAGAACTACTCCAACTGCATAGTCACTAGCGTCACACATGAGCTTAAAAGGCAAACTTCAATCCGGTGTCTGCATTATTAGGGTAGTAGTGAGCATATGCTTCAGTAAGATAAATACTTCGTTGCACTTTGCGTCCCACTCAAAAGGTGCGTCCTTGAGGGAAAAATTGCACATTGGCTTTGAAATAGAACTGAAGTTCTTGATAAACCTCCTATAAAACCTGGCATGTCAATGAAATGATCGGACATCTTTCAAATTTTTGGGTGTAGGAAGCTTGGCGATCAACCGAATCTTCGCTTTATCAACTTTAATTTCTTTAGACGAGATGATGTGCCCCAACACGATACCCTTGGTAACCATGAAATGACATTTCTTTCAATTCAACACCAATTATTTTTCAACTCATCATTCCAAAACCTGTTCCAGGTTAGTCAAGCAATTGTCGAATGACTTACCATAAACGGTAAAGTCATCCATAAAAACTTTCAAAGTTCTTTCCACGATATCGCTAAAAATTCTTAGCATATACACCGTTGAAAAGTGGCCGGTGCTTTACATAGACCAAAAGGCATCCTTCGACAAGCGAAGGTGCCGAAAGGACATGTAAAGGTGGTTTTCTCTTGATCATCCAAATCAATCTCGATTTGGTTGTATTCCAAAAATCCGTCTAAAAACAAGTAAAATTCATGTCCAGCTACCCTTTTTAGAGTTTGATCCAGAAAAGAAAGAGGAAAATGATCTTTACGAGTTACTTCATTTAATTTTCAGTAGTCAATGCACATCTGCCACCCGGTAGTGACTCTTTGTGGAATTAATTCATCGAATTAATTCTTGACTACCGTTAGACGGAACTTTTTCAATACAACTTGTGTTGGACTAAACCACTTGCTATTCGAGATTGGATAGATGATCTTAGCATCTAAAAATTTTAACACCTCATTTTTAACCACCTCTTGCATGTTGGGGTTTAAACAGCATTGGAATTGCCTCAATGTTTTAGCTCCCTCCTCCAAGTGTATTTTGTATGTATATTAATGGGATTATACCTTAGAGGTTGGCTAGAGTCCAACCAAAAGCCTTTTCATGCTTTTTGAGCATGTTAATCAATATTGCCTCTTAGTCACCCGAGAACTCAAATGAAATGATGATGACGTAAGTGCCGGAAGCTCCCAAGAAGGCATATTTCAAATTACTCGGCAATGGCTTTAGCTCCATTTGCCCTTCAAGCTTCTTGGTGGACGGTGATGTGTTTTCTTTTTGTTCAGAAATTCCAACCTGCTTATCAAACAAAGACACTTGCATACAAACCTTGGGTTCCTCGGAAGTGGTTGGAAAACCTTCCGTGGAATCCGATTCGAAATTGGCCTCGAAGAGATCTTAGACCAATGAATCTTTCATGTTCATGTGTTCACTCTCATCATTACAATCCTCTTTTTTATTGCTCAAAAAGAACACGTTAAGCTCTAAACTCATGTTCCCAAAAGCTAATTAACTTCACTATTCCGTTCTTACAATTTATTTAGCATTAGAAGTAGCAAGAAATGGTCGTCTGAGGATAACCAGAATCTTATTGGCCGGGTTCGACATTGGTTGTATATTGAGGATGATAAAGTCAACCGAAAAGTAAAATTTGTCAATTTGGACAAGTATATCCTCGACTACCCCTCTTGGGATCTTAACGGATCGG
Organism: Lonicera japonica; assembly: GCA_021464415.1. NCBI lineage: Eukaryota > Viridiplantae > Streptophyta > Magnoliopsida > Dipsacales > Caprifoliaceae > Lonicera > Lonicera japonica. The sequence continues at coordinate 12,319,437 of CM038468.1, read as the reverse complement.
TCCGCCAATTGAATTTTCACCTTGGTGGTTTCAATTATCCCAACCCCAGTTGTTGATACACAGAATATGCGAGCATATTAACACTTGCTCCCAAATCTAGTAAGGCATTTTTAATCCTACAATTTCCTATTAAACATGAAATTGCGGGACAAGCAGGGTTCTTAAACTTCGGGGCTCTCGTGCCTTGCATTATAGAGCTCACTTGCTCTGTCATGAAGGCTTTCTCCTCATATTCAACCTTCGTTTCATTGTGTATAAGCTCTTGAAGAACTTAGCAAATGAAAGTATTTGCTTGACCGCGTTAGGCAATGGAATGTTGATTTTCACTTGCTTAAAGACATCCAAAATCTCAGTATTAGATTTGAATGGTTGGTTCAATCTCTCCGAGAAATGAACCTTGATTCTGTTCTTGATTTTTTTAAGATAATCCTTTCCTTGTTTCTCTTCTTCTCTCTCCTCATCTTCTCTTTCAACTTTCTCAACTTCTAACTCTTCAACACTCGTAGACTTAATTAGGTTTGTCACCTTGGAGGTTTTAGGATCAATAGTCTTATCTAACACTTTCCCACTCTGTAGGATCGTGATGGATTTGAGTTCTTTTAGTTTGGTACTAGTCTCTCCTCCTTCTATCACCAAAGATTGGCCTCTAGGATTAACTAAAGGATAAGACGAGAATTTTCCATTCTCTTGGGTTGCTATGATAGTGGCTAACTTAGACATTTGGGTTTTTAACTCACCCACGTCACAATCCATCAAAAGTTCTTAAGAAAGCTTGTAAGTTTTGGTTTTGTGGTGGAGCAAAAGGGTTTTGAGGTTGATGTTGCCTTTGGTTTCCTCCCCAACTAAAAATCAGATGATTCTTCCATCCCTCATTGTACCTTTGTGAATAGGGATCGTTTTGTTGATGTTTTGGTTGTACTGATTCAATGCATTGACTTAGGCAGGGTTTTTGAGGACTTCCCGAAAAGCGGGAATGGTAGGATAATCCTCGGTTATGTGTCCCGAATTTTTACAAATGACACAATTAACTCAAGGATACTACATTGACTTCTCTAAGCTTACTTGCCTCCATTGCCTCTACCTTTTTAGACAAATTGAGCAATCTCGCACCCATGTCATCCTCGTTAGAAATTTGGTACAACCCACCTCTTCCCGGAGGTTTGGCCTTAGGCTTCTAGGTGTAAGTGTTCCAATTTTGGGCACCCTCCTTTAATTCATCAAAATATAACGAAGCCTCCTCGGGGTTTTTATTAAAAAATTGACCAATACACATGGTTTTAACAAAAGTTCGCATTTCAGGTGTGAGAGATTCATAAAAATAACTAACAAGACTTCATGATTCATGACCATGGTGAGGGCATGCGTTTAATAGTTCCTTATATCTTTCCCAACATTTATAAAAACTTTCATTTTCTTTTGGTGAAAAATTTGATATCGCCTTTCTTAAAGCGTTGGTCCGTTGGACGGGAAATAATTTTTTTAAAAATTTTGATTGAAGTACTTGCCAAATCTGAATTAATTGTGGTCTCTGAGCATTCAACCAAAATTTTCTTTTATCTTTTAATGAAAAAAGGAATAATTTTAAACGCATAACCTCCTCGTTGGTATTCGCTTCACGAAACGTGGAGCAAATTTCTTCAAAGTCTTTCAAATACAAATATGGGTTCTCAGACTTTATACTATGAAAAGACGGGATATGTTGAAGCATACCTGGTTTGAAAGAGAAAGTGCCCGCTTGGCCGGCAAGGAGCACGATGCATGAGTTAGAAGTCGTACGATGGGGTTGAAAATAATCCCTCATTATTCTAACTGGAGGAACATTGTTGGCACCTTCCCCCTCATTATCGCTACTGTGATCTAACATTTCTGGTGATCCAGAGCAGCTAATTCGAGTATCCACGAACAATTACCCTTGCATAGGCTTGGAAAGAACTATTCGAATGGCTCCTCAAAAACTCTACAAAAGGAAACAAAAATAAGAGAGAAAAATAGATTAATTAAAAAGAGAGATACTTACATAATGGTTTTATACAAAACCCGTAATCCTCCTTTTTGCGTAATCCCCAGCAACGGCGCCAAAAACATGACCCCGATAAAATATTGCGTTGTGATAGCCCAAGTGCAGGCACATCAAGTTGTAATATAATCTTGGAAGTCCGAATTTCAATCCACATGGATAGTTGAAAAAGAATGGAATGGATTACAGATTTTACTGGTTTATGGTTTTGTAAAAAGGTTGGTTATCGAACAAAGTTAATGAAAACTGGTTGTGAAAATGTTAAGAAAGCACTAAGGTAAGTGGAAGTTGCTCGTGATATAATTAATGGCATTTTTAATCTCATACATAGATTTCAATAAAATATTCTAAAAAATGGGGAATGTTGTCATATCTCTCAATAGAAAACGATGCGAAGCTAGGCAACTCATTCTCGGGTTGAAGCTATCTCAAGAAAGAATACAACAAAATTCCATCAAAGATGAAGCTATCTCTTAGCTATGGGTGTGAAGCAAAGCAACCCTTTCCCATGAAGCTAATCCGAGGTAGAGATGATAAACTCATCATAAAAAGGTTATATATATATATATATCATGTATATGAAATCTGATGGTTTAAAAGAATGAAAATTAGATAGTGAATCATTACAATGAAACGAAACGAGGTTTGTGGAACTCGAAATATCACATAAGGAGTCTACATATCACATAAAGTGTATGAAGTACTCAAAATATCGTTAAGAAAATCAATGATTAGATTAATAAATTTATAAATCATCTATGGAGTTTTAAGAACTCTCCATAATCTCTACAAAGAGGAAAAAGGTCCATAGATGGGGGAAAAATGCCACAAGCTTTCTAGAACCATACAAGTATGTTGGATTATCATTCATACACAAGAACTAAGCATACAAGGCATGTAAAGTCTAATCTTTAAATGAAAATACCTAGAAAGTTTGAAGAATGAAGGATTTGAAAAGGAAAATGATTCATAATTATTTAACAAACATTAAACATGGATTGAGAAATTAATCACCGAAAATCATATCATGATTCACTTCCGTAACCTTAGTAGAAAATTACTTCATAATACTCAAAACAAGAATCAAAGAAGAAGTATTCATTTCTTAGAATCAAAGTAAACTTACAAGAAGACGGAAGAAATTACAAGGCTTTAGCTCTCACTTCTCTCTAGAACTTGCATAAAACTTAGATAACCTAGCCCAAAAGCAAAGGAAAATAATATATACTAAGAGATTACAAAATATCTAATTAAATATCTAAAATAGCTAGAACCACTAAAAAGCCCATTTTGGGTGTGAAATGGCTAAGTTGCCTGGGCCATGATCGATCATGGTTATGCCCATGATTGATCATGGAAGTGTACTACCTGAGGAATTTGGTCCCGTGATCTATCATGGTTATGCCCATGATCGATCATGGTTTTGGGTTTTCTTCACTCAGTAATTTTGCAAGCTTCAAAACTTCCTTTTGATCAATTCTTTGAGGGACGATGATTTGCACACCTACAAATTGATAGAATACTACACAAAAACACCAACTTGGGCTATAGTAGATACAAAACTCGTTAAGGCATAAATATCGAAATAAGTGGATAGTTAGGCAAAATTAATACAACAAATGCGTCAAGCTGCTCTGGGAAAGAGCTTATGCATGACAATATTAAGCGTTATCAATAATACAAAAATATTAAAGTGGTTATATTATATAATTAAACTAATATAGGCCATATATATATAACATACACGTATGAAGCTACACCAAAGATTGGGGGGAGCACAAGCTATATTTAGTTTTGGGAATGTGTGTTGAAAGGAAATGTGTTTTATTGTAATGTTAAGTAGTCAAACAATTATAATCATGTGTGTTCCTAGATATATGAAATTTGCAACCTTTCTATTCCTTCTTCTTTTGTTAGTGGAGTGGATGCGGATTTTAGTTTTGTGCCTCATATTTGTAGTAAGGTCATTACTGAGTTAGTCTGTCATGTGTGGGTGTCTTCATCTTTGGAGAGTTGGAACTCCTTGTTCCCAGATTGGCTATTGAATCTTGTGTCCCATGAATAACAGTGTTATCACGTGTTAGTGACTTTAAAAAAAAGTTTTTTATCATGTGTGTGCACAGATATATATATATATATCTAATTTGCATCATTTCTTGTATCTAATTTGCATCTTTTCACCTCTGTAAAAAACAACTAGTCTAGTGTGCTCTTGTTGTTGTAATGAAAAATTTGGGTTCAAATCTTCTAACTGTCTATCCAAAATATCCCACATTAGTAGTGTAATAGGAAGGTTCTTAGTATATATGTGGGAACAATGAACTTAATTAACAACTTGGGCTATCCATTTCAGGAGAGAGCCCGGGTGGATACATACGGTACCTTTACCACATGACGGGCGGTTATTGCGGGTAAAGTGACATTGGGTACTCTTAACACTTCAAAATCATTTTTAGTGAAACTTTATATATATATCTTTTGGAACACTTTTTTGTTAATAAATATGATTTTGTAGTGTTTGATTATTTTTTGTGAACTGCTAAAATCATTACACCTTATAATATTATATATTATATTAGTTTAATGCAAAAAAAATGCAAAACCAACACGACATACAGCTATGTTGTAAGTAAGTATATTTTGTGTGAACTTTGGGGCTCTGTGAGAACCTGTATCCACGACCCTCGAAATTCTCTTTCTCTTTTTGTTTTGAAATGAAAACTTGTTTTGTAGAGTCGCCAGTTTGTTTTACAAGAAAACAAAAAAATATCGTACGAAGGACAATTCGAAAATGAATTATCTTTCATACGTTTGAAACCAGAGCTTTATTGATAATTTGTTTTGCTAGGGTTCGGGAACTACGTTACGAATTGGGAAGGTGTTAGGCACCCAATTTGCCCTTTCGGTCTCTCAATGGATCATGTATTTAATTCCTATTTTAGATATCTTGCAAATAGTTCGAATTGTTTCCAAAATAGTCCTTTCCGGATAAATTTAGTTTAAAATTGTATTTTGAAATTAGACTCAAGTTTTGCGAGCGCGTACGTATTCATTCGAAGAATGAAATTACAGTCTCGTAGTTCCATATGTTTGGAAACTGTTTTTGTATTTTTGTTTTGTTTTGAAAACATGTCAATACAAATTTTAGTTTTCTTGTAAAATTTAGAAAGGATTTGTTTTGAAAGCAGTGGACTTCTTTGCAAGTTATCTAACTTTCTTTATTAAAACTCGCATTTAAATGCAGTATTAAAATTCAGGAGAGTTGTAGGAAGATATACTTGATGCGCTTGAAGAAGAACGAAGATCGCTTGCTTGCTCCTTTCTCTCTCTAGAACTTTCTCTTTCTAGAAATTCTCTAAAAAAGACTCTCTAATAATCTTGACAGAGTTTCTCCTTTCTAAAAACTCTATTGAGTGTTGATGATCCTAAATGATAGCCCAAGGGTCCTATTTATAAAGAAATATCCGCCAAAAATGCTCCAAAAGAAGCCAGCTGCAGGGGGTGCGGCTGGGACCTGCGGTTGGGGAGTGCGATTGGTACGTGTGGTCCATCCATACGGCTGGCAGGTAGCCGTGCGGTTGGGGGGCTACGGTTGGCACTCCAAAAATGCCCTGAAAGTCAGAGTCTTTCCTAACAGTCTTCTATATGCATGATGACTCAAGACCTAATGTGAAATGTTTATTTTTATGAAAAACTAGTGTTCATACGAGAGTGTTGGATTGGGGTGTTCACAGGCTCACACCTCCCATATTATTTTTTTGTGCCACTCATGTAACTCTCAGTTAAGTAACGTCAAATAAATCTCAATACATGGTAATGTATTAGAAAACAACGAATTCAACCTTAACTTTCCATAGTCCAAAAAAATTATGTGCATTTTATTAATAAATTAATTTAAATTTGTAACTTGTTGAACTACAACAATGATAGTCATTTCCAAGGATGTAATTTGCTTGGAAAAACACTTTTCCCCTCAGAAAAAGCTATTTCCGACAGTTAGGTGCCCTCGGTGGTCCTCGGAAAAAATGTCATCGAAAATAGTCTTTTTTCAACCAATCCTCGAAAAAAGATATATTTTTGACAACCAATCATGGTCGTAAATAATTTGTCAGTGATCGAAAATTCTCACTCCTGAACGATGACAAATATTATTTTCGACAAAAAATATTTATTAGAAATAGGTCGTTACTTGTCGGAAAAAACTGGTCGGTAGCTAATCCATTTTTTTCCAAGGATTTATTTCTGATCAATAGTAATGGTCGAAAAAAAATATTTTCAATAAAAATATCTAATTCCGACAACTATTTGTCATTGGAAATGAATAAATTTCGAGGATCATATTTCCTCGAAAATTGATATTTTCTGTAAGAAAAATATAATATAATATTTCCGAGAATGATTTGTCATCGGAAATGTTTTCCCACAAGGTTTATTCATTGAAATTTGTTTGCAATTTTTTTTCCTCCCATTCAATTTAATTTTCAATTAACCTAATTATAAGAGGTAGATGAATCAAGATAATTTTTTTAATAAACATATAAGGAGACAATTAAATGTTCATAAAATATTGCATTAGAAAAAACATAGTTAATCATTCATACATGTTCAGAAAAAGATAAATATTCAAAATTTAGTCTTTATAACATAATCACTCTTAAGGAAGGAAGCTAAATATATATGCTAATAAAAGTCCTCATTAAAGTTTGCATCATCTTCATCAGCGCCATCTTCATCATGGTGTGCACTAATGTGAGTTTCTTGCTTTAGAATTATATTGTTTGAGGTATTAGGCAGCAAACTTTGAACAATTTGAATTAACTTCTCCAATTTATCTGTCAGAGATTCAACTTGGCCTTTCACTCTTTCATAATTATCTTTTTGTTCCAAACATGTAGGATTATTACAGGTTTGGTTAGGTGAAATGTAATCTTTTAATTTGACCCCGGCACTTAAATCAAGTACACGACCGTGACTAATCCCGCCGATCATTTTCTAATATATCTCCCAATCATCAGCTTCACCAAACACATCTTCCACTCTATTCTTTTTTTTAGTAAGATCATCCTTCAAATAAAATTATACAAAATTTAATCATATATATACCATCACAATATTATCTGAATAGAAAAAAATAAACTTATGAATCAAATATAAAAACTTACATAATTTTCCTTAGCCTTGTCACTTTTCCAATGTTCTTCTTTTCTGTCCTTTGCTTTAGTTACATGAAACTTCCTCCAACATTCTATTAGGCTAGGTTCCACTCCATTTCGATCAAGTTGTTAGATTGAATAAGATGAGTTTTAAATAGTCATATATAACATTCATTTCCAATTTATATAAACGTAATAGATTATTCAAATTAATAACTATGATATAGATTGAAACAATAACATAGAATAACAAACTCCAATGTTTATATTTCGTAACTCCGCTTTGCGCCATTTTGCCATTGGAATAGAGCCCGTTGTGTGAACAATGGTTGATTTATTCCGATTAGTTTTGTTTCTTTCACTTATCTCATGTTAAAAACATTAATGAATGAGAAAAGCCTCAAATGATTTTAAAACAGAAGAAAACTAGTACATTTGCTTACCTTCCATTCAGGTTTTAACCATTCTTCAACCAATTGGGGCCACACACTTCGCTTTATTCCTTTTGGGCAAATAGCATAACGAGCTGTAGCCGTCTTATGCTTCTTAAAAATGCTATTCCTTATTGCGCTCATCTAGTTGGGATATCGATTTTCAATATGCTTTTCAAATGCATTCTTTACATCTTCTTCAAAGCATGTGAATTTGAAGTTACATTCTTGCCAACGTTCATACAGCCTGGTCAAGTTTTTTCCTTGTTTTTTGTATTGAGGCCATGTTGTATATGGCAGTCAGCTCTTGCTTGAAAAATGGGAATATTGCACGTGTTGCTTGAAGGGGTATAATCCTGAAAACAGTCCCAACATTTAATTTGAACAAATGATATCCTGAATGCCATGTATATACAATCCAAAAAGAAAAAAAAACTAAATTTGGAAAAAAGAATATGAAATTGTTGAAAACCTTCCGTCGAGTATATCAGCTGGCATGCCATGTCCTCTTTCACCCTTAGCTCCCCTTCTACCTTTCTTCTTCGGAGGACCTAAACTTGATAAAAAAAAATTGATTAGAATGTTTGACTTAGAGCAAAAAAAAGGCAATATATATATACTAAGGAACACATATAGACATTACTTGTTGCATTTGAAGGTTGAGACTCTGACCCTATCTCTTCAGTTTCTTGTTCTTCATTGTCATTAAAAGGTGTACTATTATCCGTGCTTAATGGTCTTTTTCGACTCTTTGCTTTCTTGGCAATGACTATATATGTATTACAATTAGAAAAATCCTTAGTGAAAGGCAGGGGTCATAATATGAAAAAACAATTTTATAGGAAGTTATGCTTCCATTTGAAGAAAAAAAAACCATAAGAAAAACATGACATACCAGTTTCCTGCATGTGTTTCACTAACATTGACTTGCGTATTGGTATTAATGATCGAAGTAGTGATATCTTCTGTTCCGCTGATTGCCGTTTTGTGACCCATTGTTTTCTTTGCCATAACTACGACACACATTCATTAATAAAACATACAATGGAAGCTTAAATAATTTTTCATATCAATCTATATTATAAAACAAGGATTTTTTACAATAAAATAATAAATCAATCCAACGTCTCATATTCATTTATAATGGTGTTAACACTTTTAGACCATTGGATCATTTTTATACCTCACAACAAGATGTCAAATCAACTTAACATTTACTCTCACACTAAATATATACACAAATATAACTCTTACATCTCTCTACTTTTCTACAACATTTCTCTCTCATCAAATTTTTAAAAAGATTTTAAATGCCATAACTTTAAATTTACAAATTCAACTTTAATAAAATTTATATATTTGAAATATGTTCATCAACACCTACAAAACAAGATCCATTGTGATTATTAAATTATGTATAAAAAAATTCAAGAAAAAGTTATTGAACTATTTCTAACTCATTAGTTATTGAAAACAAAATTATGCATATAAAACTTATAAAACATTACAAATATAATAGTATACTTAAACTATTTCTAACTCATTAGTTATTGAAAATATATATTTCTCTCTCATCAAATTTTAAATTATTTTCAAATGCTATAACTTTAAAATAAGTGTCCAACCTACCTCGAATATGGGGTGAATTTTTTTTATATTAGTGTCCAACTTACCTCAACTATAATATTTTTTCTTTTAAATATACTAATAACACATCTCGATCTAAGAAATTATCAAATAGTCGTATGTTTTCTTAGATTATTTCTTAGGGCGATAATTTTTTATATTACAATTCGATCTGCCTCGAATATAATATTTTTTTCTCTTTTAAATACACTCATAACATCATTACATTATAAAACGGTCGATGCGATTTCAGGTCTAATTGGACAAGTAAAACACATCTCGAGTGAGGATGGTTATATTTTTAGTTAGATATGTTTCGTTTTTGCGATACCTTAATTATCTGTTTTCATTCCTAAGTAATATACAATCATACACATCTTCGATCCTCACATTTTTCACGTAATCATATTTTATCTAATTATTAATTTTTATTCTTTTTATCGTGCCGGACGGCACGGGTATACCCTAGTCAATTTATAAAGTAGGATTCAATGAATTTATTTAATTTTTAACCTTGTATTTAAAAAAAATCTTTAAGAAAAAACAAATCTTCAAATTTTATAAAAAAAAATAAAAGTAATTTTATAAAACAAATCAAATAAGCAATTTTTTTTTTTTTTTAAAAACATGTAAGAAAAATTATGAGTATGTGGTTTATTAAAAATATTGTACGAAAGTGTTCCAAAGTAAAAAAAATTAAAAATTAAGAAAAACCAATTCCGAAAAGATAATAAAATGGAGTTATGAAAATTTAAAGATAATAAAATAGAGTTATGAAATTTTTAAGTAATTTTTTATAACAAATAGTGTACTAAACAAAAATGTGTTGGGTTTATCCCTCCTATGTGAGAGAGTTGTATAGGTACCTAATTTTGCTTTCCTTGTTGCACCGCACCAAAATCAGTAATCAACAACGAACCCGGCTCCACCTCACTCTATTCATATCCAAAAAAAAAAAATGTGTAAGAAATAATCTAAGAAAACATACATTTCAAGAAATAGTCTAAGGAAATGATATATAAGTCAAGGCGCGTGTTAGTGATAAGAAACTATTTCATCTACTTTTAAGATCTACATTTCAAGTCTCATCACTTACATACACTATTAATTTGTATTCAAGAAAAAAGAGATGATAAGGTCAAAATGGAAGTTATAATTGTGCAGAGCTTCAAATGCTCTTGGCTTTGTAACAGAGTGGATGGAGATATGAGCATAGTCTTCATCATGTTTGCTATAATTATTGTTTACTACCTGTGCATATCGCACTTACCAAATAAGGCCTGTGCATATTTCAAAATCTACTTTAACCCTTAATTTAACTAGTTATTTAACAGTCACCTTTTTAATTAATCAATAGTTAAAATTTTAATGTATTACATAAAGAATTAGATGTACAGGGACATCTAACTATACATAATGGCAATATAAAAAAGAGAAAATAATAAACCTATACAAATCTCACTTTTTCTCTCTTTAAACTAAAATCAAATTTACAACTCTCTTTCTCTCTCTCTCTCTCTCTCTCTCACTTTATTACTCTTCCTTCTCTCTCTAGAATCTCCCACACATCTCAATCTCTGTTTGACCACTCTTTAAAACCCAAATCAATTATTAAAAAGACACCACACATCTCATTCTTCTGTTGCCTCATCAAATTGACCATTCCCTTCCACCCACCATCAACGTCACTATCAAATTGACCAAAAAAAGAAGAAGATAGCAACGTATTTGATCCATTCTTCTTCTCTCCCTCAAATTTCTCCCCTTTCTCTGCTTATTAAACTAATTCTAAATCGAAGCTTTGAAGGAAAAATTTCTTCACCAATCGGATCTAGTACTGCTCAATCCCGTTTCTAGAGTTCTATTTAATTGATTAAGTGGGTTACTAGATTCAATTTGTTTGGTAACCTTTGTTTTGGGTTCGATTTCTCTTGTAATTTTTGGCCCATTTATAGAGCTCAATCTCTATCAATTTCATCCATGTACTGTCCAATGAGATCGTTACTAATAGGAATCATATGAATTACAGAGCTCAAGATCTGCAATTTCCGGTTGGTTTGCCCCCACAGTAGCTACACCCGTACCTAATCTCAGATGCCACAGGGTTGGTTTACCCGTTGGTTTTGAGCCATGTTCATTCAGTGGGTTTTTTTTAAATCCTTTTGTTTGTTGTGGTTCAAGATTTGTGGGGTTTTTTCATGTGTATTATTAAATAGAAACAAGAAGAAAAAGAAAAGTACTAAAACATTTGAGTGAATCAATCAATATGAAGAAAAGGGAAAATTAGAGAGAAAGGAGAGATGGACAAACCTGTAATTGTTACCCAGTCAATCAAGAAGCTTCTCAACTCTTCAATTCAATTCATTGCCATAGTGAGAGAGGAGGAAGAAATATGAGGTTTTAGGGTTTGAGAAACAACTGCGCAGCGCAGTAACGGAGGAAGTTTTATTTTTTCATTATTCAGTGGGAAAAGAAATAAAGCTTTCCCTTTTTTGGTTAGACGAGGAGTCTTTCCTTTTTTGGTGAGATGAGGAATTTTTAAGGTGGGAAAAAATCTACTCCATAGGAGGGAATTTTTGTCCTCCCTAGGCGGGAAGTTATTTAATTTATTTATTTTTTGCTTAATCAATTTTCAAGGAATATATATATAAATGCATATGTGTTGGTATGTCAGAATATGTAGATCGGTATACTCGTGACATTCGACACGATGGAATAAATGAAATATAGTAATAGGATAAAAAAGAATAACGTGTGACCAATTTAAATCGTCAAATTTCAATAAGTCTATATTGAACAATTAAACATATGTTCAATGTTCATGCTAGAAAAACTAAAAATAAACATGATTAGACCGCCTTGCTTTAATTTTTTTTAGAGTCACTTTTAATCATATTTTTTGATCTTATTCCAATTTTAAAAAAATAATTTTTTTAACAAATTAAATTAAATTCAAAATATGAAAATAATCCAATTCTTTGATCATTAGGATTTAAAAATTAAATGTTTCAAAAAATTGGACTGATGTGCCGTGAACACAAATACTGAGATGACCAATAATATATAAACACGTAAAGTACGACCTTAAATGTTACTCAATAATTTTTCTTGATATTTTTTACATAATTATATAGTCATGATGGATCTTGTTTAATTGATATTGATTAGTATATTTTAAATATATAAATTTTATTAAAATTCAAAATTTTCATTTAAAGTTATGGCATTTATATTACAAACAAAATTATTAATGTGTAAGAGTTTATTATGTGTTTGTAAAGTTTAATGTGTGTCTATTATTGTTATGAGTGATTTATCTTTGATTTGACATCTTGATATGTGTATAAAACTAATCCAACTGTATACAACCAAGGCATCTGGCACTGTAAAATAAATAAAATCTGGTAATATGATGAAAAAGAATAACATGTGACTAATTTAAATCCGCAAATTTCAATAAGTCTATATTAAATAATTGAAACATATGTTCAATCTTCTTGCTAGAAAAACTAAAAATAAACTTAATTGGACCGCCTTGTTTTAATTTTTTTAATTAGATGCACTTTCAATCATATTTTTTGATTTTATTCCAGTCTCAACAAAATTCATTTTTAACAAATTAAACTTAACACCATATGTGAGAATAATCTGATTGTGTCGACATTATGATTTAAAAATTAAATGATCCAAAAAATTGGACTAATGTACTATGAACACACAAACTGAGATTATCAATAATGTATAAACACATAAAGTACGTTATTATATAGTCACGATAGATCTTGTTTAATTGATATTAATTATTAATGTGTAAGAGGATATTTTCTTTGGCTATTTTAAGGGATCTCTTGTGAGACCCACTTATATAATATATAATATGTATATATATTATGAGATTTATCAGATCTTATCTTATGACTAATCTATATATGATAAAATTGTTTTGGCTTTAACATGTAATGCATCAAATCTAATAAACTGATAATATAATCCTTAAGTAACCTGTGGAAAAGTGGTAAAATTAATTTTGAAAAGTTGGAGATCCTATGCTCAATTCTCCTCTTTGACTTAATATTTTTATTAAAATAATACAATTTAGAGAAATATTTCCAAGGGTCAATAGCCTTCGGAAATAATTTGTTCATTACCAAGGGTACTTTGTTGCCCTCGCAATTAAAAAATCATTTCCGACAAAGTCAAGTGCCTCTCGGAAATAGGTCTACTATTACCAACGATACAAAATGTTATCGAAAATAATACTAGGGCCAAAAGTTCCCGCCAAATTTTTTGTTTTTCGGACAAAATTGGAACTCTTTTCCTACGACATATTGTCCGTTGTAAATAAAATATATTTTGATAGAACATTTTCGACGACCATTTTTGTGGTCGAAAAAGGAGTTCTTTTGTGAGGGCAATTCTATGCTGTTGGAAATCTTCGTCGAAAATAAGGACTTTTGTTGTAGTATATCAATCTTCTAAAAATATGTAGTGAAAACTTAATTTTGTATGATACAATAAAATATTGCAATTCGAAAATTTACTAAAAATAAATTAGTGTTGCATTTCTTTTGAAATTTGTTTAGATATACGCATTTCATTTATAAAAATATTATTCCCTGACTGTTTTGCCGATTTTTTATTAGAGAAACCCCATTTTTCGGTATCCTAATTATTTTTTTCCTATGAGTATTTATTACTAACTTATTAGTCATTCTTGTTGAATACCATCTGAGTAAAATTAGCTTTTAAAATCACCAAGAACAAGGGCCCTATTTTTAAGATCCACTTTTACATATATAACTGTAACCACAACAGAGTGACCCAGTGACTAGTCACCTTGGGCTCAGAAAATAAGGCTCGACTGGGAGATTCTCAGGTCGAGTCTCGACAGATGTAAAATCTCTTGTGTCCTGCGATTGCAACTCACAATACAAAAGAAATCTTTATCATGTTCAAGAACAATCTCAACCACATCCTCGGGAAGATTCTTGGGTAATGAGCTATTTTTTAAATGGTTGTCCATGGATATGGAAGAAAAAAGCATAAGTTTAGTGCATGGAGAGAGGAGTGAATGGGGAAAGACGAAAGAGAGCCAAAGAAAAGCACATATATATAGGGCATGTAATAGAATAAGGGACAGAAATGAGAGGGAGAGAACCGAAACACATGGAGTAGACCCTAGGGACAAAGCCACAATCTCCGGCCACTAACTTTAACATTTTATTAAAATATGTATACGTTGGCCGATTTAACCCCCAAATTTCTTTGTACCGGCCAACAAAGCTTAAGGTCAAATCCACCCCCCTCCTCCCTTGTTTTTTCCTCTTTTCCCATGGTCTTATTAGGATTCGATATGGAGTTTTAAATTTGGTGACCGCTAATTACACACACTAAAATACTCTGTAACACTTTAGCATTGGCTCGGTCATATAGGACCGAGCCAATGTATGTTTTTTTCTTCCCAACAATAGCTCGGTCCTGTAGAATAGAGCTAATGTGCACATACTCGGTGCAATATGATAGAGTAAATGAGATGAACTGTTTTCGAGTAAAGTGATGTGTGTAATTAGCGTTACCTTAAATTTTACTTCAACAATTTTTCTACCTTAATTTCTTTGTCTTTCGAGAATATATGCTTGATGGAAAAGTATTCAAAATATTGGACTTTTGGGTTTACATGAAAGAGCTTCGAGTATGATTTGAGCGTTACTAAAGATGCATTTTATATGCAATAGAAAAAAGTAATCTACTAAAAATATGCACAACAAACTTAATTTTGCACGATACCATAAAAATTACAATCCGAAAATATCCTGCAAAGTTAAAGTCGCCATCCTTTTGAAGTTTGGTCAAAGATAGACCCTCAATTAAAAAAAAATCCCTGATTCTTTTGCCGAAAACTTTCCGAGACAAGTCCCATTTTCTAATATCCCGGTGCATTTCCTACTTATATTGTTTTAGGGAAAATTCATTGCTAGCATCTATTTTTATGTGTTTTAGAATGAACAGTAACTACTTAATGTTTTTGATCTCTACATTTTGTTTTGTTTTGCTTTTTGATAAAAAATTAATAATGGCCTTAGCCCTCACCTCCTACTTGGGAGGTTGTGAGCTCTATTCTCCTTCCCCAAAGATTTCTTGTATTTCCAAAGGTAGATATGGGAGAAACCATTTCAACATCTAAGCACAATCCTTATGACATGTTTTAGAAAATTATGTGTTATTGGACGACTACTTAAATAATCTCCAAATGATCAAAAGGTTAGATCAAATAAGATTTGTAATTTAAAAAATAAAAATAAGATGACAAAAATTATCTTTAATTTGGAAATTTGCAATATTATATTGGTTTGAAACATAAATATGTAAAATCAATATGAAAACTATGTTGTGAGTACATTTTCTGTGAATTTTTGGGTAACGCTTGTTATATGAGTACAAATGAAGTAAACAACTATAAATTACTAATGTTGTAAGTAGTGGTAGAGTCTCTATTTGTACTAAAAATCATGAATTGTTTTCATATTCAATTTATTATTGAAATAATGGACAAGATATTTTAATAAATGATTAAAATAAAAAATATTGATTGAGAAAATATATATTCAATCTATTATTGGAATATTGGAGAAGATTAAAATTTTAATCAATAATTAAAATAAAAAAATATTTGATCAACAAAATAATATAATAGTTGTTATCCATTTTAATTTGTATTAGATAAATATCGTAGAAAATGTGAATGGTATAAGTTAGATACAAAAATTATAGTATAAATCTCCATTGCTCAAAAGCGGGATAAATTTTTCAAATATAAGTAGAAGTTAGACATATTTGTAAATTTGATTAGATGTGTGATAGGATGAAACTACAACTAGTTTTTTGTTTACAAACAGCTATATAATTTAGTGAAATGGAATGTAGACAAAATGTGCACTTAATTAAAAACACTTACTTAAATTTGAGGTACAAAATGAAGTTCCGGATGCAACTTGAAATTATAAGTAAAGTTTGGATTCAAATAATCATTTACTTTAAATAAAAATATAAACCAGCTTAATTATGTTCATCCTATATATATCATTACTTATCCTAATATGTTAATCGTTACTTATCCTAAAATGGTAATGTAACGTTTTAAGTTTTAATTATAATTAGTTTTAAATTAAGTTTTTCATTATAATTGGTTTCAACAAAAAATTAATTAATTATGATCATAGGAACTAGAAGATAAATAGAAGGCATGATAAAAATATAGAGAGTGATACAAAGGCGATAATAGAGATGTAAGCAATAATCGAGAAAAGATGAATGCTAGACAGCTTTAATCTTTAGGATTCTAACTATTATTAATTTATGTGTAAATATATTAGTTCTTGTTTTCCAGCATTTTATTCTTATTGTTCCAACATTATGTTGGATTGTTGAGAGAATAATAATAATTAATATATATATATATATATATTAGTACGTGGAATTGCATGTAATATAAAAACTTAAAACATGTGAAATAATGAAGTCAATATAATATTAATATTTACATATTATAGGTAAATATTGAAGATAGATTGGTTCTGAGTTTCAGTTGTAGTATTTGGTTTTCGGTTTATCTATTCGGAAATTTTTTTATTATTATTTAAGCAATTATCCATAAAATATGATTCATATTAATTATAAAAAAAAGTGATTTATTGGTTATGAAATTATTAATTTGAAAACTAATTATTATTAAATTATATTAATTATATTCAAATATTTATATGATCAATTTGTAAGTTACATGAATATTATTTTTTTATGTTACTATTAAAATGATTACAACTTTTGTCGTTAAAGTTCAATTTTATATCTCTTTCTTTGATATTATATTAGAGTTCGTAACATCCAACACAAACAAATTGGATACGGGTTTAGTGCCCCTAGATCTTATATATATTGTAGCAAGGTTTCGATTTCCCGATGTGAGATTTATTGTCTCAATAGTATTATCTAGTTAATTACGAAAAAAACAAAACTTAATTAAGAAAAAACAAGAGCCTACTCGATCCACTCATGGCCAACTGATTTTAGGTTAAATATTCCAGGCCATAACATCAGCGCGTGGACTTCTATTTCAGTCTCTACACTACGAATCAAAAGAAGACGACAAATTTTTGGACCATTCCAACATTTTATATTTAATTTTATTACATAGTTCGATTGAACCAATGCAATTCATTGTTATTCCTTTGGACAATGTTTAATTAGTTACTAACATAATCTCCTATATATATATATAACATAATCAGTCCCTTGAACTAGTATTGGAAAGTGTTCACACAATTAAAAATAGATCAACAAACATGATTTCGATGGCGAAGATAATGGCAGTAGTTAGCATAGTCCTATTGTTCATTGTAATGACGGCCATGGAAGGGTTTCTACTTCGTGTTATACCACCTCAGCGCGCCGAGGGTTTCTGCTGGCCTTACGCATACAATACCTTAGCACAAAGTACAAGTTCTTGTGGTCATATCCACCTTATACCTAAACTCCTCGTACTTCTTGATGTCGCAAATTCAATTTTACGCCGCGTAATTTTGGGGCACATGCATCTTTGATTGTATAATCTATAGCCATGTCGAATTTCTCTTGTCGTTTAGATTTGTTGACTCATACTTGATAAAGTGTTGTGTTCGCTAGAGCGGAGGCATGGCATTTGATTGGTTAGAATATTATTGTGATTTTATTACTTTCTAATATTTTGGCAAATCATATGCTACAGTCATTAGTACAAAGAGTGAATTTTCGTTTATTTGTAATATATAATTTATTTTTGTCTTGTATTTGTAGTCTAATTTAAGGAGGTGTATGTTGGTTTGCCAGTGTTATAGAATTTAGATCACACACACACACACACACACAAAAAAAATTGTTATAGAAGAAAAAATTAGGATCCAGTCTCTGTTGTAGAACATTTTTCTAATGCGATTCTTGTTCTTATTATTTTTATTAAGCTTGCACAGTCCCAATTTTTTTATAGGATGCGGTCCCTTAGGTTCAATATCTGTAATTTCTTGATTATAGATACTGTACATGTTGAAACTTGAGTATATTTTGAAAAACCAAAGCAATTTTTTTTTTGTGGTTTGTTTTCCTTTATCCTTCGTAAGAAGAAATGAAACTTTACATGGCTTCATATATATGGAAATATATATTATAGGGTTTGGGTCTTAATTAAGGGCATCCAAATTTTGTGCAATTAGATGAGAACTTAGATGAGTGTGATTTGTTACAAATGTGTGTGCATCGACCGGGCTTGGGCTGTGCAAAATTTATTATTTCTGCACAAAATACTTTTGAAAATTTTATTTTTGAAAAATAAAATTAATTTTGAATTTCAATCCCAACAGACTTGCCCCCCTTACCTCCCACCTTCGATCAGCAGGTACAAAGGCTTTAGATTTTTTCAATTTAAGCCCAATCGCTAACTTAATCTAATTACTAAACTAAAGGTGGGCCAAACCCACAATCTCCGGCCACTAACGTTAACATTTTATTAAAATATGTATAAGTTGGCCGATTTAACCCCTAAATTTCTTTGTACCGACAAAGCTAAGGTCAAATCCAACACCCCCCCCCCCGGGTTTTTTCCTCTTTACCCATGGTCTTCTTAGGATTCGATATTTCAGTGGAGTTTTAAACTTGGTGACCGCTAATTACACACACCAAAACATTTTGTAATATTATAACTGTGATACCCCGTTCGTCCCTTTCACCGCGTAGACCTTCATTCGTTCACTTATTTCACCTTGAGGGGTGAAATCTTGATTTATGAAGTCTCGTAGTGTTCAAGCACTTTGCACAAGTCATATTAATTTACTTTGGACACTTTGTATAATTGAATTCATTGTTAACATAAATGTATCATACATTGAATAAATGTGATATAACTTATTAATCCTTGTTTAGGACCTCATTGGAGGGATTGATTGTACAAACATTTGTTATTTTAAGTGGTGAAACAGTTATATATGAATGTGGAGGTTGATCTAAATGTTTAAGACTTACATATATATTATATACGGTTTTGGATTTGTTAAACTATAGACTCCACATGCCAAAATTTTCTGAAATGAGGCTTGACGCAACCGAAATAGTGTGTTGTGTTAAAGCCCAAGTGCAGGCTCGTCAAGTAGTAATATAGTCTCGGAAGTCCGAGTGTCGAACCACAGGGATAAGTGAAAAGGAATGGAATGGATTACGGATTAAAGTGTTTTCTGATTCTTGTAAGATGAAATGGTTATCGAACAACGTAAATGTAAAATGGTTGTGAAAATTAATAAGAAAGCACTAAGGTAGTTGGAGGTTAGTTATGATTAAAGAGACGGTGATCACTAGCTCATACAAAGATTATAACACAAGATTTCTCAAAATATGGGGAATGTTGGTGTATCTCTCAATAGCAAAGGGTGCGACGCTAGGCGACTCATTCCCGAGTTGAAGCTATATCGAGAAAGAGACAAACGACATTCCACCAAAGACGGGGTTATCATTCCTACCTCTTAGCTACGGGTGTGAAGCAAGGCAACCCATTCCCGATGAAGCTAATCCGAGATAGATATGACAAACTCATCATTAAAAGATTTAACATAAAGCAAGTGTAGTAATCTCATGATTTAAAGAATGAAAATTATAAAGTGAATCCTAACAATGAAACGGAATAAAGTTTATGGGATAAATTAGTCAACTCATCGTTTATCACATATGGTAGAACATAAAGAGTCTAAGTATCACATAAAGTGTAAGAAGCACTCAATATATCAATAAATGAATCAAAGATAAGCTAAACAAATTTAAAATCCATCTATGGAGTTTTAAGAACTATTCATAATTTCTATGAAGAGGGAAAAACTCCATGGATGGGGGAAAGGGACTACAAGCTTTCTAGAACCATAGAAATATGTTGTATGCTCATTAACAACCAAGAACTAAATATACAAGGCATATAAAGTCTTAACTTAATATGAAAATACCTAGAAAGCTTGAAATAATGGAAGATATGATGAAGAAGAAGAAGATTCACAAATATTTATCAAACTTTAGATATGGATTGAGCCATTAATCACCAAAAATCATATCACAATCAACCTCCGTAACCTTAGAAATAGACTACTCCATAATAGATGCAAGAACAAATATCATAGAAGAAGAAATCATTCTTACAAATTAAGCACTTACAATGGAGAAATGAAGAACAATCAACAAGTGAGCTCTCCCCTCTCTCTAGAACTCTAAGTGTGTTTCAAAAATAGATAATAAATCTCTCCTAATGTAAAAGAAATAATATATATTAAAAGGTAGAAAAATATCTAACTAAATATCTAAAATAGCTTGAACCACTAAAATAGCCCATTTTGGGTGTGAAATGGCCAAGTTGCCAGGGCCATGATCGATCATGGCCAACCCATGATCGATCATGGGGTCTTCTGCCTGAATGCCAGTTTGTACCATGATCGATCATGGTTAACCCATGATCGATCATGCTTCTGGGAAATTCCTCAGATCAGCATTTTGCGAGCTTTTCACTAGCGCTTGATCAATCATTCGAAGGCCATTGCATCCTATGCCTATAAACACATAGAAACACAACAAAAGCACACCTAGCGGGACGATGTTAGATACAAAACTCGCCAAGACACTAATCTCGAGATAAGTGGATAATTAGGCAGAATTAAAGCAACAAACGCGTCATGCGACTCTGGGAAAGAGCTTGTGCATGACAATATTATGCGTTTATCAACTCCCCTCAACTTATCTCTTGCTAGTCCCTTAGCAAGACAAAAATATATAATTACAAACGCGTCATGCTTTTTTGTATTTGCCAAGCAAATGAACTAACCTTCCTTCTTGGTCATCCGAAAGCTCGGATGAGATGATAACAGGGAAAGTATCTGAAGTTCCCAAGAAGGCATACTTCAAATTGCTCGGCAATAGCTTGAGATCCATTTTTCCATCAAGCTTTTTGGTGGGAGATTGTGTGTTTTCTTCTTTCTCCGAGAATTCAACTTGTTTGTCAGACAAAGAAAACACTTGCATACAATCCTCGGGTTCATCGGAAGTGATTAGATAACCTTCCGTTGACTCCAATTCGAAATTTGCCACAAAGTGGTCTTGGATACATGACTCTATCATGTTCACGTGCTCATTTTCCTCATTATCATCGTCATCTCTTTGATTGCTCAAAGAGAACACGTTTAGCTCTAGAGTCATGTTGCCAAATGTTAACTTCACGATTCCATTCTTCCAATTTATTATGGCATTAGAAGTAGCAAGAAATGGTCGTCCGAGAATGACCGGAATCTCATTGGCGGGATTTGGCACATGTTGCATGTCGAGGATGATGAAATCAACCGGAAAATAAAACTTGTTGACTTGGACAAGCACATCCTCGACTATCCCTCTTGGGATCTTAACGGATCGATCCGCTAATTGAATAGTAACCCTCGTGGGTTTCAACTCACCCAACCCCAATTGTTGATATACCGAGTATGGGAGCACATTCACACTTGCTCCCAAATCTAACAATGCATTCTTGATCCTACAATTTCCTATGATACACGAAATTGTGGGACAACCGGGGTCTTTGAACTTGGGGGCTCTCGTGCCTTGCATGAGGGAGCTCACTTGCTCCGCCATAAAGGCCTTTTTCTTGACATTCAACCTTCGTTTGGTAGTACATAAGTCCTTGAGGAACTTAGCGTACGAAGGTATTTGCTTGACCGCGTCAAGCAATGGAATGTTGATTTTCACTTGCCTAAAGACATCCAATATCTCGGTGTTAGATTTGGATGGTTGGTTCAATCTCTCCGGAAATGGGACTTTGATCCCATTTTTGATCTTTTCAAGATCCTCCTTCCCTTGTCTCTCTTCCTCTCTCTTCTTTTCTTCACTCACAACTTTTTCAACCTCCGACTCCTCAACACTAGTAGATTTAACTATGTCCGCCACCTTGGGGGTTTTAGGAACAATAGTCTTGTCTACCTCCTTTCCACTTCTCAGGATCGTGATAGATTTGAGTTCTTCTATCTTGGTGCTAGACTCTCCTCCCTCTATGACTTGAACTTGCCCTCTAGGATTAACTAAAGGTTGAGAGGGGAATTTTCCCTTCTCTTGAGTAGCTAGGGCGGTGGTGAGTTTAGACATTTGAGTTTTTAACTCACCTACATCACGATCCGTTTTGTCCACAAATGACCTCAACAAAGCTTCCAAGTTTTGGTTGGGGTTTTGATTTTGAGGTGGAACAAAAGAGTTTTGAGGTTGTTGTTGCCTTTGGTTCTGATGATATTGGTTGTGGTTCTGACTTTGATTTCCTCCCCAACTGAAATTGGGGTGATTCTTCCATCCCTCATTGTACCTTTGAGAGTAAGGATCATTTTGGTTACGATTTTGGTTGCTATTTTGGTTGTACTGGTGCAAAACATTGACTTGGGCGGGATCTTTGAGGACTTCCCGAAAAGCGGGAATGGTAGGACAATCCTCGGTAGTGTGTCCTGAATTTTCGCAAATGACACACAACTGACTCGAGGATACTACATTGACCTCCTTAAGCTTACTTGCTTCCATTGCCTCTACCTTCTTAGACAATTGGAATAACCTTGCCCCCATGTCATCCTCATTGGACACTTGGTACAACGCACCCCTTCCTAGAGTTTTGGCTTTGGGTTCCTCGGAATAGGTGTTCCAATTTTGAGCACCTTCCGCTAATTCATCAAAATACAATAAAGCCTCCTCGGGATTCTTACTCAAGAATTGACCATTACACATGGTCTCAACAAACGTACGCATCTCAGGGGTGAGAGATTCATAGAAAAAACTAACAAGGCTCCACGTTTCGTGACCATGGTGAGGGCATGCGTTTAGAAGGTCCTTGTATCTATCCCAACATTTATAAAAGCTTTCATGTTCTTTTGGTGAAAAATTTGATATCGCCCTTCTTAAAGCATTGGTTCTATGAACTGGGAAGAATTTTTTTAGAAATTCCGCTTGAAGCTCTTGCCAAGACCGAATTGATTGCGGTCTTTGAGCATTTAACCAAATTTTTCCTTTGTCTTTTAGGGAGAAAGGAAAGAGTTTTAAACGCATGACATCCTCGTTAACATTTGCCTCACGAAATGTGGAGCAGACTTCTTCAAAGTCTTTCAAATGCAAGTATGGGTTTTCTGACTCCATACCATGAAAAGAAGGGATATGTTGAAGCATACCCGGTTTGAAAGAGAACGCTCCGGCTTGGCCAGCAGGAAGCACGATGCATGAGTTTGAAGTTGCCCGAGGCGGTTGAAGGTAGTCTCTCATGGTCCTAACAGGAGGAACATTGTTGGCCCCTTCCCCTTCATTATCGCTCTCTAGATCCTCGTTAACATTTTGGTTTGCCATTCTTGGAGATGTGGGAGGGCTAATTCGAATGTCCACAAACAGTCGCCCTTGCATGGGCTTGGACAACGATTCGAATCGCTCCTCGGGAATTCTACAAAATCAAACAAAAATAAGGGAGAAAAATAAATTAATTAAATGGAGAGAAATACTTACAGAATGGTTTTGTACAAAACCCAAAATTCGCCTTTTGCCTTATTCCCCGGCAACGGCGCCAAAAACTTGGCGCAATCGAAATAGTGTGTTGTGTTAAAGCCCAAGTGCAGGCTCGTCAAGTAGTAATATAGTCTCGGAAGTCCGAGTGTCGAACCACAGGGATAAGTGAAAAGGAATGGAATGGATTACGGATTAAAGTGTTTTCTGATTCTTGTAAGATGAAATGGTTATCGAACAACGTAAATGTAAAATGGTTGTGAAAATTAATAAGAAAGCACTAAGGTAGTTGGAGGTTAGTTATGATTAAAGAGACGGTGATCACTAGCTCATACAAAGATTATAACACAAGATTTCTCAAAATATGGGGAATGTTGGTGTATCTCTCAATAGCAAAGGGTGCGACGCTAGGCGACTCATTCCCGAGTTGAAGCTATATCGAGAAAGAGACAAACGACATTCCACCAAAGACGGGGTTATCATTCCTACCTCTTAGCTACGGGTGTGAAGCAAGGCAACCCATTCCCGATGAAGCTAATCCGAGATAGATATGACAAACTCATCATTAAAAGATTTAACATAAAGCAAGTGTAGTAATCTCATGATTTAAAGAATGAAAATTATAAAGTGAATCCTAACAATGAAACGGAATAAAGTTTATGGGATAAATTAGTCAACTCATCGTTTATCACATATGGTAGAACATAAAGAGTCTAAGTATCACATAAAGTGTAAGAAGCACTCAATATATCAATAAATGAATCAAAGATAAGCTAAACAAATTTAAAATCCATCTATGGAGTTTTAAGAACTATTCATAATTTCTATGAAGAGGGAAAAACTCCATGGATGGGGGAAAGGGACTACAAGCTTTCTAGAACCATAGAAATATGTTGTATGCTCATTAACAACCAAGAACTAAATATACAAGGCATATAAAGTCTTAACTTAATATGAAAATACCTAGAAAGCTTGAAATAATGGAAGATATGATGAAGAAGAAGAAGATTCACAAATATTTATCAAACTTTAAATATGGATTGAGCCATTAATCACCAAAAATCATATCACAATCAACCTCCGTAACCTTAGTAATAGACTACTCCATAATAGATGCAAGAACAAATATCATAGAAGAAGAAATCATTCTTACAAATTAAGCACTTACAATGGAGAAATGAAGAACAATCAACAAGTGAGCTCTCCCCTCTCTCTAGAACTCTAAGTGTGTTTCAAAAATAGATAATAAATCTCTCCTAATGTAAAAGAAATAATATATATTAAAAGGTAGAAAAATATCTAACTAAATATCTAAAATAGCTTGAACCACTAAAATAGCCCATTTTGGGTGTGAAATGGCCAAGTTGCCAGGGCCATGATCGATCATGGCCAACCCATGATCGATCATGGGGTCTTCTGCCTGAATGCCAATTTGTACCATGATCGATCATGGTTAACCCATGATCGATCATGCTTCTGGGAAATTCCTCAGATCAGCATTTTGCGAGCTTTTCACTAGCGCTTGATCAATCATTCGAAGGCCATTGCATCCTATGCCTATAAACACATAGAAACACAACAAAAGCACACCTAGCGGGACGATGTTAGATACAAAACTCGCCAAGACACTAATCTCGAGATAAGTGGATAATTAGGCAGAATTAAAGCAACAAACGCGTCATGCGACTCTGGGAAAGAGCTTGTGCATGACAATATTATGCGTTTATCAAGGCTTTCAACTAGACCTGCTTTCATGTATACATAGTAACTTTTTTAATTTGCACTCGTCGTCGCGAACGACACCATGATTAATCGAGTCCCGGAGGCCTAAACCTCATGACGGGATTTCGGGCGTCACACTAACATTGTCTTGGTCATATAGGATCGAGTAAATGAGATGAACTATTTCCGAGTAAAGTGATATATGTAATTAGCGATCACCTTAAATTTTACTGCACCAATTTTTCTACCTTAATTTCCTTGTCTTCCGAGAATATATGCTTGATGGAAAAGAATTCAAAACATTGGACTTTTGGGTTTACTTGAAAGAACGTCGAGTATGATTTGAGAGTTACTAAACATGTATTTCATATGCACTACAAACTTAATTTTGCACGATACTGATAAGTGCCCAAAATTGTTATTTTAACCCGCAAATAATAGTTTGTTATAATATAATTAATGCCTAAATTATGGAGGATTAATATTTATTTTGTCTTTTTGTAGGGAAGAATAAAATTATAATAAAAAGCCTAAAAAGGTGAAAGAAGTCTATTAAAGATCAGAAAGGAAGATAAAGAAGAAAGAATATTCCAATTCAATATTCTCTCCTAATTCAAATACAACTCCTTTCTCTCTCTCTCTCTCTCCCCTTTTTCTCTTTCTTAATTAGAATCCTAATTGAACTCAAAGTTGTTATTTCTTCTATAATTCTAGTTTCCTAAACCTTATAAACTTCTATCTCTCATTCCTATATATATACCCATTCTCTACACCTAAAGATAGGTAGAAGAAAAATATAGAAAAAAATATATAGAAAATAGATAGGGAAAATAGATAGAGATATATAGATATTATTAGAGAGTTCTAGAGAGAGAAAAGTCCTACATACTAGTTGCCGTGCAGCCGAAGTATTGAAGGAGAAGAAGTGGATAGCGTAAAGCCGTGCGGTACAAGCCAGTTTGAGCATCATATACAGGGACGCTTTCTAGTTTTCTTATTTTTTTTATCGTTTGTATTTAAGTACTTTAATTTTAATTTTAATTTTAATTTTAATGATGAATTATTATTTTATTTTAATGTGTTATTTATTTAATATGCTTGGCTAAATTATCTCCCAAAGGGGAGGGATGAAATTGCCATGGATGTAATGGGCTTAATTTAATTCTAATTGATTTTTTTAATTATTCGTCCCGAATTAAAATATATTTTGAAATTACCATTATTATAACGTGTGTTTTCCTTCTAGTACTTTAATTGTTTTTAAAATAAAGGAAGGATCTCTTGTGATCACCAATTTAGGGATACAGGCAATGCCTATTTTTATTTACATTAGTTTTAAAGAAAGAATGATGGTGATTTTGAATTTGTTTATATAGTAGGGATGAATGTTAAAAATATAATTTGATACTTTTTTGTTTATATCCATGGTGGTGGATTCTCTTTCCTTGGGATTTCTTAATATTGATTACTTGCTTGTTGATATAATTTAATTAGTTTATTTTAATTATTTTAATTTCTTAGTTTAGATAATTTCAAAACCAAAATTTAAAAACCATTTTAATTTGGTTCCTAAAATATTGGATTTTGACAAGCTTTCCTACTTTAAAGGTATTAACTTGGATTTGGATTGACTCCTACTTATTCGCTATACTAGTTTAATTATTTGACACAAAAGTAGGATTTTATTGTATTTAAGTGCGGAATTAAACAACGACAAATTAATTCTAAAAATTCCCCTTAAATCAGATACCACAAAAAATTCAATCCGAAAATATACTACAAAGTTAGCATCGCCATCCTTTTGGAGTTTGGTCAAAGATAGACCCTCAATTAAAAAAAAGTTCCCTGATTCTTTTGCTGAAAACTTTCCCAGACAAGTCCCATTTTATAATATCCTGGTGCATTTCCCACTTATATTGTTTTAGGGAAAATTCATTGCTAGCATCTATTTTTGATGTGTTTTAGAACGAACAATAACTACTTAATGTTTTTGGTCCCGACATTTTGTTTTGTTTTGTTGATAGAAAAATAATAATGGCCTTAGCCCTCACCTCCTACTTGGGAGGTTGTGAATTCTATTATCCTTCCACAAAGATTTCTTGTATTTCCAGAGGAATATATGGGAGAAACCATTTGAACATCTAAGCACAATCCTTATGCCATGTTTTTGCAAATTATATGCTATTGGACGACCACTTAAATAATCTCCAGATGGTCAAAAGGTTAGATCAAATAAGATTTGTAATTTAAAAAATAAAAATCAGATGACAAAATTATCTTTAATTTGGAAATTTGCAATATTATATTGGTATGACGCATAAATATGTAAAATCAATATGAAAATTATGTTGTGAGTATATTTTGTGTGAATTTTTGGGCCACGCTTGTTATATATATGACTATGAATGAAGTAAACAACTATAAATTACTAATGTTGTAAGTAGTTGACGCCGATTAAATAACGCGCTTCGATAAAGCCCAAGTGCAGGCACGTCAAGTTGTAATATAGTCTCGGAAGTCCGAGTGTCGAACCACAGGGATAAGTGAAAAGGGATGGAATGGATTACGGATTAAAGTGTTTTCTGATTCTTGTAAGATGAAATGGTTGTAGAACAACGGAAATGTAAAACAGTTGTGAAAATTAATAAGAAAGCACTAAGGTAGGTGGAGGTTAGTTACGATTAAAGAGACGGTGATCACTAGCTCATACAAAGATTACAACACAAGATTTCTCGATATATGGGGAATGTTGGTGTATCTCTCAATAGCAAAGGGTGCGACGCTAGGCGACTCATTTCCGAGTTGAAGCTATATCGAGAAAGAGACAAACGACATTCCACCAAAGACGGGGTTATCATTCCTACCTCTTAGCTACGGGTGTGAAGCAAGGCAACCCATTCCCGATGAAGCTAATCCGAGATAGATATGACAAACTCATCATTAAAAGATTTAACATAAAGCAAGTGTAGTAATCTCATGATTTAAAGAATGAAAATTATAAAGTGAATCCTAACAATGAAACGGAATAAAGTTTATGGGATAAATTAGTCAACTCATCATTTATCACATATGGTAGAAAATAAAGAGTCTAAGTATCACATAAAGTGTAAGAAGCACTCAATATATCAATAAATGAATCAAAGATAAGCTAAACAAATTTAAAATCCATCTATGGAGTTTTAAGAACTATTCATAATTTCTATGAAGAGGGAAAAACTCCATGGATGGGGGAAAGGGACTACAAGCTTTTTAGAACCATATGAATATGTTGTATGCTCATTAACAACCAAGAACTAAATATACAAGGCATGTAAAGTCTTAACTTAATATGAAAATACCTAGAAAGCTTGAAATAATGGAAGATATGATGAAGAAGAAGAAGATTCACAAATATTTATCAAACTTTAAATATGGATTGAGCCATTAATCACCAAAAATCATATCACAATCAACCTCCGTAACCTTAGTAATAGACTACTCCATAATAGATGCAAGAACAAATATCATAGAAGAAGAAATCATTCTTACAAATTAAGCACTTACAATGGAGAAATGAAGAACAATCAACAAGTGAGCTCTCCTCTCTCTCTAGAACTCTAAGTGTGTTAAAAACTAGATAATATCTCCCTTTTAAGGTAAAAGAAATAATATATATTAAAAGGTAAAAAAATATCTAACTAAATATCTAAAATAGCTTGAACCACTAAAATAGCCCATTTTGGGTGTGAAATGGCCAAGTTGCCAGGGCCATGATCGATCATGGCCAACCCATGATCGATCATGTGGTCTTCTGCCTGAATGCCAGTTTGTACCATGATCGATCATGGTTAACCCATGATCGATCATGCTTCTGGGAAATTCCTCAGATCAGCATTTTGCGAGCTTTTCACTAGCGCTTGATCAATCATTCGAAGGCCATTGCATCCTATGCCTGTAAACACATAGAAACACAACAAAAGCACACCTAGCGGGACGATGTTAGATACAAAACTCGCCAAGACACTAATCTCGAGATAAGTGGATAATTAGGCAGAATTAAAGCAACAAACGCGACATGCGACTCCGAGAAAGAGATTATGCATGACAATATTTTGCGTTTATCAACTCCCCTTAACTTATCTCTTGCTAGTCCCTTAGCAAGACAAAAAATTATAATAATTACAAAAGCACTACGCTATACAAAAAGTTGTTAACTTCTAAGTTCCCAAAGAAGACGAGTTGCATCTCGTGAAGGTTTTCAGAAATAATACCTACAAACATTAGGAGTTTGATCATGATGAATGATGAGAATGAAGATTCAAGTTTCAATTTGCAAAGCAAAAGGCATTACTATCAATTTTCCAGAACGATGGACTTTTGAGTGATCATCTAATTCGCCTATCTCCTTTAGAACACAATCCCATATTCTCCAATGCTCACATACTAGACTTGGATTCAAGCAATTCAATATAAACAAAAAGAGTCATAGTCATTTGAGAAGGAAGAGAGAACTTTTTCAAAAACAAAAGCTCCGAGATTTGTCGATTCTAAACATTTCTTTATATTTTCTTGGAAATTTTGCTAAATTAGATCAGGGCGATTTTCATCTCTATGGGGGGCAGCGGTCTCACTTATGAAATTTTCTCATTACTGCTCATTCATTGGAGCTCGAAGGAAGCTATTCACCCTTTTCCATATGGTAACCTTTACCCATCCGTAATATTAGACAAAGAGACTTAAGATTTAGTCAAGTGAAGCTTTAAGTCAATATTAGGATAAAAGTCATCCAAGTTATCAAAGTGCTATGCTTTTGTCCTCTCATTGGAGGATCTTTTCGAAAGAGCTTCCATTATTTTTGGACAAAAATTTCTCTTCTCTCAATGAAAATAAATCTACGTGTTATTACCGAATTGGAAACAACCGAAGCAATCTAGCATGCGGAGCAAGAGAATATAACGGGATATGAGACTAAATGGAGCAAGGCAATTTAGATTATCATTCAAATTCCTATCCAAATCAAAGAATTCATGCCAAAAGCTAAAGAATACAATAGTCTTCATCAAACAAAATATCAATCAATCAATCATCAATTTTCAAACTTCTCAAAAAAAACAAAATTTTGAGCACATCTCTTCTACTCATGGAAAAACACAAAAGCAAGCCAAAACAAAATAAACACAAAATAACGTACCCCCCTCAACTTGAAAGAAACATTGTTCTCAATGGAAAGAGAACAATAAAATTGCACGGAAGGGCTACTTTGGCTTTGCTTTCCATGAGACAAAAAAAAAATAAGAGATAAACAACCACTATTCACAAAACGGGTTAGAATTAGAATTCAGAAGCAAAAACCATAACATTCAACCATTAAAACCAAGTTCTAAAGTTAACATCATGTCAGAAATCTAATACAACCCAAAAGAAATAAAATAAAACTAAGCATAAATATAACTACTTAAAGAGTTTTTCAGGATTTGCAACTATCATCATATGTCGGGAGGTGGGGGGGGGGGGGAAAACGACCATACAACGCCTCGAACTGCTGGCGTATGAACTCCTGCTGGGTCGCCATCTGAGCTGCAACTCGTGCCTCGACCTGGGCTGCAATATCTGCCTCCAAACGGTCCTGACGCAATACCATAATCTCAACCCTCTCATTGATGCTAGCAAACCCAGTCTGCATCAAAGCAGTCATCTGCTCAAACTGCTCTCTCATGAATTCCCTAGTGTCATCTACTGGCCCAGAGCTTGCCCGTCTTCTCCGCCTTGAGGGGCCCGGGAGATCTGCTCCTGCTTCTTCTGCCCCCTCTTCTTCAGACTCAACTTGAGGAGGAGCGGTTGAAGAACTTGGCCGGTTCCTTAATTGACCAGCGGCTCGAGTTTGGGACGATCGGTTAAGTGGTGCTCGAGGCATTTTCTTCACATCCTCATCTCTCTCGGTTACCCCCGCTCGCAAACATACCTTAGTGATCAATGACCCGAATTTGATTGTTTCGTTGTGGGCGACTAAGTCTATGATTCTAGCAATCCGCCCAATGATGTGACGAAGCAAGCAAATGCGCTTGTTTGTTGCAATAGCGTATACCACATACGCTTGAGAAGGGCACAGGTGTTGGGTATGTGAAGTTGGGTCCAAAGCATTGGCAATTACTAGCCACAATGTCCTAAGGCTGTCATGTAAATTGCTCCTATCGAATTGAGTTCCAATCCACTTCATTGGTCTACCGGCTAAAAAATGTAGCTAAATCATTAGCTCTTGGCTCTTCATAAGGGGTACCATCCGAATAAGGGAGGTCGTGGGCATTGGGTGGTAAGGCCGGGATTCCCGTAATCGCACTCAAAACTTCGAGGTTAAAATGAACCGTTTTGCCTCGAACATGAGCAACATATGCATATGATGTATTTGGAACTTGAATTAAACTTGCGATAAATTCACGACAAATGGTGAGATTACATTGAGTACCTTGTTAACGCAAGTAGTTAATCCACCCCGGATATCGCTCAAACGTTGCTCGTTGAGGGAAATCGTCCAGCGAACCAATGTAGACCGGCCTCTCAATGACTACCATCCTTGTCTTGAAAGCGTAATTCCACCAATCGAATTCTTGGCGGCTTCGAAATCCGCGGTAGCCACCCCTTGCGGCTTGAATTTCAAGTGGCTTAGTGGGAGGGTTAGAGGAAGCCATGAAAGAGTAATGTGGAATTACGCTTTAGAGGAGGGAGAGATGAGGAATTTTGAGATTTGATAAGATAGGGCTCGAAATTGGTGAGGAGGGAGAGAAAGGGGGATTTTTGGGATGGGATTGATGATTGAGGTTTGAAATTGGGAGATTTGATGGTTGATTCTAGGTTGGGAAGGTTGGAAATGGTGTTTGGGGAAGGTTTGGGATCAATGGGAGAAAAGGGGCTAGGGTTTGGAGAGGATTTGGGAGAAGGAGAAGTGAGAAATGGGGGTTTAGAAACGGCGCCCCTGTTTTATTACGGGACCATGATCGATCATGGTTAACCCATGATCGATCATGGGTCATTCTGCCCAAGTGAAAATTTGTACAATGATCGATCATGGAATCCCATGTTCGATCATGCTGCCTTCTGCCCAAGTGCCTCCTCTTCCCTGATCGATCATGGAATCCCATGATCGATCATGCCATATGCTGCCTGAGAAAAATTTTCTACCATGATCGATCATGGTAAGGGCATGATCGATCATGGACCAATCTGCCAGAAAAATTTTCTTTGCCTTCTTTGCACCAAAACACCTTACTGCTCCCCTCAACTTGATCCGTTTAGACTTAATGACACCCGATTCTCCGATGATGATTCCTGAAACTCAAAAACACTAACAAAAAACATTATTTACAAAATTGACCCATGCCTTTTAGGCATAAGTCGGGTCTTCGAGAGGGGTGGACTCCTCTCGAATTGGGAATTCCAAAAACGGCTTAAGACGTTGTCCATTCACCTTGAAAATGTAGCCGGTTTTGGGATCCTCAACATTCACAGCTCCAAAAGGAAATACATGACGGACTATGTAGGGGCCGGTCCAACGAGACTTTAACTTTCCCGGGAAGAGATGCAGACGAGTATCATAAACAAGAACTTTGTGCCCGAGTTTGAATTCTTTCCTCAAAATAGATTTATCATGAAAAATTTTGGCACGTTCCTTGCTTATCTTTGCATTGTCATAAGCATCTCTTCTCAGTTCCTCGATTTCATAAATTTGCAACTTACGGTCAAGCCCGGCCTTTTCCAAATCACAGTTAACCATCTTAGTTGCCCAGTATGATTTTTGTTCCAACTCTACTGGCAAATGACATGGTTTTCCGTACACAATGCGATAAGGAGACATATCTAGAGTTGTTTTATACGCAGTACGGTAAGCCCAAAGTGCATCGGTCAGTCTTAACGACCAATCCTTGCGATTTGGGTTTACCGTTTTCTCTAGAATATGTTTGATCTCCCTATTTGCCAACTCGGCTTGACCATTAGTTTGAGGATGATAAGCGAGCGATACTTTGTGGTTTACACCATACTTTTGCATTAATGATTGAAATGGTTTGTTGCAAAAGTGAGTACCGCCATCGCTTATTATTGCCTTGGGAGTGCCAAAACGTGCAAGAATGTGTTCTTTTAGAAATTGGATCACCACTTTGTGATCATTTTTCTTGCATGCTTGGGCTTCCACCCATTTTGAAACATAATCTACGGCAACCAAAATGTAAAGATTACCGTAAGAAGATGGGAACGGTCCCATGAAGTCGATGCCCCAGCAATCAAAGATTTCAATCATCAGAATAGGATTGAGTGGCATCATGTTCCTCTTGGAAATCCCTCCAAGCATTTGGCATCTCTGACATGCTTTGCAAAAGCGTTGTGCGTCCTTGAAAAGCGACGGCCAATACAATCCACTTTGTAAAATCTTCGCGGTGGTCTTCTTTGCCGAGAAGTGTCCTCCGCAAGCCTCAGAATGAGAGAAAGATAGAGCTCTCTCCACTTCTTCCTCTGGGATGCACCGTCTGATAATCTGATCCGCACAATACTTAAACAGGTACGGTTCATCCCAATAGAATCGACCCACTTCACTCAAAAACTTTTTTCTATCTTGTGCGCCCCATGACTTTGGTATCTTGTCAGTTACAAGATAATTTACAATGTCTGCATACCATGGGAGCGTCGAGATTGCCAATAATTGTTCGTCTGGAAACGAATCTTGGATCGGACTTTCTTCAATGTTGTTCGTAAAAGTGAGTCGAGACAGATGATCGGCCACCACGTTCTCGACTCCCTTTTTGTCCTTGATGCTTAAATGGAATTCTTGCAATAAGAGTATCCACCTCAAAAGCCGCGGCTTGGCATCTTTCTTTGTGAATAGGTACTTCAACGCCGCGTGATCCGTGAAAATCACAATTGGCGATCCTATCAAATAGGATCGGAACTTGTCTAGGGCGAAGACAATTGCTAGAAGCTCTTTCTCTGTCGTGGTGTAGTTCATTTGCTCATCATTCAAGGTCCTACTTGCATAGTATATCACACCCGGTTTCTTGTCTTTCCGTTGACCAAGAACCGCTCCCACCGCATAGTCACTTGCGTCGCACATAAGCTCGAATGGCAAGCTCCAGTCCGGTGTCTGCATAATAGGCGCAGTAATAAGCATATGCTTTAGAGAGACAAAGGCTTCCTCGCACTTGGCATCCCACTGAAAGGGTGCATCCTTGAGAAGTAGACTACACATCGGCTTGGAAATGGAACTGAAGTTCTTGATAAACCTCCTATAAAACCCGGCATGTCCTAGAAAGGATCGAACATCTTTGACATTCTTGGGTGTAGGAAGTTTAGCAATCAACTCAATTTTAGCTTTATCCACCTCGATTCCTTCTGAAGAAATGATGTGCCCCAAAACAATTCCCTTGGTAACCATAAAATGGCACTTCTCTCAGTTCAATACCAATTGTTTTTCCACGCATCTTCCCAAGACCTGTTCCAGGTTAGCAAAGCAATTGTCCAATGACTTACCATAGACGGTAAAGTCATCCATAAAAACTTCCAAAGTCCTTTCCACCATATCGCTAAAGATACTTAGCATACACCGTTGGAAAGTGGCCGGTGCATTACATAGACCAAAGGGCATTCTTCGATAAGCGAAGGTACCAAAAGGACATGTAAAGGTGGTTTTTTCTTGATCATCTAGGTCAATCTCAATTTGATTGTACCCGGAAAAACCATCGAGGAAAGAGTAATATTCATGACCCGCTACCCTCTCTAGAGTTTGATCCAAAAAGGGGAGGGGGAAATGATCTTTACGAGTTGCCTCATTGAGTTTACGGTAGTCGATACACATTCGCCACCCGGTGGTGACTCTTTGCGGAATCAACTCGTTTGATTCGTTTTTGACTACCGTAAGACCTGATTTTTTCGGTACCACTTGAGTTGGACTAACCCATTTACTATCCGAGATCGGATAGATGATCTTTGCATCCAACAATTTCAACACCTCGTTCCTAACCACTTCTTGCATGTTAGGATTCAACCGGCGTTGAAATTGCCTCGATGTTTTTGCCCCATCCTCCAAGTGAATTTTATGTGTACAAATCAAAGGGCTTATTCCTTGGAGGTCGGCAAGTGTCCAACCAAAAGCTTTTTTGTATTTACCAAGCAAATTAACCAATCTTACCTCTTGGTCATCCGAGAGATCGGACGAAATGATGACGGGGTAAGCGTCTGAAGCTCCTAAAAAGGCATACTTCAAGTTGCTAGGCAATAGCTTGAGATCCATTTGTCCTTCAAGATTTTTGGTAGGAGATTGTGTGTTTTCTTCTTTTTTCGAGAATTCGACCTGTTTGTCAGACAAAGAAAACACTTGCATACAATCCTCGAGTTCATCGGAAGTGGTTAGATAACCTTCCGTTGACTCCGATTCGAAATTTGCCACAAAGTGGTCTTGGATACATGACTCTATCATGTTCACGTGTTCACTTTCCTCATCATCATCGTCGTCTCTTTGATTGCTCAAAGAGAACACGTTTAGCTCTAGAGTCATGTTTCCAAATGCTAACTTCACAATTCCATTTTTGCAATTTATTATAGCGTTAGAAGTAGCAAGAAATGGTCGCCCAAGGATAACTGGAATCTCCTTAGCGGGATTCGACACGGGTTACATGTCGAGGATGATAAAATCAACGGGAAAATAAAACTTGTCAATTTGAACAAGCACATCCTCGACTATCCCTCTTGGTATCTTAACGGATCGGTCCGCTAATTGAATAGTAACCCTCGTGGGTTTCAACTCACCCAACCCCAATTGTTGATATACAGAATATGGGAGTACGTTCACACTTGCTCCCAAATCTGACAAAGCATTTTTGATCCTACAATTTCCTATGACACACGAAATTGTGGGACACCCGGGGTCTTTGAACTTGGGGGCTCTTGTGCCTTGCATGAGCGAGCTCACTTGCTCCGCCATAAAGGCCTTTTTCTTGACATTCAACCTTCGTTTGGTAGTACATAAGTCCTTGAGGAACTTAGCATACGAAGGTATTTGCTTGACCGCGTCAAGCAATGGAATGTTGATTTTTACTTGCCTAAAAACATCCAAAATCTCGGTATTAGATTTGGACGGTTGGTTCAATCTCTCCGGAAATGGAACCTTGATCCCATTTTTGATTTTTTCGAGATCCTCTTTTCCTTGTTTCTCTTCCTCTCTCTTCTTCTCTTCACTCACAACTTGTTCAACCTCCGACTCCTCAACATGCGTGGGATCAACTATGTCCGCCACCTTGGGGGTTTTAGGAACACTAGTTTTGTCTACCTCCTTCCCACTTCTCAAGATTGTGATATATTTGAGTTCTTCTATCTTAGAGCTAGATTCTCCTCCCTCTACTACTTGAACTTGACCTCTAGGATTCGCTAAAGGTTGAGAGGGGAATTTTCCCTTCTCTTGGGTAGCTAGGGCGGTGGTGAGTTTAGACATTTGAGTTTTTAACTCACCCACATCACGATCCGTTTTGTCCACAAATGATCTCAACAAAGCTTCCAAGTTTTGGTTGGGATTTTGATTCTGAGGTGAAACAAAAGAGTTTTGAGGTTGTTGTTGTTGCCTTTGGTTCTGATTATATTGGTTGTGGTTCTGACTTTGATTTCCTCCCCAACTGAAATTGGGGTGATTCTTCCATCCCTCATTGTACCTTTGAGAATAGGGATCATTTTGGTTACGGTTTTGGTTGTACTGGTGTAAAGCATTGACTTGGGCGGGATCTTTGAGGACTTCCCGAAAAGCGGGAATGGTAGGGCAATCCTCGGTAGTGTGTCCTGAATTTTCACAAATGACACACAACTGACTCGAGGATACTACGTTGACCTCCTTAAGCTTACTTGCTTCCATTGCCTCTACTTTCTTAGACAATTGGAATAACCTCGCACCCATGTCATCCTCATTGGACACTTGGTACAACCCACCCCTTCCTTGAGTTTTGGCTTTGGGTTCCTCGGAATAGGTGTTCCAATTTTTAGCACCTTCCGCTAATTCATCAAAATACAATAGAGCCTCATCGGGATTCTTACTCAAGAATTGACTGTTACACATGGTCTCAACAAATGTAAGCATATCGGGGGTGAGAGATTCGTAGAAAAAACTAACAAGACTCCACGTTTCGTGACCATGGTGAGGGCATGCATTTAAAAGTTCTTTGTATCTTTCCCAACACTTATAAAAGCTTTCATTTTCTTTTGGCGAAAAATTAGATATCGCCCTTCTTAAAGCGTTGGTCCTATGAATGGGAAAGAATTTTTTTAGAAATTCTGCTTGAAGCTCTTGCCAAGACCGAATTGACTGCGGTCTTTGGGCATTTAGCCAAATTTTTCCTTTATCTTTTAGGGAGAAAGGAAAGAGTTTTAAACACATGACATCCTCATTAACATTTGCCTCACGAAATGTGGAGTAGACTTCTTCAAAGTCTTTCAAGTGCAAGTATGGGTTTTCCGACTCCATACCATGAAAAGAAGGGATATGTTGAAGCATACCCGGTTTGAAAGAGAACGCTCCAGCTTGGCCAGCGGGAAGCACAATGCACGAATTCGAAGTTGCCCGAGGCGGTTGAAGGTAGTCTCTCATGGTCCTAACATGAGGAACATTGTTGGCACCTTCCCCTTCATTATCGCTCTCGTGATCTGCGGCTCTACCTTGGTTTGCCATTCTTGGAGATGTGGGAGGGCTAATTCGAATATCCACGAACAATCGCCCTTGCATGGGCTTGGGCAACGATTCGAATTTCTCCTCGGGAACTCTACAAAATCAAACAAAAATAAGGGAGAAAAATAAATTAATAAAATGGAGAGATACTCACAGAGAATGGTTTTATACAAAACCCGAGATCCGCCTTTTGCCTTATTCCCCGGCAACGGCGCCAAAAGCTTGACGCCGATTAAATAACGCGCTTCGATAAAGCCCAAGTGCAGGCACGTCAAGTTGTAATATAGTCTCGGAAGTCCGAGTGTCGAACCACAGGGATAAGTGAAAAGGGATGGAATGGATTACGGATTAAAGTGTTTTCTGATTCTTGTAAGATGAAATGGTTGTAGAACAACGGAAATGTAAAACAGTTGTGAAAATTAATAAGAAAGCACTAAGGTAGGTGGAGGTTAGTTACGATTAAAGAGACGGTGATCACTAGCTCATACAAAGATTACAACACAAGATTTCTCGATATATGGGGAATGTTGGTGTATCTCTCAATAGCAAAGGGTGCGACGCTAGGCGACTCATTCCCGAGTTGAAGCTATATCGAGAAAGAGACAAACGACATTCCACCAAAGACGGGGTTATCATTCCTACCTCTTAGCTACGGGTGTGAAGCAAGGCAACCCATTCCCGATGAAGCTAATCCGAGATAGATATGACAAACTCATCATTAAAAGATTTAACATAAAGCAAGTGTAGTAATCTCATGATTTAAAGAATGAAAATTATAAAGTGAATCCTAACAATGAAACGGAATAAAGTTTATGGGATAAATTAGTCAACTCATCATTTATCACATATGGTAGAAAATAAAGAGTCTAAGTATCACATAAAGTGTAAGAAGCACTCAATATATCAATAAATGAATCAAAGATAAGCTAAACAAATTTAAAATCCATCTATGGAGTTTTAAGAACTATTCATAATTTCTATGAAGAGGGAAAAACTCCATGGATGGGGGAAAGGGACTACACGCTTTTTAGAACCATATGAATATGTTGTATGCTCAATAACAACCAAGAACTAAATATACAAGGCATGTAAAGTCTTAACTTAATATCAAAATACCTAGAAAGCTTGAAATAATGGAAGATATGATGAAGAAGAAGAAGATTCACAAATATTTATCAAACTTTAAATATGGATTGAGCCATTAATCACCAAAAATCATATCACAATCAACCTCCGTAACCTTAGTAATAGACTACTCCATAATAGAGGCAAGAACAAATATCATAGAAGAAGAAATCATTCTTACAAATTAAGCACTTACAATGGACAAATGAAGAACAATCAACAAGTGAGCTCTCCTCTCTCTCTAGAACTCTAAGTGTGTTAAATACTAGATAATATCTCCCTTTTAAGGTAAAAGAAATAATATATATTAAAAGGTAAAAAAATATCTAACTAAATATCTAAAATAGCTTGAACCACTAAAATAGCCCATTTTGGGTGTGAAATGGCCAAGTTGCCAGGGCCATGATCGATCATGGCCAACCCATGATCGATCATGGGTCTTCTGCCTGAATGCCAGTTTGTACCATGATCGATCATGGTTAACCCATGATCGATCATGCTTCTGGGAAATTCCTCAGATCAGCATTTTGCGAGCTTTTCACTAGCGCTTGATCAATCATTCGAAGGCCATTGCATCCTATGCCTGTAAACACATAGAAACACAACAAAAGCACACCTAGCGGGACGATGTTAGATACAAAACTCGCCAAGACACTAATCTCGAGATAAGTGGATAATTAGGCAGAATTAAAGCAACAAACGCGACATGCGACTCCGAGAAAGAGCTTATGCATGACAATATTATGCGTTTATCAACGATTCGAATTTCTCCTCGGGAACTCTACAAAATCAAACAAAAATAAGGGAGAAAAATAAATTAATAAAATGGAGAGATACTCACAGAGAATGGTTTTATACAAAACCCGAGATCCGCCTTTTGCCTTATTCCCCGGCAACGGCGCCAAAAGCTTGACGCCGATTAAATAACGCGCTTCGATAAAGCCCAAGTGCAGGCACGTCAACTTGTAATATAGTCTCGGAAGTCCGAGTGTCGAACCACAGGGATAAGTGAAAAGGGATGGAATGGATTACGGATTAAAGTGTTTTCTGATTCTTGTAAGATGAAATGGTTGTAGAACAACGGAAATGTAAAACAGTTGTGAAAATTAATAAGAAAGCACTAAGGTAGGTGGAGGTTAGTTACGATTAAAGAGACGGTGATCACTAGCTCATACAAAGATTACAACACAAGATTTCTCGATATATGGGGAATGTTGGTGTATCTCTCAATAGCAAAGGGTGCGACGCTAGGCGACTCATTCCCGAGTTGAAGCTATATCGAGAAAGAGACAAACGACATTCCACCAAAGACGGGGTTATCATTCCTACCTCTTAGCTACGGGTGTGAAGCAAGGCAACCCATTCCCGATGAAGCTAATCCGAGATAGATATGACAAACTCATCATTAAAAGATTTAACATAAAGCAAGTGTAGTAATCTCATGATTTAAAGAATGAAAATTATAAAGTGAATCCTAACAATGAAACGGAATAAAGTTTATGGGATAAATTAGTCAACTCATCATTTATCACATATGGTAGAAAATAAAGAGTCTAAGTATCACATAAAGTGTAAGAAGCACTCAATATATCAATAAATGAATCAAAGATAAGCTAAACAAATTTAAAATCCATCTATGGAGTTTTAAGAACTATTCATAATTTCTATGAAGAGGGAAAAACTCCATGGATGGGGGAAAGGGACTACACGCTTTTTAGAACCATATGAATATGTTGTATGCTCAATAACAACCAAGAACTAAATATACAAGGCATGTAAAGTCTTAACTTAATATCAAAATACCTAGAAAGCTTGAAATAATGGAAGATATGATGAAGAAGAAGAAGATTCACAAATATTTATCAAACTTTAAATATGGATTGAGCCATTAATCACCAAAAATCATATCACAATCAACCTCCGTAACCTTAGTAATAGACTACTCCATAATAGAGGCAAGAACAAATATCATAGAAGAAGAAATCATTCTTACAAATTAAGCACTTACAATGGAGAAATGAAGAACAATCAACAAGTGAGCTCTCCTCTCTCTCTAGAACTCTAAGTGTGTTAAATACTAGATAATATCTCCCTTTTAAGGTAAAAGAAATAATATATATTAAAAGGTAAAAAAATATCTAACTAAATATCTAAAATAGCTTGAACCACTAAAATAGCCCATTTTGGGTGTGAAATGGCCAAGTTGCCAGGGCCATGATCGATCATGGCCAACCCATGATCGATCATGGGGTCTTCTGCCTGAATGCCAGTTTGTACCATGATCGATCATGGTTAACCCATGATCGATCATGCTTCTGGGAAATTCCTCAGATCAGCATTTTGCGAGCTTTTCACTAGCGCTTGATCAATCATTCGAAGGCCATTGCATCCTATGCCTATAAACACATAGAAACACAACAAAAGCACACCTAGCGGGACGATGTTAGATACAAAACTCGCCAAGACACTAATCTCGAGATAAGTGGATAATTAGGCAGAATTA
This sequence comes from Lonicera japonica, assembly GCA_021464415.1. Classification (NCBI taxonomy): domain Eukaryota; kingdom Viridiplantae; phylum Streptophyta; class Magnoliopsida; order Dipsacales; family Caprifoliaceae; genus Lonicera; species Lonicera japonica. Next base: position 12,277,628 of record CM038468.1, on the reverse strand, counting down.
AAGCAACAAACGCGACATGCGACTCCGAGAAAGAGCTTATGCATGACAATATTATGCGTTTATCAGTAGTGGTAGAGTCTGTTTTTACTAAAAATCAAGAATTACTTTCATATTCAATTTATTATTGGAATAATGAAGAAGATATTTTAACCAGCGATTAAAATAAAAAAAATTTGATTAAAAAAATACATATTCAATCTATTATTGGAATATTGGAGAAGATTAAAATTTTAAACAATAATTAAAATAAAAAATATTTGAATAAAAGAATAATATAATAGTTGTTATCCTGCAACTTAATTTGTATTAGATAAATAACATCAAAAATGTACATGATATAAATTAGATAAGAAAATTGCAGAATAAATCTCCATTGCTCACGAGCTTGATAATTTTTTCTGCAACTTAATTTATATTAGATAAATAACATCGAAAATGTACATGATATAAATTAGATAAGAAAATTGCAGAATAAATCTCCATTGCTCACGAGCCTGATAATTTTTTTAAATCTAAGTAGAAGTTAGGGGATTTGTAAATTTCATGTAGGAGTGCGATGGGATAAAGCTGTAACTAGTATTTTTTCACAAATAGCTATATAATTTAGTAAGTCAATTTTTTAATTTATCATTTTGTTTGCATGCGATAGTAGATAAATTTTTATTTGAATTAGTTTTTAATTCGTTAATATTTTTTTATTGAGTTTATTTGACACATTAATTTTTTTATTAACTAATATAATGAAATTATGAAGAAAATGAATTCCCAACTTTAATCTAGTTTTACTAGAAATGGGAGAAAAGTACTTGTTTGATAATATTTTTTGCAAACAAATCCAGGAAATAATATTATTTTTTTAGCTAAGCTCTTATTTTTAAATATTTTTCTGAAATAAAGGTTTATTTACAAATTGTGTTTTAAAATAAGGGCTTTGAAACTTAACTTTGCAATCAAAAAAAATTAATGCAAATTTATTTTGTGTGATATGCTTATATTATTTTAACAAGTATAATTTTATTTATCACCTAGGTAACTCTGAATCAACGACAAATTAATCTCAATATGTAGTAATGTATTAGAAAACAATGAATGCAAACTTTGCATTACCCAAAAAATTATCATGTGTGTTTTATTAATAAATGGCTTTAAATTCATAAATTGTTCAAATAACTCTAAAGAAGTGTTATTTAATTAAACAATTAAATATAGTAATCTACTAAAAACATGCAGTGCAAGCTTAATTTTGCATGATGACATAAAATATTACAATTTAAAAATATATTGCAAAGTTAACGTTGCACTCCTTTTGGAGTTTGATCAAATATAGGCACTTCATTTACAATATTCCTCTATTGGTTTGCATAAAACTTTTTTAAAGAAAACCTATTTTTCAATATCCCGCTTATTTCATTCTTATGAATATTTGAATGATTGGTGAAGCATCCACAAGATTAAAATATTCCTATGAGTATTTGAATGATTGGTGACTATTAGTCATTTTTGTTGATTACCTTTTGAATAAAATTAGCATGTATATAGGTTCAATCTTTTGTCTCGCGGCTTTATTTGATAGTATGTCTTGATATTTTTCTTGAGGTATTTCAAATTGATTGTCCCAAATTTTCTGTTGGGATATAATGAATTTGTAAAATCTTACAACATAAAATAAGTTCCTTAAACATTGATTAGGTTGAATTTAATATTTTCTAAAATATTATCAAAGTCTAGACAAAGCGAGTAGCATGTTGTACTCTAATCTTTTTGCCTGGACCCCAAATGGAATTGGACAGCCTCTTACTTAATATTTCATTTTAAGAACTAATTATTCATAGTATCTAATTATTCATTATGGCTATTTCAATTTTCAACCCCGTAGCTATTGACCAAAAATGACAGTGTTGTACAATTTAAGCCAAATTATAATCACAATTAAAGTTGTTTGAAAACTCACTAGAATCTACTAAGATTTTTCTTTTTCAATTTTTTTTTTTAAATATTTTAAAAAAATTAACCTTCCTCAGAGTGTCCTTATCTTATATGTATTGCTAAGAATGTAAATTTGAGGGAAAAATTATTAACTCGATCTGACATATTAGGGAAATATTCCCCAAGAGTGCCGCTATTTATTGCGATATGTAATACTTATTTTGGAAGAAATTGTTATTATGGGCAATTTGAGGTATTAGGGAAATTGTATGACACTCATTTGAGAAAAATTGGAAAAAAGGACAAATATAAATAAGATGCCACAACAATTTGTTCCATGCATAGCGCTGTGTACAACTCAAACTAAATGCTTGACAATTAAAGATGGCGCAAAAATGCCAGATAAAACAACATACAATGTTCATAAAACTAATAGAGAGAGGGGTGGAAAATCGGGTTTAATAAGGGCATAAGACTTCTAGGGTTTATTGCAAATTAATTTGAACAAGCGATGCAAAGAAATAATCAACACCCTAATGCCAATTTGAAGCGCAATCCAATGTGGTGCAATACTAATTTTATTTTCAAATATTGATTACTCGCTAATTTTTGTATTTTTAAATGGATTTTTCCCACTTTGGCTAAATTTTAAAGGGGCTTTCAGTATGTCTATATGGTAATTATCGACATTTTTTTCCGAGCATAAAAAATATTTTTGTTATTTTTTTAGGACTAGTGATTTCAACCGATAGAGTTTTTAAATGTCCAAGTAAAATCCTTATGACATATCTTTTGCAAAGTTTAGGTTATTCGACGATCAATCAATCACTTAGAATGCAATTTGACATGACCCAATGAGTATTTGATAACATAGAATTAATAAAATTTGGACATGGAAATTAAAATGATATGACTAAAATTATCTTTAATTTAGAATTTTGTAATATTATATTAGTTTAAAGAAAAAAAGGCAAAACCAACATGACATCTATCTTGTAAATATATTTTATATGAATTTTGGGGTCAGACGTCTCATATCAATACTCATAAAGTATGCACCTATAAATTACTAGTGTTGTAATTAAATGGTTATAAAGTCACTTTATGTTTGCACTAAAATTATTGATCATTTTCATATTCTATTATCCGATATTGGAGAAAATTAAAATTTAATTCATTATTCAAATACAAATTAGTTGATTAACCAAGTAATATAATAGTTTGTTATTCTGTTTAATTTATTTGGATAGCCTACCTTTATAAATCAAAAAAATATAGTGTTATTTGTAAATCTCTTTAACTGATATTTGTGAATATAAAAATTAGGTTGTAATATATTGAAATAGTAAGACTGAAATATATTGAAAATGCAAGGTTAGAATATATTAAAATTGTAGAGAAAAATTAGGAAAGAATATACTAAATTTCAGCCGAGATTTTCTCTAGTAACGTTGTTCCAGAATTCAATGAATTTTGGGATTTAGGGTTTCTTCCAAAAAAATTTTAACTCTAGCAATGGTGAGGGCTCTTTGACATTTTTTTATTATTATATATAAATTTGTGTCATTAGTTAATTAAATTTGTATAGCACAATATAGACGATTTTTTAGTTAAATTTTGATTGAGCGATACTCCTTCATTGAAATTATTAGAACAATTAATTTTTCCATTTTCCAATATAATTAAAATATCGACGAAAATAAATTTGCATCTTTAATCTTATTTCATCCCCACTAACCAAAAATGTTAGCATGAGTATTTGAATAATTGTTTGAATGATTGGTGAATTACTCAAGCATCCACAACGTCAAACAATTCCAAAAAAAATCTTGTTGCAATTAACTAATAGGTCCATAAATGAAATATACCCATATAAAATCTAATTGTTATAAAATTGTAACTTAACTGTTTCTTTATTTCTAGCAATGCCTAATCAACCAAGCTACGAACATTAGTAGTACTAATTCATGGTTAGTTCTTGTTGAATACTGGCTAAAAAAATATAAATTTCAAGGTTGAATCTTGTGTCCTGGCACTTTTGCAATATTTTTCTTTAAGATAACTTAAGGCGTGTTCGGGAATCTATGTTTGAATTTTGAAATTATATTTAACACATTTTCAGGCTTCGAGCTAGTAATTTAACATTTCAATTATGTTTACAAGTGCTTAAAAGATCAACTGTTCAATTTGAAAAAAAAAATCTGAACAAAAACTAGTTATTTTGATTTTTTAAATAATATAGAGTTTCAAGTATGGTGTGTGCATGCATATCATACAAAATTACATCGCATCATTATTTACCACAAATTAGCAAGATGTAGCGCTTATAATATTAATCATCGTACATATAGTTAATATAACAGTATTTGACGAATTATCGCCCCTAAATAGACAAAAATATGCAAAATTAGAAAAACATCCACAATCACTTATGGTGGAAAGTACCTATCATTTCACTACTCTTCTTAAATATACATGTTTTGTATTGGTTAGTACTTTAATATTCTATTCAAGATTCAAGAACTACTTAAGTTCCTCTCCTTATGGTCTTTTTAATTAAATAGTTCATCTTTGAAAAAATTATGATCAACCCATAGTTATCAACAAAAAGTCATTTTGCCGAACAGATTACGCGAAATAATAATCACAACTAAAGCGAATTAGAGAACTGACTAGAATTTACTACAAAATTTCATTAGAATTTCCCAAGTGGGCCATTATCTAATGCAATTTTAAGAATATAAATTTTGATTGATCTTCAATACTTCTTTTGGAAGATATTGTTGATATGGGAAACTTATATACATTTGACAACTCTAAGATATTAGGGGAAAAAAACTATGATACTCCATTTAGGAACATAATTAGAAGAAAAAATAATAATAAAGACATCACAACGATTTATTTTCATATCTTTCAGGCGATTAGAAAACCTTAAAACTTCGTGCAAGTCGTTAATGGTAGCTAGGCGAAGTGAGGTGAGGCAACAAGAGGTGACTAGTCAATGGCGACTAAAAGGGGTAAGGTGATGAGAGGATTTTACACCTCTAATACCATGTTAAAAGTCAACGAACTTAACAAAAAATTTAGGAGATTATCTCTTGGGTGACTAGATCATGCGTCTCCAGTAAAAAATGTATTGTCATCTCCATCAAATTTCATCAAAATATTCATGAATATATCCTTCTAAATGGAAGAAAGTCCATCCTCTTAAGAACTGAGCTGCGCATACTCTGTTTTCTTTTATCGAACATCAAATTAAACTCTACATTATCCTTTTTGGAGATGGTGAAATTTTTATATACATTCTACGTTGTATCTTTTAATACGTCTTGTAACTCAATTACAATAGTGTTTTTGCTTCGAACCAAATGTTTTTAACCATGAAAATCATATCTATCATTCATAATGATTTGATCTTAATTTAATATTTAATTGCCCATACTAATGAATTATATATGTTGAATTCTTAACCGTGCATTTCCTACTTAATTTAGAGAAAATAAATTGTTAGCCCTATTTTTTTGTTGTGTTTTAGAACAAGCAAAAATTGCTTAAGGTGTTTAGTCACTAAACTTTGCTTCTATTATAATGTTATGAAACTAATGTCTACGAATATGATTGTGTTGTTATATATTTTAGCAAAGTATTTGTAGTGGTTAGCTTGTTTCAAGAGAGTTAATGGAGATAGTGGATGGAGTTAGTTTTTGTTTGTAGTTTCCTAATAAAGGTGCTCTTTTGTGAATAAAAGTTATGATGGATTTTGAACATATAATTGGAGAGTTATTTTGGCTCTTTAATGGAGGTTTAGTTTTCCTTGAAATAATCCATCACAAAAGGCTTTTGCTCCCTCAAAGCAGGTTTTTCTTCCCCATTCTTATTTTATATTTTGTTTCATGATGGGATTGTAACATTTAGTATCAAAGCAAATTGTTCCTCATAACTTGATCATATCCCTAGAAATGGAACGTTTACTCCAGATTCTTGTGTTCAAATACATGGAGTCACAACAACAAATTTTAGAAATGTTTTAAAGATGCCATCATTGTGGAGGCACCAGTTCCTACGATGTTGCCAGCAAATATGGTGTCAAAACAACCTCTCTTTTTTTCCATTGCGTTGTCGTCATGGTTAGCATCAAAAGAGACGAGTTTTGCAAAGAAAAGTGCTCCAAAATTGAGAAAGTTTCCCATTACAATTTTGTAAAAAGAGTTTTCGTACCTTCTTAAAATTGATGGCATTGATAACAGCTTTGGAGTTTCTCCGTATGGCAAGGGTCATCAATTTGGAAATTAAAAATTTTCTAAATTGTATCTTCTTTCCCCAACTCAATCCGTCTTTGTTAAATTTATGGAGAAAGAAGACAAACTTATGGGATCCAAGAGGAGAAAAATATTTGTAAGTCAACCTTGAGGACAATGGTGTTTTGGGTGGGAAGGAATGTTATGAAACTAGTTTCTAGGATTTTAAGTATGAGTGGTTATATATTTTTGGATAGTATTTGTAGTGGGTAGTTTGTTTTAAGAGAGTTAATGGGGAGAGTTATTGGTTATTGGCTAGTGCATGGAGTGAGTTTTTTTTTTGTAGTTGTTTTCTATTTAAGGTGCTTTTGTGTAAATAAAAGTTAGGCTAGATTTTGTAGACAAAATTTGGAGAGTTATCTTTGTTATTCAATGGAGGTTTGATTTTCCTTAAAATAAACCACCATTAGAGGCTCTTGCACCTCCCTTAAAGCAGTTTTTCTTCCCCATTGGATCGTAATATATAATTTTAAGATAACACGATATGAATACATGGTTTCAGCATATATAGAATGATGTGTTGCTTATGTATTGGTTCATAGTGAAGCTTATGTGGAATCTAATTTTTATAAGCTTTGTTACTTGATCAATGTATTGATAACATGCCACTATATCATCCAAACCTAACCTTTTTGTTCTGTTCATTTCCTACTTAGATTATTTTAAGGATATTTTAAATTTAGTCTCTATATTTTGTTACGTTTTAGAAAATGCAATATAAAATTGCTTAACGTTTTTAGTGTCAACAATTTTTTTAGATAGAAAAATAATAATGGCATTAGCCCTCGCCTCCTAACTACTTGAATGCTTTAATGATATGTTGAGTGCTTTTTACACTTTGTGTGATTTTGAGACTCAATATTTTCGTAGTTAAAGTGTTGCCAAGGAGGATCTCTTAAGTTTATTGATAAACGCATAATATTGTCATGTTTAAGCTCTTTCCCGGAGTCGCTTGACGCGTTTGTTGCTTTAATTCTGCCAAATTATCCACTTATCTCGATATTAGTGCCTTGGTGAGTGTTGTATCTAACATTACCCAAGTTGGTGTATTTTTGTAGTATTCCATGTTTTTGTAGGATTGGAATACAATGGCATTGCATAAGGTGATCAAGAGCAAGCCTAGTAGCTTGCAAAACTGCTGAGTGAAAAGTTCCAGGCCCATGATCGATCATGGCTTGCAAAAATTATGGCAGAAGACTCCCATGATCGATCATGGGCAAAGCCATGATCAATCATGGCCTCGCGAGTGCACCAACTCCCTTTTGCTTTTAGCCTTATTTTGGGGAAACTTGTTCCTAGATATTTTCCCTTGGATTGTTTATTAATTTAAGTACACTCTTAGCTATCTTTTAGCCTAGGGGATCAAGGGAGATAGGGGATTATTAGATTTTATCTAGTTTTTACATTTAGAAGTTCTAGAGAGAAGGGAGAGCTTATTGCTTATTGTTCTTCATTTCTCCATTGTAAGTGCTTAATTTGTAAGAATGATTTCTTCTTCTATAATATTTGTTTTTGCATTTATTATGGAGTAGTCTATTACTAAGGTTACGGAGGTGAATCGCGATATAATATTCGGTGATTAATGGCTCAATCCATGTTTAAAGTTTGATAAATATTTGTGAATCCTTTTCTTCATCATATCTTCCATTATTTCAAGCTTTCTAGGTATTTTCATATTAAGTTAAGACTTTATATGCCTTGTATATTTAGTTCTTGGTTGTAAATGAATGTACAACGTATTTATATGGTTCTAGAAAGCTTGTAGTCTTTTTCCCCATTCATGGAGGTTTTGTCCTTTTTGTAGAAATTATGAATAGTTCTTAAAACTCCATAGATGGATTATAAATTTGTTTAGCTTATCTTTGATTCATTTATTTATATATCGAGTGCTTCTTACACTTTATGTGATACTTAGACTTTTTATTTTCTACCATAAGTGATAAACGATGAGTTGACAAATTTATCTCATAAACTTCATTCCGTTTCATTGTTAGGATTCACTTTCTAATTTTCATTTTTTTAAACCATGAGATTACATACACTTGCTTTATGTTAAATCTTTTTATGATGAGTTTGTCATATCTATCTCGGATTAGCTTCATCGGGAATGGGTTGCCTTGGTTCACACCCGTAACTAAGAGGTAGGAATGATAACCTCATTTTTGGTCGAATGTCGTTTGTCTCTTTCTTGATATAGCTTCAATCTGGGAATGAGTCGCCTAGCGTCACACCCTTTGCTATTGAGAGATACACCAACATTTCCCATATCTCGAGAATCCTTGTGTTGAAATCTTTGTATGAGCTAGTGATCACCGTCTCTTAAATCGTAACTAACCTCCACCTACCTTAGTGCTTTCTTATTAATTTTCACAACTGATTTACATTTGCGTTGTTCTACAACCAATCCAACTTACAAAAATCAGAAAACCATTTAATCCGTAATCCATTCCATTCTTTTTCACTTATCCCTGTGGTTCGACACTCGGGCTTCCGAGACTATATTACAACTTGACGTGCCTGCACTTGGGCTATTTCAAAGCGCATTATTTAAGTTGCATCATTTATGCCATAATCAACTCCACTAATCACCTTAAGGATTCAATTTGTATTCATCAAATGTGTCTAAACTAGATGATTTAATCTCCACCTAGACCTCCCAATCTTAGACAAATGAAATGTTATGATTTATTGAGCTAAACTTTTTAGTTGGCCATTTTCATAATCAAGTCAATTGCCTAGGGGAAACTAACAACGAATTCTCAATGCTTAGTTTAAGTTTATGCCTTTGCTTTTGGTGTATCTCAAGTTTGCATCTTGGTTGAACATTATATGGGAATGGGTTGCACTTGCTTCACATCGTTTGTTACAAGATAAAAATGAGAGATACATTTGTGTTGAGTTTTAGTTAAACCCTTTCTTTATATGGCATTTATATGAGATTGGGTTGCTTTGGCTTCACACCATTTTGCTTAGAAAAGTGTAAGGTACTCAACACTTAAGAATTGCATTACGAGTTTTGAATGAGATTAATTTTACATAACATTGAAAAGAAAATGAATTCTATAATGCCTTAGTCTTTTCTTATCATTTGATACATCACTTTAGTTTTTATTGCAAGATTTTAAAATCAACAACTAAAATCAGCCAATCAAATCCTCTTAACAAAGCCTTGAACTCGTAATCACCACATCGTCTTTCCGACTATCCTTGTGGTTCGACACTTGGACTTACCAAGTATTATAACTTGACAACCTACACTTGGGTTCCTAAGCACGGAAGTATTTTCAGTGCGTCAAGTTTTTGGCGCCGTTGCCGGGAATAAGGCGAAAGACGGATTACGGATTTTGTACAAAAATCCGCTTTGTAAGTATCTCCTCTCCCTTTGTGAATAAGTTTTTCTTTCTTATTATTTTATTATTTTATAGGTGGAAATTTTATTTAAGATCGCCCTCCTGGGCTTATGCTCGGGAATTTGTACATTGATCTTCGAATAAGTCCACCAAGAGGCCAACCACCACCGAGGCATCCTTCTCCTTCACCCCCTCCATCCGAGATGGATAACAAAGACAATAAATCAAATACCGGAGACAACAATGATCATGATCGTCCGGTCCGCACTATGCGAGATTATCTTCAACCTCTATGAGGCACTTCAAATTCTTGCATTATCATTTTCGTGGGTCAAGCCAGAACATTCTCTCTCAAACCGGACATGTTGCAACACATACCATCATTTCATGGTATAGATTATGAAATTACTTACATTTAAAAGATTTTGAGGAAGTTTGCTCTACTTTTAGAGAAGCTAACACGAATGAAGAAGTAATGAGGTTAAAACTTTTTCCATTCTCTTTAAAAGATAAAGGAAAAATATGGCTAAATTATCTACGTCCCAATTCCATTCAAACATGGCAAGAATTGCAAACCAAATTTTTAAAGAAATTATTTTCCATTCATCAAACCAATGCTTTAAGAAAGCAAATTTCAATTTTTTCTCCAAAATAAAATGAAAGTTTTTACAAATGTTAGGAAAGATACAAACAGCTTTTGAATTCTTTCCCTCATCATGGACATGAGACATGGAGTATTGTTAGATATTTTTACGAATCACTCACTCCTGCCATGCATACGTTTGTGGAAACAATGTGTAATGGAATTTTTTTTAGCAAAAGCCCGGAGGACGCTTTGTTGAACTTTAATGAAATAGCCGAAGGAGCCCAAAATTGGAACACCTATACAGATGAGGTTAAGGGTAAAGTTTTCGAGAGATGGGGTTTGTACCAATTGTCCAAAGGTGATGACATTGAGTTGAAATTTATTCAATTGTCAAAGAAAGTCGAAGCCATGGAGTGTAGTAAAATGAGGGAAGGAAATGTAGATACTAGCACCGTTTATGTCATTTGTGAGAAGGTGGGACATTTTACGGAGGAGTATCACATAATTCTGGCCTTCAAAGAGGTCCTTCAAAGTCCCTCACAAGTCAATGCTATGAACTCATACTCTAGGCCACACAATGACCCATTTTCTCAAAGGTACAATGAAGGGTGGAGGAATCATCCTAATTTTAATTAGGGGGGAAATCAAAATGTTCATCAAAATTCCAATGCAAATTCAAACTCCTACCAACAAAGACCACCTCCACCCCAAAACAACTCTTTTGGTCAAGCTAACCAAAACCCAAATTCAAATTTAGAGTCTCTTTTGCAGCAATTTATAGATAAGACCAATAGAGAGGTTAGTGATTTGAAAACCCAAATGTCCAAACTTGCAACCACGTTGTCTACCCAAAAAAAAGAAAAATTTTCATCTCAACCCTTAGCTAATCCCTGAGGACAAGCTTTAGTGATCAATGAGGGAGAGTCAAGTGGAAATGTTAAGGAATTGAAATCTATCACCATCCTTAGGAGTGGGAAAGAAATTGACAAAACTATTGTTCCTAAAGCCAAAAAGCCTATGGATATAGCCGAGTCGAGTCAAGTCAAGTTGAGGAGATCACCCTTGAAAAGAGAATGAGGGAAGAAGAGAGAGTTGGAAAAGAGGATTTGGAAAAAATCAAGAATAGCCTAAAAATTCTTTTCCGGAAAGGTTATCTCAACCTTTCAAAGAGACCCCAAGTGCTGAAATTCTTGATGTGTTCAAACAAGTGAAAATTAACATTCTAGTGCTCGATGCGGCGTAACAAATTCCTTCTTATGCAAAATTTTTAAAAAATTTATGCACCACTAAGTGGCGATTAAATGTTAAAAAGAAGGCATTTATGGCGGAACAAGTGAGTTCAATAATGCAAGGCACTCGAATTCCAAAATTCAGATATCCCGGTTGCCCCACCATTTCTTATTTGATTGGCAACTTTAGAATTAAAAATGCTTTGCTTGATTTGGGTGCGAGTGTTAATGTTTTGCCATTTTCGGTCTATCAACTATTGGGTTTAGGAGAGTTGAAACCCATGAAAGTCACAATTCAATTAGCAGATCGATCGGTCAAGATTCCAAGGGGAATTATAGATGATATGTTAGTTCAAATTGATAAATTCTATTTTTTTGTGGATTTCATATTTCTTGACATGCAACCGGTATCCAATCCCAGAAATAAGATTCCCGTAATTTTGCGGAGACCCTTTCTTGCAACATCAAATGCTATCACCAATTACAAAAATGGGATTGTGAAATTGGCCTTTGGAAATATGACTCTTGAACTCAACGTGTTTTCAATAAGTAACAAACAAGATGGTTTTGATGATGAAATTGAACATGTAAACATGATAGAGTCATTAGTACAAGACCATTTTTCTTTCACTTACGAATCGAAATCATTGGAAGAGTTGCTAACCACTCCCAATGACCCAAATGAATGTGTGCATGTGTTTTCTTCTGATGATAGGAACAAAGAAGAACTTTTGAAGAAGGAAGAAAATGCACAAGTGGAACCACCAAAGCTTGAAGGGAAGATGGAGCTCAAGCCCCTTCCTAGCAATTTGAAGTACGCTTTCGTAGGTGCTTTTGAAACTTACCCCGTGGTAATTTCCTCCGAACTCTCAAATGATCAAGAAGAATGGTTAGTAAGTATCGAAAAGGTTTTGGGTGGAAGTTGGCCGACCTCCAAGGAATTAATCAATTGATTTGCACTCACAAAAATTCACTTGGAGGAAGGTGCAAAACCATCAAGACAATTTCAACGCCGGTTAAATCCTCACATGCAAGAAGTAGTAAGAACCGAGGTGTTGAAATTGCTTGATGCCAAGATCATCTATCCAATTTCAGATAGCAAATGGGTGAGTTCGACCCAAGTTGTACGTAAAAAATCCGGGCTTACGATAGTAAAGAATGAAAATGATGAGTTGATACCCCAAAGAGTCACCACCGGGTGGCGAATGTGTGTAGACTACCGTAAGTTAAATGAAGTCACTAGAAAGGACCACTTTCCTCTTCCATTTTTAGATCAAACAATTGAAAGAGTGGCGGGTCATGAGTTCTATTCTTTTTTAGACGGATTTTTCGGGTACAACTAAATCAAAATTGATCTTGAGGACCAAGAAAAAACAACCTTCACATATCCGTTCGGTACTTTTGCTTATCGAAAAATGCCTTTTGGTTTATATAATGCACTGGCCATTTTCAAAGATGTATGTTGATCATTTTTAGTGATATGGTAAAGAAAACTCTAGAGGTTTTTATGGACGATTTTACCGTTTACGGTAAGTCGTTCGATAATTTTTTGCTCAATGTTGAACATGTGTTAGCAAGGTGTATCGAGAAGCAACTCGTCCTCAATTGGGAGAAATGCCACTTCATGGTGACAAAGGGCATTGTATTGGGCCATGTTGTATCGGGGAAAAGCATTGAAGTTGACAAGGCGAAGATCGAGCTTATCTCAAAGCTCCCTAGCCCCAAGTCAATCAAGGATGTTCGCTCATTCTTGGGGCATGCCGGATTCTACCGAAGGTTCATTCAAAATTTTAGCAACATTGCTAAACCCATGTACAAGTTGCTCTTGACGCCCCATTTGAATGGACCAAGGAATGTAAAGAGGCCTTTATAAAACTCAAGCACATGCTCACTACCGCACCTATCATGCAAACCCTCAATTGGAGTTTGCCATTTGAACTCATATGCGATGCAAGCGATTATGCCGTGGGGGCGGTCCTCGGTCAAAGAAAAGACAAGAAGCCCGGAGTCATTTACTATGCGAGCCAAACTCTTAACGATGCCCAAATGAACTACATAACAATGGAGAAATAGCTCTTGGCCATAGTATTTGCCCTTAAAAAGTTCCGGTCCTATCTCATTGGATCGCCTATTGTCATCTTCACCGATCATGCGGCTCTCAAGTACCTTTTCACGAAGAAAGATGCAAAGCCGAGGCTTCTAAGATGGATTCTTCTTTTACAAGAATTCAATCTTTTCATAAAGGACAAGAAGAGTGTTGAAAATGTGGTGGCGGATCATCTATCCTGCCTTTCATTCACCGACCATATTGAAGAGAGTACTACCAAAGACTCTTTTTCAGATAGCAACTATTCACAATCTTTTCTTCCCCATGGTATGCCTATATCGTGAACTATCCTATCATCGAAAAAATGCCAAGCTTTTGGAGTGCCCAAGACAGAAAGAAATTCTTGTCCGAGGTCAACCGTTTCTATTGGGATGACCCGTACTTGTTAAAGTATGGGGCAGATCAAATCATTCGACGATGTATTCCCAATGATGAGTTCACTATAATGAAGCTTGTGGTGGATATTTCTCGGCCAAGAAGACGGCCGCCAAAATCCTTCAATGTGGACTTTATTGGCCAACGATGTTCAAAGATACTCACGCCTTTTGCAAAGCTTGCCTGATATGCCAAATGCTCAGGGGAATCACAAAAAAAAGCATGATGCCTCTCAACCCGATCCTCATGGTTGAAATTTTCGATTGTTGGGGTATTGACTTTATGGGACCATTCCCATCCTCTTTCGATAATCTTTATATCCTTCTTGCGGTTGACTATGTTTCCAAATGGGTGGAAGCCATATCTTGCAAAATAAATGATCATAAAGTTGTGATCCGATTTTAAAGGATAATATTCTTACAAGATTTGGCACCCCAAAGGCAATAATAAATGATGGAGGCTCACACTTTTGTAGTAAACCTTTTGAATCATTAATTAAAAAATATGGTGTAAACCATAAGGAATCCCTCGCTTATTATCCTCAAACAAATGGGCTAGTCGAGCTTGCAAATTGAAAGATAAAACAAATTTGAGAGAAAACGGTAAATCCGAATCGCAAAGATTAGTCGTTGTGACTAAACGATGCTCTTTGAGCCTACCGAACTTCTTTCAAAATAACTCTCGGGATATCACTATATCGTATTGTGTATGGCAAGCCTTGTCACTTGCCCGTTGAATTGGAGCATAAATCATTTTATGCAATAAAATTGGTGAATAGTGATTTTGAGGAATCCGGCAAAAATCCGATGTTACAAATAAAAGAATTGGAGGAATTGAGGAGAGACATGTACCAAAATTAAAAATTAATCAGGGAAAGAGCAAAAAAATTTCATGATAAATCGATTTTACAAAAATATTTCAAACTTAGTCAAAATGTCCTTGTTTATGATACGCGTCCCCACCTTTTTCCCTGAAAATTGAAGTCTCGTTGGACCGGCCCCTATATTGTCAAGCATGTATTTCCATTTGGGGCCGTGACAGTGGTTAATCCAAAAAGGGTTTCGAGTTCAAAGTTAACGGACAAAGATTGAAACCGTTTTTGGAAATTCCAATGCTAAAGGAGTCCACCCCTCTAAGTGACCCGACCTACGCCTAACAAGCGTAGGTCATGTTTGTAAATAATTTTTGTTTATTTTTTGGAGTTTTAGGAGGATCGTCACACGTTGGAAAAAGTTCAGGGACTCTTTTGCAAAAATAACAAACTTGGAAGTACTAGAGTGAATGGACTAAAACGCAAAAATAACAAACCTTGGAGCAAGAAAGGAGTGCACTGCCATGGCTCTGATCGATCAGAGGGTGATTTTTCGCAAAAAAAAAATATATCCAGAAAGCCCCTTACTCTCCCATTTCGAGCTCCCCTTCCTCCGAACCTCCATTAACCCTTTCTTCATCATCTTAAACATCAAAATACCTCCACCAAATACTCCATTAAGGATCATTCATCTATTAAATCCTTGAAATCTTCCATCAATCTGTCAATTTTCACCCAAAAATCATCAAACCTATCACTTTCTCTCACTAAAAATTCAAACCCTTCATCCTACCTCCATTTTCAAAATCCTTCAAAAAAATTCAGATTTTCACCTTCTATTTTCTCCATTTATCATCCCAAACACATAACCTTCACTCTCATCCACCAATTTCTACCAAAATCCTTTCAAATGTTGGATTTTGATCCAAATTCTCTCCAATTTTAGGCTCCTCTTCAAACGCACCAAATATTTCAAAACCCACTTGTCCCAAGCTCCAATGGCTTCATCCTCTACCAACCCAAGGTCCAAGAAGAAGCACGGTCACCTCTCCTAACTTTGAAAACTCCATTTTTTTTTATTATTTTGCTTTATTTTCTTTTTGGGTTGTTGGATTATTTTAACATAACTGCTTGTGATGGCTTGAATTTTAATTTTGCATGTTATGTTTAACTAATGTGTTGGTCGGATAATGACCCTAGAGGGGGGGGGGGTGAATAAGATTTCAAAAAAAAACTTTAATGCGGAATTCAAAGCTTTTTCAAAATGTTTAAGTAAAACAATTTAGCTAAATAAGTTTATTAAGAAAAATAATCAATCAAACAATCAATCCCAAGAATAAGCAACAATATAAGTAACTTCAATCAATGAATATAACAAATAAATAAAGAGATTGAATAAGAAAGATTGAACCAGTTTGAAGTCCAAGGCTTTTTGTCCACACGGTTTTGGTTTACCAAACCATAGTCCGCGCTCGGTTAGTTCCCCGAGAATTTTCACTATTCAATCTTCTTCGGGTGAAGATCAAACCTCAATACAAATGTTGCTATGCACACAACACTCACAATGTAGCTATACCCACTACACTTCTCACAAGATATGCTCTCTTGCTCTACAAAGAGACAAACTCTCTTTTGAAATGAAAAATGAATTGTTTGTGGTGATACACACCAATACAATAACTCTCAAGTGCATCTGAAGATTACAATTGGAGCTCACACTAGAGTTAGCAAGATTGATCAAAATATATAGCTCAAAAATGAAGAATATGATCAATAAAATGAATTGAATACTTGAATAACTTTGTATATATGTAAAATAAGTTTGTAGAATGATTCAAGTGTATTAAAACATGTCTAGGACCTCATATATATAGCTTGCAAACTCATATGGTCGTTGGGGATGATTAAGAGATGTTTTGGCTCCAAGGTATACATTTTCAAACTTTCCAACAGCTAGTTTTGACAAAAAATTCAAATTTGTTTTGTTAATTTCTCCCAATTTGTCCGTTGGATCATGCTCAAATTTTAGTCAAAAGTGCCAGGAGATGTTGTCTAACTACTGTAAAAATGATCGGAGTCCGGGAAGGCCTCCAACTTACCGTTAGATTAAAACTGTGTGAAGATTGAGCGAATTTTAAATGTAAAATAAAAATATTTTTCCAATTTAATAATTTAGTTCCAAATAAAATTCTAATGATTTTTGAATCTCAAAGATCTGTTTCTAAGATACCTATTTTTATTAGAGCTTAAAATATGATCATCTAAAATTAATATGAATTTATTTTGAAACTCGGTTTTTGTAAAATGATGTTTTTCAAATAAATTCAATTTCAAGCTTGTTTGAATCAATCTTTAAAAGATGCATGAATATGTTTGAGCTATAGGGATTTGATCAATAAAGTAACTTTACATAAATCTTAAGCACTCACTCAATTATTGAATTAACGAGTCTTCAAATGCTTTGATTTGTTTCTTCGGATTGATCTTCATTTGAAGTTTTTTTCTTGAAACTTTTCATATAGTGTTTTGATCCTTTGTGCTTCATGATTTGCATTGAGAGATTTAATCTTCCTTGTCTTGTCCATTGATCGAATAGTGAAATTTGTGCTTCATGATTTGCATTGAGAGATTTAATCTTCTTTGTCTTGTCCAATGATCGAATAATGAAAGATTGATCCTTGTAATGTTTTTCTTGAATTTTCCAAGTAATGAACTGTATACTTATATCAAGAAACATGTTAAATTACACATGATTGATTTATTGTTATTATCAAAATAAGATTAAGACCTTAGGTCAACAATATGTCACGGGTTCGATACCTGGGGCGCGCCATTGTGGGGGGGGATTGTTGGAGGTAAATCCACAATTGCGCTCCTCTCCGTGGCGAACCCGGAGGGTATATCCGGTGTGCAGGTTATCGAATGCCATGGCGCTCTAATGGGCCTTGTGTATAAGGAAATAAAGTTGCGCCTTCGCTAACAGGTATAGCTTTTGGCGCAATGGTAAGCGGTTGATCCTCACATAATGCTAACACATTTTTTTAGATTTTTGTATAGATCGTAGCTTTGAAATTGATCCTAGCTTCTTTTTGGAGAAATTGGATAGCAATTTTTCAAGAATTCGCCCATTTTTCGTCGTCTTCGAAAGCATTGAAGACAAAGCCAACTTTAAGTTGGGGGTGAGCTCTTTCAAATCTCAAATTCTTAAGCATGCTTTCTTTCATGTTAATTTTCTCCATGCTAGGATTGATTTCGCCATCTTATCGAAGTTTGAAAAATGATGATCATTTTTTTAGAATTGTCCTTGAATTGATGGTTTTTGGCATGAAATTGTTGATTCGTATAGGTAGTTGAGTGATAATCTCTATGGCATTGCTTCATTTAGATTCTTAAGCCTTGTAGTTTCCTATGAATATGCATAATGTTGTGGTTTGATTTAGTCTTTAGTATCACATAGAGTTATTCTATCTTGTGTAGAGAGAAATAATGTTCAAATGCAATAAAAGCTCTTTCGAAAAGATCCTCCTTAGAGGGGACACATGCATGGCATTTACAAAAAAATTGAAAACTTGGATGACTTTTAAACTTAATATTGACTTTAAGCTTCACTTGACTAAATTCATAAGTCATTTTGTCTAATATTAAGGATATGCAAAGGTTACCCATATGGAAAAAGGGTGAATAGCTTCCTTTGTGCAAAAAAAGAAGAAAAAGAAGATATGAATGCAAAATCACAAAGTAAGACCGCTTCCCTCCATAGAGATGTAAACCACCTTGAGCTAATTTAGCAAAAAGTCCAAGTAAAAAACAAAGAAAAGTGCTTAATATTGACAAAGTTCTTGAGCTTTTGTTTTTGAAAGATTTCTCTCTTTCACTTTTAATGAATATAACTATTTGTGATTAAGAATGATTGTGTCAAAAGTCCATATGCATAGTGTGTTCAAATGGGAATGTGGAGCTAGTTTTTAAAGGAGATTGTAAGCAATGGAGAACATTATTCAAATGCCAACATTCTAGAAATTGTAATAGTAATGCCAAACACTTGAATCAATTCATGGAAATGCTGCAATTCTACTACTTAGAGTTCAAACTTTAGATGTTTGTGGGTATCATCAATGTAAACCCTCACGAGACACAACTTGTCTTCTAGGGGAACTTAGGAGTTCAAAGGTTTAATGCATGTGCTAAAAATACATTTTCGGATATTATACATAGCTATTTTTATTTTGCTTGCTAAGGGACTAGCAAGAGTTTAGTTGGGAGGTGTTGATAAACGCGCAATTTTGTAGTCGCTAACGCCATTTTTATTATGATTATCGCGTTTATCTTAGCCTAGATTAATTAAATTAACCCACATTTTGTGCACACACTAAAAAATATCAAGAATTGCTTTAAGATGGCTCAAAGTAGCTTTTTCTAGTGTCTTGATTGTGCCCATAGATTTTGGAAGCAAGTTTAAGAGCTTTGGGAAGTGTTCAAGAAAGATAAAAGCCAAAATAGAAGAATAAAGTTTCCCGAAGTAGTCATCTGATCAATCAAAGGAGCATGTGATCAATTAGATGCCACCTAGCAGAGAAAAATCTACCTTCTGATCAATCAGAGGAGCCTCTGATCGATCAGAGGCCTCCCAGATCACAAAGTACAGCCCTCAAAAGCAGCTTTTCTCACCTTTTGATGCATGAAAACTCACAAAAAGTGCTGGACTTTCTATTTATAGATAGGATCAGGTGCTTTTCCTTTGGGATCTTTAGAAAAGTGTACTAGAATACCCATTTTTAGGCATTGCTCCCCCATTATTTAATTGCTCTTTGTCCCTCATGTAAAGTATGTAATTTTCTAGATCTAGATTCAAGTAATATAAGGAATTTTCTTACACTTTCTCTATCTATCACTTATTAAAAATCTAGTTAGAGAAACTCTTGAGAGAAATGGAGATAACTTTAATGGTTTTTGTTCATACAACTATCATGGAGTAGTTTCGTTGCTAAAGCTAAAAGATGAAGTTTGCATTGAATTAATTATGTAAGTTTGTTTCTCATTCGATTGTTAGTATTGTTAAATACTTGTTGAATCCTTCATTTTCTCCATTCAATCAACCATTCATAAGCTAGTACAATAATCCTCATAAGGTAATTTGACTTTGTATGCCTTATATACATAGATCTCAAGCATTAATGAGGAGATGATACACTTGTGTATCTCTTATTAGCCTATGTTCATTCCTTCTATGAATAAGATCTTTTCATTACCAAGCATGTTTAGTCTTTGAATATTCATAGAAATACCATAAATTTGGGGTTCCAATCCTGGAATGCTTTAATGTGTTGAGTGCTTTCTACACTTTATGTGATTTTAAGACTCAATATTTTCTTAGTTAGAGTGTTGCTAAGGAGGATCTCTTAAGTTTATGCCATAATCAACTCCACTAATCACCTTAAGGATTCAATTTGTATTTATCAAATATGTCTAAACTGGATGATTTAATCTCCACCTAGACTTGCCAATCTTAGACAAATGAAATGTTATGATTTATGGAGCCAACTTCATAATCAAGTCAATTGCCTAGGGGAAACTAACAATGAATTATCAATGCCTGGTTTAAGTTTATGCCTTTTCTTTTGGTGTATCTTAAGTTTGCATCTTGGTTGAAAATTATATGGGAATGGGTTGCACTTGCTTCACACCCGTTATTACAAGATAAAAATGAGAGATACATTTGTGTGAGTTTTATTTACACCCTTTCTTTATATGGTATTATATGGGAATGAGTTGCTTTGGCTTCATACCATTTTTCTTAAAAAGGTGTAAGGTACTCAATACTTAGGAATTGCATTGAGAGTTTTGAATAAGATTATTTTTACATAACATTACAAAGCAAATGAATTCTATAATGCCTTAGCGTTTTCTTTTCAATTAATACATCACTTTAGTTTTTATTGCAAGACTTTAAAATCAACAACTAAAATCAACCAATCAAATCCTCTTAACAAAGCCTTGGACTCGTAATCACCACATCGTCTTTTCGACTATCCTTGTGGTTCGACACTTGGACTTACCAGGTATTATAACTTGACAACCTACACTTGGGTTCCTAAGCACGAAAGTATTTTCGGCGCGTCAATCAATCTAACTTATTCTAAGATCAATTTAGATATGGTAGAAAGTTTATGAGATCTAGCTTTTAGTTAGATCAATCTTGGAATCCATCTCAAGTCCTAGATCAATCTAACTTTTTGTTAGATCAATCTTGGAATCAATCTCAAGTCTTAGATCAATCTAGCTTTTTGTTAGATCAATCATAGAATTATTCCCAACACTTAAATCAATCTAGCTCAAACCAAGATTGATCTAGAAGCCATGTTTTATGCTTTATGTTACCTCTCTTATTTTGCTCTTCAACCTATAGCTAGCTTGGATGCTAAATTATGGCTACATGTCTCAATCTCTAAGAATATTGTATTTAATTAATACAAAGGTGGCTATTATATATGAGACAAAAGGGATAGTTTCTCCTGGGTTTTAAGTAGAGAAATGAGAGAGAGACAACACAACATATATATATAGTCTTCACTATTGTATTTTTATTTTTATCATATATATTATCTTATCATGTTTTATCATATTATCTTAGATATTAATCATTTTCTAAAGCTTGTAATTTTCATTGAAGAGATATGGAATACGCTTATATAATTATTGTCTCTACATTTATTATGGAGTAATTTTTTTTGCTAAGGCTAAGGATGAAGTTTGCAATGTGATTATTATGTGAGTATGATCTTATTTCTTAGTTAGTATTGTTAAATATTTTTGAATCATTATTCTTCTCCATTTAATTAAACATTCCACAATCTTATAAAATATCTCCGTATGATGATTTAACTTTATGTGCCAAGTATATCTATATAGTTCTTAAGCATAAATGGGGAGATGATACACTTGTGTATTTCTTGAAAGATTGTGTTCTTCCAACCTATAAAAATTTTGCCTATTTATATCAGTTATATTGAGTTCTTGACTTTCATAAAATCACCATAAATTTAGGATTCCAATCTTTGATATCTTAATGATATGTTAAGTGCTTTACACAGCTTATGTGATGTTTTAGACTCATTATCTTCTTAGGTGTGACCAAGGAGGATCTTCAAGTTTATGTCATAAACAACACAACACCACTAAAATCTAGGATTCATTGTATATTTATCAAATGTCTACAAGTATGATCTTCCAAGCTTAGACAAAGGAATTGTTGAGGTTCTTGAGTTAACTTTTTAGTTAACCATTATTTCAATCAAGTCAATTACCTAGAAGGAAAGCTAGCCACGATTTCTCAATCGCTTATTATATTTTATCTTTCATTTAATGAATTTCCTATCAATATCTTATTTTAGCATTATACGGGAATGAGTTGCTACAGCTTCACACCCTTTGCTACGAGATAAGGGTTAGAATTTTATGCCTAGTTGAGTTTTGACTACACCTTCTCTTTATACGGCATTATATGAGAATGAATTGCTAAGACTTTGCACCTTTTGTCTCAGGGAAGTGTAGTACGTTCTCCAATTAGAAAATCCATTTGAGAACATTGTATGAGATCATATTCATTTAACTTTGCTAACAAACCGATTCCGATTGCTTTAGCCTTTACTTAAACTTAGTTACAATCACTACCAATTAACATTTGTTAGTCTTAAAAATCAATCCTCTTTACAAAGAATATAAAATTGACTAAATCGTGATTCATTCCACATCTTTCTGACTATCCTTGTGATTCGACACATTTACTTACCGAGTTATATTACTACTTGATGAACTTATAATTAATTTCCTTTTGCAATATGATAGTCTCGCGGCATCACTTACAACTCTGTCATGTGAATATGCAATGACGTAAGAAATTATAAATTACTAGTATTATCAATAGTGGCGGGGTATCGGTATGTTTGTATTAAAGATCATTATATTTTTGTATGTTGAAATATTGGAGAAAATTAAACTTTTACTCAATCTTTAAAAACTAATTATTTTATTAACTGTATAAGTTTTACTAACTATAAACTATGTGGTAGCTCTCTATGGCTGGATAATTTTTCATTTAATTTTTTACTAGAAACAAAGAGCAACTCATTTATGCGCTAGTGTGTTGCAATTTAAATTGTGGGTTTGGCATTAGTTAGACCGAAAGTATGTTTATATTAAACTTTAACATTAATTGATGTTTCTAGAATAATATTTAGTCGAAAGTCATATAGATGTCTAAACCAAGTTTAATTTGTTGTAAGTTTGTTAGATTCAAATTAAAAAAATAATTGCTACCTTAATTATTGTTCTACATTTGTTTTATTCTGTATAAATTATACATGTAAAGGTAGGAATATATATGAGGTGATGCGATTGTATCTACATGATTTTTTTTACAATGAAAGTCAAATGCCAATTAAATGGTTGGATTAGCATTAGAATCAAGATGGCATTTTCAATTACATTTAAAATAAAATGATCTCCAAATGTGCAAAAGGTTAGATGAATGAGATTTGTAATTTGACAGTCATATTAGAAAACATGGAATCAAGAAAAATATGGAGGCTAAAATAACAAACATGTAACTATAAGTATATATGTATAATTTAGAATTTTACAATATTATATTGGTTTGAAGCATAAAATTGCAAAACCAACATGACAACTATATATATATATATATTGCAAGTATAGTTTATGTGAATTTTGGGCTCATGCCTATCGTATGAGTACATATGAAGTAAATAACTATAAATTACGGACGTTGTAAATAGAGGCAAAGTCTGTTGATGTTCATACTAAATATCTTAAGTTGTTTTCACATTGGATCTATTATTGGAATATTGGATGCAATTAATTTCTTTTAAAAAAATTAGATAGTATTGTGGACCAACCGATTGACTTACAAGGCAAAAGCTTAGGCAATTGAATATTCAATCCAAGTGTGATTGATAGTAACTTGAACCCTCAAAATGTCATACTGCATTACATAATCATTACAGTTTCCAACATGTTTAGAGACCGAAATCTTCAATACTGCATGCTTTACAGTTATAAGGAGTGTAGACCTAGGAGGAGGTTTAGTGCTTTAAGACAACAGATTACTATGCACCAAGAACAAAATTACTCATTTTCTTTCAAAAGCATAGCTGTATGGGTCAGAACATCATCAGATGATACTTTATATGGACGAATTGAAAGTATTTCCAATGCTAATAAATTTATATAGATGACGAGTAGGTTAAAGTACAAGTTATGCATAGTTATAGATATGGAAATGTTCCATATCTACATGGAAATGTTTCATGTATGAATGCGGAATTAGTATATATTATATCTATAAATTTGTGAGTGTCTATTTTTGATAGGATAATATGTAGACTTTACTTGTGCTGAATTTTGATTTATTATTTGTTCTTGTTTGAATATCATCCGAATAAAATCAACAAGAATGGTTTTTTCATTATTCATTCTAATTGATTTTTTCAGATGATATTCAACAAGAATGATATTCAAACTGAAGTTAAGTTTGACCACTTTTGCACCTTCGCTCCTGAAGTTTATTTTGAACAATGTCCGTTTCTAAAGTATGCTCCAGTTTTCACCTAGGTCCAAAACCCAACCCCCAATAGGTTTTTGACGAAAAATGCCACATGTGACTTTAATCTTTAAGCTACATCAGCTGAACATGGCATTTTCCGCACAATAAACAAACATGACATTTAATTTTGGACTAAAGTGAATGTGGGAGCAAACTTTAAGGAGGGACATGTTGCAAAATGAACTTCATAGACAAAAGTGCAAAATAAGTCAAACTTGATGGGGTAAAATATAAATGACTATTTTTTCATATACTAATTAATTAATTTTGGACCAAAACAAATTATTCAGTGTGGCTTTTTCGATTTTCATATATACTAATTAATTAATTTTGGACCAAAACAAATTATTCAGTGGCAGTAAAAACATATGAATTATAACCTAGTTGAGTTGATTTAAGAACTACTTCTGTTACATTTGAAACTCCATTGGGTATCATGTAGTGGGCAAATTAAGATTGTCCATTTCGAGCCAAAAACGGTCTAGAAAGCAAACCCCAGTCCAGCCTCGCACTACTGAAGATTTTACTGTGCTAGATTTTATCGTGAAGCTGGAAGACATATCTATTAAAAAAATGTGCTTCAAAGGTATAATTTTATGTGCTTTTTATTGTTTGAAATGTTAAGTGTGCTTTTTATTAGAAATGTGTGTGCCTTGTTTTGATTGAGAGATATATATTTGCTTATCCTTTATTTTGAGCCCTTGGATGAGATGAATCTTTGCTTTCTATTTGAATCAAATATATTCATCTCTTTCTCTTGTCTTGCCCTAGAGACAACACACATAGCAGCCACATACACACACGAGCCTTCTTTCCTCTCTTTCTCTCTCTCATCGTTTCTCTCTCTAGAAGACATAAAAGAACAAAAGTTATTAGACTTAATTTGTATTTTAATCTAGAGATTTGTGTGAGATTATCTTGAATATTATTCTCTTCACTTGAGAGAGTATTTGGTTAGGTTTATATTCGAATTTTTGGGTGGTTCTGAAGATTAAATATCCGAAAGATTATTGTGTTGTGTATTTCGATCTATTGCGTGTATATATGTTCCGAATTTGCTAGATTACTGTTCTGGGTGTGCTATATTGGTGGTGTACACGGTGGTCCTGTGTATACTTGGTTGGCCGTGTGTATATACGATTTGTTTGTGTAATTTCGGAGCAGTTGTGTTGTATTTTTGGATCGAAGTTTTGGAGGATTTTTTTCTTCACATTTCGGCTTCGAATTTCTTCTTCACATATTGGCTTTAGATTTTCTTCATCACATTTTGGCTTCTAACTCTTTGATTTTGTGTGATTATTTTCTTCAAATCGGGTACTATTGTTCTAATTTTATTCTTGTTAATTTGTACTCGAAATTTATGATTAATTGTTGATTATTACTGCTGCGAATTTGCTGTTGAGAAATAATTCATACAAATCTGAATTTGTTGATTGATTGGATCTAAGATTATCTTGTTTGTAATCTGTTTTTTAAATATGAAATTTGGTACATTATATATCCGAATTTGGTGCTATTTAGAACTGATTATATCTGGTTAAAGTTGATTAATCTATTGTTATTAATCTGTTAAGATTGTTGCCATTGAGACTGTTATATATGTGCTGTCTTTGTTATATTTGTTGTTGTGTATCTGTTTTATTGCTGCTGTTAAATTTGTTTTGAAGCTGCTATTGTTGTTATTGTTGAGTATTTAGATATGGATAATAACTGTATAAAATTTCGGTGATTATGTTGTTATTAAGGTGAATTTGGTTTTGCTATTCAGATCTGTTGAGCATTGTGTTTTGGTATTGCAACCTTAATCTTGGGTTATATAGTTGAAGAGACTGGGTGAAGGATGGGGTTGTGTTGTGTCTTCACTGGTAAACTGGTGGTTTGCGTAGGACTAGTTTGTAAGCAAGTTTTTTTTTGTTTTTTATTTCCTCTTGTACTCGTTTATTCATATAGTGGATTTAGGTTGTGAGGTTGGGAGCCTTTGTGGATTTTTTCTATCCCCCATTTGGATAGGTTTTTACCACATAAATACCGTGTTCTTGTGTGATTGCTCTTTATTCTGTTTATACGGCTTAAATACTCTAAAACGGTAATAACAGAATTTTCGAAAAAAATAAAGTAAGCAATCTTTTTTTAATAAAAGTTTCTTGACTCAAACATCTTGTTTGAATATTTTCTATAAAATCAGATTGAGCGGGTTTTACAACACCCCTTCTGGTATCTAATTATTCATTCTCACTATTTCATAGTTATTGACAAAAAGGTCTTATGTTCTACAAATTAAACTAAATATTGATAACATTAATGTCTTTGAAAACTCACTAGAAACGACTATGACTTTTGTTAGAAATTCCCAAGACAGTCATTATCTTTTATGATTTTAATAATGTAAATTTTGTGAACAAAATTATGTACTCTATCCAAAATATTAGGGAAATATTTTCTCCAAGAGGGCCGTTAATTGTTGCGATTTGCAATACTTCTTTTGGAAGGTATTATGAATTTTGGCAACCTATACACTTAACAACTCTAAGATAATAAGGAAAATTTTATGATACTCATTTGAGAAAAATAAATAAATAAATAAATAATAGCTATAACAATTTGTTATGGTATCACTATTCCATGCATACAAGGCAGAGCACTATGAACACGCGAAAGTAAATGCTTGACAATTAAAAATGGAGTCAAAATGCTTAGAAAAACAACATACAAGTTATATTGGCATGCGAGTGCTGGTTAAGAAGCAAAAGAGCATATAATTTAGCATTCATAAGGAAAATAGAGAGTAATGGGGAATTATGATATTTATTTTGTCACAATGTACTGAATATTGGAGGTTGAAAAATATAGTAGGCTCAAAAGTAGAATGTAGACTTTGGAACAATTAGAATGATGTTTCTAATTTGACACGGGCTATTGCATATTTGAAAACATAGAATCAGAAGAAAACAAAATGTGTCTAGACTTAGAAATTAAAATCATATGACATATTATCTATACTTTAGAATATTACAATATTATATTGCATGATTTGAAGCATAAAATGCCAAACCAAAATGTCATGATCTATGTTTCTAATATATTTTATTTGAACTTTGGGACTCACACTCATGGATATGCATGTAAGTATTAAAACAATTATAAATTACTAATGTTGTAACCAATTGCAATCTCTGTTTATGTTTGCACAAAAAATCATTGATTATTTTAATATTATATTATTGAATTATTAGAGAAAATTAAATTTGAACTCAAGATTCAAATTATATTATTTGATTAACTAAATAGTATAATAGATTGTTATTGTACATATGTTAATGTTATGAACAAGTAGTCTCTTGTTTAGGGTTTTACATTTGATTAATTTAATTTAGACGATTATTAAAAAATAAAAAAATTATGAATTAAGTCTTGATCGAGTCGTAAAGGTCATTTCTTTGAAGGCACCGACAATACTTGAATCTCTGTGTATCTTTCATACATGAGGAAAAATGTTCGTTGAATCTCCGTGTATCTCATATACATGAGGAAAAATGTTTGTTAAATCTCTACGTATCTCGCATAAATGAGAAAAAATGTGTGCATGTTCCTAAGGTTGATGCTGAAAAAGGAGCCAGGGCACGCGGAAGAGAATAAAACAAAATTAACCCTAGGTTTGTTAATTGGCGGTTGGATTCTCAAAAATCAATTTTATTCGAATAAAAAATAAACCCTAAAAGTCTATGGATTTTAATTATGGAATCCTGTTTAATCTTTTCTAATATACAGCAATTAAGAAAGCAATTAAACAGATAAGCAAACACCAAAATTAACGAGGTATCCTTGTAATACAGGACTAATCCTCAACAATCCACTATATGTACCAAGGGTTACAGACTCGATTAATCTCAAACCGTACAGACTTACAAAACTTGAATCGCACAAGCCATCTGCAAAAGTCTTCACCTTCTGCGCGTATAGGAGGTCTCCACCTTTTGTGCATATATTCTTCCTATCAGAATCGTACGAACAGGTTCACAACGAATCACACTCCACGATATTACACCGTTCTTCAACTCCGTTTGCGAATCACACACACTTTGGGATCTAATTTGTTCTTTATAAAAAGAATGCTTGCTTTGGTATGAATAAAAAGCCCTAAGGTAGCTTTATGTTTTGAGGTTTTAATCTCTCTCTAAGGTGTAAAAAAAACTCTCTCAAAACATGTGTTAAAAGTGTGCTCAAGTCCCTTACCCTATAGAGACCAACTTACTTTAGGAAAGGGTTAAAAATAATTAAAAATGAATTTTTTGTGATAAAAATACACCTTCCATAAATAAAGGTCAGACCGGTCCAAGTCTCTATAACTTGTACCGGTCCACCCTTTCTTCAAATTAGAGAACATTACACATTAATTCCAACCACACGTTGGTTTTCAAAAAGGATATCAGGAAATGGTGACTTTTTCAAAGCTTCTTCCTTTCTTTATTTTTTATTATAATATTTAGTTAAATCTTTTCTATTTAAATTAATTTTTCTTTTATTTTTGTTTTCCCGCGTTTTAGATTCGTTTGAACTCTAATTCGACTCAAATTTTCGGAGCAACTATAGGAACATATTAGAAATATAATCCAAGAGTTTTCTCATAAATTCGGTTCGCCGAAACCTTACAGACGCAGAAAAAACACAAAGAAAAAATAAATTAATTCGACCCAAAAGCTTTTTCTAAAAATACCACCTAGGAAATTATATTCAAATGCCAATGCTTACCGTATCTTTCTCGATATATAATTCTTCGGTGCATCGCTTCGGTAGCTTGACTTGCTTGTAGTTCTTCAAAAGTAATCTCGAACGACTCAACAAAATTACGAGCAAACGTGTTTTTGTTGGAGGAATAAAGCAAACCAAAATATAAACTTTACAGATGCTACATTAATGTTTTTTATTAAATTGTACTAGTGTGAGTTTTAGTGAATTTTTTTTATTAAATTATAGTAATGTAGGTTGGAGATAGAGTGAGGAGGGGAAGGAGTAAAAGTCAATGTTAAAGTTACAAAATTGCTCATCTAACTCAATTATTTTTGAGAAATATATATTTATTATCTAAGTTTGTTTTTTCATTGTTTACTCAATTACTAGTATGCCATATTGTAGAAACTATGACTTCAATGAATGATTCTTATATATTAAATATTGATTCTTCTCCAACATGGAGGAATATATATGAGTATAATACAATAAAGAAAAAAAGGAAATAAATCATTACAATCAACCTATTCTACGAAATAATCAATCACAATTAATTATACAACTCACACACATTAATTAAGCAAGAAATAAATCATGCGTCTGTGTGTACCAATATGACACACTAAGGCCAGTACTTGTACAAGTCCTTGCCATCCTTGCTTGAATATTCCAGCCATACGCCTACCTGTATGACCCAGTACTGTCAATACCGGAGTCTTTTCCCCCCTCGAAGCAGGTTTTTCTCCCCTAGTTCTTATTTTGAAGCCAAGGCAAATATGTTAGAACCTCTATTATAAGTTTTTCTCCACTGGTCACTAATGCATTCTCTACACCCATCAATAGATGTCCATGAAGACTTAAATTTAAACTGATGGGATACCAGTGGAGGAGTTTTGTCAAAGGGTATAATTTAAGGGTAGTGATTAGACTATTTGATAGTCTCATGAATTATAGTGACATTGGGGAAATGAGT